>CM060657.1:13881052-14258552 GCA_030686955.1 Odontamblyopus rebecca
TGGGGGTTCCTGTGTTTTCTCGGGGGACATGGCTTTTTACACGGAAATCCTATAAACAGGAAGGCCCATCCAGTGGAGTGAATGATACAAACCAGAACACACACAGACACAGCGTCAGACATCTATCAAGTAACCGGGTTTATTTACACACTTGACAGCTCAATACGCTCGCTGTCAACACTGAGTGGGTGCTAGCCCCCAGTCAAACTCATGGTGATCTCCAGGACAATTCAGAAATCAGAGGAGTTTGGAAAGGGTGGATTTGGACATGACGTAGTGTAGAAGTGTGGCTTTCAGGTGTTGTTTTTCACTTTTGTACACTGTGCTTTTAAGCTTTAGATGAGTCAAGTGGAATTATACAGTTAAGGTAAGGTCAAAAAACTGCGTTAGAACTTTTTATTCAAGTACAGTAGCTTTTAAAAGTGCACTATGCAACTTTTCTGGTGTAGGGTTTGCCACGTTTGAAAAAAATCTTGAAAAGCATGAACTCTTACTGATTGGGGTCCACCTCTCCACAGATCTGACCTCTTAACTTGGCCAAAAAGTGAGACTGATTCCAGCAGACAAGTAGGAGACCTTTTTACCTTTAGATGTATCTATTTGAAGATTGTTTTTATATCAATACACAGCCTATTTTCTTCATTCCAACTTTTTAATACAGACATTATACACTTTATATGAAGGCAGAGTTAAATGGACATAGCTAAATCATTGTGTTCCAAATAACACGTGTTCATGAGGGCGCTTCCAGCTCCTTCAGCTCTCTTTCCAATTGACTTTTTCAATAGTCATCCCTCTCAGTGTCCGCCACCTATTCCAACATCCCTTCATTCCAACATGTCTCTATTTAGACACACAGGTTTTGCAACACTTTTTACTATCTCTATTCTTGTTGTGATAGTATACCCAAATGTGTCTCTCACTGTTCTCCGATGTTATTTAGGCTCTATGATGTTCTCTGCAGATCACCTACTTGACGAAATGAATAAAGCATAAAGGGCCCATGCAGCCTCCATTTTAGATTAGATATTTTCCCGAAGGTTGGTCTATGCTCCTTTTTTTAAAATGCGTGACTGTTTTCCATGGCTATCAGTTCGGACATTATTCCCACTGTCTGATATCTCATGTAGTATTCACTGATTAAATGCTTTGCACTGGTTCAAGAATCTTATGATATACAGGAGAGCAAAGTATAATAGGCTGTCACATTATTATTCATGTCGGAAAAACGGAATGTTTGAAAAATAGTAAAGTGCCTGTTACGACCCAGCTCGACTAGGGGGGAAGTAACAAAAAAGATGTAAAAATGGAATAAATAAAGTAATTTAATTAACAGGGATGTACAAGGTAACAAAACAAACATGCTAAAATATGTACATAAAATAAGATAAACTAACAAACAAAATAACAGGACTGAAATATATTTTACCAAAATGAGTCATGTAGGTCTATACAAAAAAAACAAGTGACAAACTAAGGGATACATAACACACAACAAAACCACAAATGTCCCTAAACAAAAGTCACATAAACCTACAAAGAGAATCAAGTGACAACTAAAAAGACACAAAACAGAACTAAGCTAAACTAGCGTCTCATGCACAAAGTTAGACTAACACTAATGAGACACAAACACAAAATGGCAGCAGCTCTAAACAGGTAAAGCTGATCTCCTTAAACAGGGGGAGGAGTCTGGAGGTGAGGTGGGAGTGGCTGAGTGTTGAAGTTCCCCACCAATCAGGGACCAGGGCTCAAACAGCAGGAATCCATATGACAAAAAAAAGACATTAAAACACACACAACACAAATCAAAGAACTGGAGGCCTGGGGCTGTAACATGCTGCTACTCCAACAATGAAAAAAAAAAAGTCAAAGTAGAGGGACGCTTGAAAAATAATGTTTTTGCAGCTACTCCGACAATTAGACGTCAATGTCGGAATAGCAGCATGTAACCATCCCTCTCTCTGTAACTGCTGCAGTGAGTCTTGCCATTTTGGTCTTAAAATGTTTGTATTAACACACTCTACATGATCCTGGTGTTTTTATTTTGCTATTTTGTCTGTAAATAATTAAATTCCTATTCCTAATATGGACTTTCGCACCTATAACCACTGGCATTGTGAGCTTCACTGGACTGGAGTCGAACGGTGTGGGCGACGTCACACTCCCTTAGTCCACTTCTTTATACAGTCTTTACTTCACATTTAAAAGATGTTTTAATGAATCCTATGACCATTACTGTTCTATACCCCCTCTGCCGCAGCTCCCAGCAGCTCTTTAGCCTATAAAATGGCTTCTTTAAAAATCTGCCCATATGTTTCTAGTTGGTCTGTTTTCCTGTGACCTTTTATCTTGATTTAACAGTAATCCCTGAGCTTTAATATTATTTATAAATCATCCTTAATCTTCCCTGTCGCAATATTTCAAAACCAGGAGGAGCCTTGCCTCACAGGTGCTGATAACACACCCTATCGCCCTTATTTACTTTGGAAGACTCTCTCCATTTGACTACAGTGAATGGCAAATTGATTGTTTTGCTCTCATATCAGGAGGAGTTTGTCTTTCTCCGGCTCATCCCAACTCTGCACTTCAATCAGCGAAGCAAACAGAGGAGTGGGTATTTCAGATGGTCAGCAGGATGTGAGGAGCAGGAGAGGAGGGAGGAAGGGAGTCAAGTGTTTGGGTTGGATAGAGTCTTGTGTGCTTTTGATACTCCTGCGTACATGATAAGAAAGTGTGTAAGTCAAGACCAGTATCTGTTACATTCACGAAGGAGTAACAACTTGATAGTGGTGAGCTTTTCAGTGTTTTGCTTTGAAGATGCATGCATTGTGTGACTTTTCGGTTGGTGGTCCGTCACCTTCTTGGTTCTATGGATATGTCATTGCTCTGCTTAGAAAGTTCCACAGTATGACATTAACCTGATCTACGTTATATTTATTCAGTTACAGGTGGTTTATAGCTCAAAAATACCAGGCTGTGAGCAGGGTTGCCTCGCCACAGACCTGTAACTTGGTCATTCTGGACAAAGCAACAACATCATCGTGAAGAAAAGCACCAGAAAAGTTACACAATGTCTTCTCTATAGGATTGCATGCCATATAATTTGTTCATCTTCTGCTATTGGAGCCTATACTGATCAGCACTGGTTCTGAATTTTAGACATGCAGTGTGGCATGAGAAAAAGCCAAAGCCAGTGTTAGCAAAACAAGACTTAAAGAGGGTAGCCAACTTTTTTTGTAAATGAGTAAAATTTGTGTTTTCTATCAGAGAGAAGAGCTCAACTTAAATATGCAGGGTTTGTGTGTTAAATGTGTGAATGAAACAAAACACAGCTCAAGGTTTGTTTTTAATGAGGACATCATACCACAGATCAGAAAACAGCATAATAATATTGTATGTAAGTACCATATTTTTCGGACTATAAGTCACTCCGCATAAGGCCAAAAAATACGTAATGAAGAAGAAAAAAACATGTATAAGTCGCAGTCGGTTTTTGGGGGGAAATTTATTTGATAAAATCAGAGACCAAGAACCAACATTTCATCTTGAAAGGCAAGTTATAGAAGTTATAGTAATAAAAACAACCCAATAGAGAACAAAACATGGATCATTTGTTTGTTTGTTTATCAATATAGAGCCAAAAATAAGAAAACCAAAAAAACATCCCTTTCCTTTATTATTTGTCTCTAAAACCAAAATGAAAAAAAGGATAACAATTTGTTTTTTTTTATTTTTGATTCATATATACCATTCATATATTTGGTCTATGGGCTGTCAGTGTGAAAAATTTAATACATAAGTCTCACCTGAGTATAAGTCAAGACCACCCAAACTCTGAAAAAAGTATGATGTATAGTCCGAAAAATACGGTAGTAATAGGGGCCCTTCAATGGTGCCCAGCTTCAAGGCTAGCTGTTTTTAGCCATAAGTGTCAGTGATATAGGGCTGGGCATGTTCCACAGATGGTGTTACAGAAGGGAATCCCCCTCAGTAAAACACCTTGAGGAAACTTCAAACAGATGACACTGCTGTCACATTTCTCGGCTAAAGCTCACCTCACATACCTTCTGTGTTTGAAAAAAATAAATAGGACAACCAGCTCTAGAACATTGCTTTACAGAGTGTTATTAATATTTGGCTGTTTGGTACAAGTAGTAATATGCTCTTGACACTGGGAGTGATTAGGTGCGCTATTTAACTTTTTTTTGCTTGTTTCTATGGATTGCTCTGCCTGAAATGTTCCACAGTATGACATTAAACAGCTCTACTTTACATTTATCAACTTACTGGTGGTTTTATAGCTCAAAAAACCCTAGAAAAACAGACATTCTGACTGTGAGCGGGGTCGTCTCTCCACAGATCTGACCTGTAACATGGTGTGATTTGGTTTTCATGAAGATAGAAAGGTTTAATACTATACTGTGAAACATTCCAGACAAAGCAATAACATCTCCATGGAGACCTTTCACCAAAAAGTTACACAATGCACCTTTAAATAAATTGAAAAGTGACAGATATCTTCTTATTATTTGCAAAATTAAAGTATTCAGGGATTTAAAATGACACTGTCTGCCAACTATCTGCCATACAACAGTCTAAGCCCTGTCAATTAGTCCATTATTATTTCTGGGAACAGATTTAAGCCCCGTTTCCCTTCCAGTCAGGCTAGTGCCACAGGCTGCATTTCTAAGTAATCCACTATATAAATAATCCACAACAATGACTGCAATAAGTGTTGTGGAGTGGGGATAACAGGAGGTGACCGTGGCTTCCTCTGGCCAGTCCCTCGGCTATTCAGTCTAACTTTGCTCATATCACACAGTTTCCTTTTCTTGTCCAGGAATACAGTGACTCTAAACGAACAGTTTCCTATCACACTGGAGCGATAATACTTTTACAACGCCGCACATACCCTTAGTTTAGGTTTTTGGTTTTGTTTTCAGTTTAATTTTCTGTGTGAAATGAGTACTATTACTTCATGGTTGTTAGTTGTTGTTAATATTTATTTACTATCCCACTAAACCAAGTAATAATTAGAAAAACATGAAATATGTCATATGTACTTTTTGTTTGGGGGTTCGTCAACTGCTTGTATCTATGGATATGCCACTCCTTTGCCTGGAATGTGCCACAGTATGGCATTAAACAGCTCTATGTTACATTTGAAAAATTACAAGTGGTTTCATAGCTCAAAAATACCTAGAAAAACAGGCATCCTGACTGTGAGCGGGGTTGCCTCTCCACAGATCTGACCTGTAACTTGGTAGACAGAAAGGTTTAATCTAGTGTGATTGGTCTAACAGGTATCTACACTTTAAACTCCACCCCTGCAGCCCGGTGTAAGAAACGCTTGGCTTTAATCAGGGCAGTTATGTGTGATGTCACGTAGTAAACGAAATTGCTGACGCCGCTGGAGACAAGACACGGCCATTTTTCCACATTTTTGCCCACAAAGCTAAACTAAAACTGCCACAAAAAGGATTAGGAGAGTATCAGAATCAGAATCAGAATCAGAATCAGAATTACTTTTATTCATCCCCGAGGGGAAATTTTCTTTGTTACAGATGCAACCGACCAAGAGCATGCACATCAAACAAGTTACAAAATAAGCTAAATACAATAAGATAAAAGATAAAATAGCTCTCTCTGGGAAATTATTTACATCATTGACCTATTTATGACTATATACATGTGTGAGCAGAGCAGGGAATAGGATGAAAAGGATTGAGTAGTTTGTGAGTTAAAGTGCAGCGTTCAACAGTTTGATGGCGACAGGCAGGAAAGATTTCCTGTGTCTCTCAGTGGAGCAGCGCGGCAGCCGCAGTCTATGGCTGTGGCTATGGAGTAGAGAATGCTATTAAAACACTATATACAAAAAAGTTTATTTCGTATTTAGTTCCACTTTAAAATCCGCTGGGTACACAGCAATGACAGCTATCCTCAAAAACCCGAATGATTGTAGCACAGTTCGGGCCTAGAGGCTGTTCAGAGCTTGACAATCTGCGGAAGAATACTCATTTTACACAACTACTCCAGATAAGCAACTGAACCTGGAACAGCCCCAGGACAAAGGATGAAATTGCTATACAAATCAAAGGAAATTACACCAAGACTAGTACAAACAGTGCATGATCCGACAGGATTTGTCAGCATAGAAACCTCATTAGCTTCTCCATTAACTTTTGATGAGCTACTTAGTCAAACTAGGTTACTTTAAATAAAATATCATATCATCATGTTCAGTGGGCTAAAATTAGAATGCAGTTTTCTACTATGTACTACAGCATTTAAACATGTAAGGGGGACTGCTTCATTTGGTGTATTTTGTGAAAATGTGACTCTTTTGTTTGAGATATTTAGATTATTCTTGTTTTAATCATGCTTAATACATTTGCATTTGAATGATGGTGTTCTTTTGCTTTAACAGAGAGCTGATCCATAATTGTAAATTTAAGATCTGAAATAAAGCATCTCGGTGGATGTATACATAAAGGTGCACTGTATAACTTGTGGTAGAGGATCTGCTACCTGCTTATCTCCATGGAGATGTTATTTTACCGGGAATTTTCCTTTTAGACATTGACTTAGACAAACTTTATTGATCCACAAGGGAAAATATTTGGACACAGGAGCTCACACATCACAATATATTATAATAACAAAGGGCAAAAATATAAATGTTAATAATAAATTCAAAATAAGTAACCAAAATAGCAAGAGCTTGGTGTCAAATAAGGCACCGTATCTCTCTAAATGGAGACAAGCTCTACTGGAAAAGTTACTGGTCAGATCTGTGGAGAGTTTAGCCATACAAACACCTGCAGTTGAATATACTGTAGTCCAAAGAAGAGACAACCAGGTAGCAGACCCCCCACCAGGAAAGTTACACAAGAGCTGTTCCTAGTTTTTACTTACACTAATAGTTGAATGCATCTTCTACTTCCTTTGATTCCACCATTTGGTCGGTGACATCAGCAGACTCCACAATCTCTCCGTTTTCTCTTCCTAAAACAGCACCATTGTTGTGTGCTGCCATCATCTCGTCATTCTTTGTTGTTGTAGAGAAGCAGAGGGTCCAGACAAAGGCTCCTTTTATTATTCACCAGAGGTCCTCTTCTACCAGACGATGTGGTCAACAGATAATCACATGAGAATAGGATCTTCTGTTCAAGTGGCACATCTGGATTTCATGCCTTGTTCTTTTGCGGTTTGCTCTTGATAGAAGGGTAAACTGTTAAGAGCAAAGTCTGGAGAGTTAAGCCCACGAAACAGATCGTGTCTCAGAGTTTAGTTGGTAAATGTTCGCTCACTAAAACTAAAGACTGTTGGTTTAATAATTTATAAATCATCTTTTGGATCAGTAAAGTTTGTCTAAGTCTAAGTCAATACCCAAACCATATCAGTAGTTTTTAACTTATTTTTCCCAGAATGCTTTGCTGTTACCTATATTAATAATGATCATAATAATACATTTGATCTATATAGAGGTTTTATGAACAGTTTTATAGCAAATTATTCATTCACTCCACACTTGATAGTGGTTAATATTTATTGTGAACCTGCCAATCTGCTCCATTTGCCTCTCTGACCATCACCGATACTCACAGACACCACATTCATACTATAGGCAATGTTTCTGAAGTGTCTTGCCTAAGGACAAAACAACAGTTTTTGCTACTGGTGCCCCACTGTGGCGTCTAGTATTCCAATCAGTCTCCCGCCCATCTTGCTATAGCAGTACGAACTCAAAGGAAGGCAAAAATGTGGATTAAACTGACTGAAAACTCAAAATGTCTGAACTAGACTGGAGGAATCCACATACTCCCAGTGTTCCACAGTTTGAGAGCCAATATTATCACCTATTTAAACCTTTTTTTTAAACGTATTATTTGTGAATCATCATTTGATACTTGACACTTGAGTCAGCTCTTCTATTCTTCTTCATTCAGTTCATCAGCTCATATTAGGATATAATATTGTTTCCAGTCACACATGTTTACCTCATAAAAACTGCAGATTTAGATTGAATAATCGAACAGAAAACACTCTGTTCCACCTTATGATGTCATGTGGTAATACAGGAAGTGCTCCACTGTGATTTTAAAGTTCATACACCTTCACTAGAATCTTTTGGATAATTTCAGCCCTGGAATTGCCCATTTTGACTGAACAAAGGGTAAAAAGGAGCTGTTAACTTGTGAACTACCACTTCATGACATCACAAGGTGGAACAGAGCATTTTGAGCTTTGGAGATGTAGACAGACTAATAAGAAAGCATTACTCAAACATGTGTGAATGAAACAAATCCCAACTCTGGGTGTGTTTTTGATGAGGAAACATTATTCTAACAAGGTTTAAAGCTCATAAGAGTCAATTTTGTATAATATCGGGCCTTTAATCATTTCCAGAGTTGTATTTTCTTTCTTTTTTTGTCGTTCTCATACTGCAAATCTTTTAAACCAACCAAACTAAACTCTACTCTTAATCTTCTCACATCTTACACACAACACCATCAAAGCCTGTTTCATCCATAACAGTTACAAACTTTTATGTGGTCTTTATCAGAGCCACTAAAAAGAAAAACACAATACAAGAGACAAGTCCCTGTCTGTAATCAGCCCTGCCCACTGAGGGATTCCATATAAAACTGTCATCCTATGTGTGGAGAGGTTTGGTCTGGTACAAAAAGACAGACACAAAGGTTTAAGAAGCAGACGTTGTAATGGAAACTTGCCAGCTGACATAGGCTCAACAGGGAAATCAATGATTTACAATGTGTTACCTCAACAGCTGCAGGCAGTCCACAAACAGCAGGATTTCAGTGTTTCGATTGGGCCAGGTCGGTGCCAGTTAGGTGCGGTTCAGACCAGGCTGGCTCTAAATGGTAGACTTGGTAATTGTGTTTTCAAACAGTAGATCAGATGAGGTCACATATGGTACATGGGGATGATCTAGTGAAGGGAAAAGAAAGAAAATAAGTTGAATCTTAAATCGGAACGGTCCTGCATTACACAAAACTGACTCTTGTGAGCTTAAAGGTCGTGTTAGAGTGTTGTTACCTCATCAAAAACATACCTGGAGTTGCGTTTTGTTTCATTAACACATAGATTATTCGTCTGTCTACATCTCTAAAAATCAAAATACTGTTCCACCTTGTGATGGTTTTCAGGTTAACAGCTCCTTTTACCTTTTGTTCAGTAGAGATTGGCAATTCCAGGGCTGAAATGATGCAAATGTTTCTAGTTTCTAACTATATGGAGTTCTAAAACATGGTGGAGCACTTCCTGTATAACCACGACATCGCAAGGTGAGAGTTAAGTTTGAGAGAAGAGCTCAGCCTAAATATGCAGGGTTTATGTTTTAAATATGCGTGAATGAAACAAAACACAGCTCCAGATATGTTTTTGATGAGGAAATATTATAACAGATCATAAAATTGCATAGTGGTCTAGTCCACTTTAGTTACTTGCAAAATCAACTTAAAACCATGTTCCCTTTTTCTTATCATAAGTTGTATTTTGATTCATGCATATTTCAGTAATCCGTCTGTCTCTACTCACATCCATGTACTTAGTTAATTATTTAAAAACAAAAAAAACATGTCAACTTAAATCTTCTGCCTTTTGTAGTAAAATGTCACTATAAGGTATAACTAAAAGGTTGGGCTTCTCACTTCTGCAATTTTAAACAGGAAGTCAAAAAGCTTGTTTGTGTTATTAAGCTGTTTGTGTCAGTATTGCATTTTACAAAGAACCACATTTAAAAAGGTGATCTACTCATTTTGTAGTTTAATACCTGTACCTGAAGGTGGAGCTTTACATATGAATCAAATCAATACTGTATCTTCTTTCTCCCATCATACAAGTGTCTTTAAAACTGTAAAGCTATATTTTACCTTGACAATGGGGCACACTGTACTATCTTTGTTTTCACTGCCTAAACTAGGTCATGGTGAAATCAGCCATCGAGTTAACTTTATCTCTATCTGTTGTCTTGCATATCACATCTCTGTACGCAGTTCTTCCACCCGTTTCTGTGATATGCCCTCCCAGCTCTGTGCACAGTGGCTTCTTTGGGTTGAGTTCAAAATGCGAGTCTGTGGTCTGCCGCTACTTACAGTCTGAATCAAACAGGAGACGATCGCCCACGGCACCTTTGAAACATGTCAACACACTCACACTCGCACACACAGGCACACGTCAGCAGTCTACGGCTGCAGGGGAAACTTCACTTTCACTGTGCACTCATTCATGTATCACTTCTGCTGGAGAGGTGTGGTGGAAGGTAACAAAGTACAAAAGTAAATGTACTATGCTTAAAGGTGCATTGAGTGACTTTGTATCTTCATGCAGACCAAACCAGACCAACTTACAGGTCAGATCTGTGGAGAGGCGACCCCACGCATAGTCAAAATGCCTGTTTTTCTAGTTATTTTTGAGCTATAAAACCACCTGTAATTGAATAAATATAAGGCAGAGCTGTTTAATGTCATACTGTGGAACTTTCCCGGCATTGCAATGACGCATCCATAAAAACAAACAGGCGACAGGCTCTCCACCTGAAAAGTTATACAATGCACCTTTAAGTACATTTTACAGTGGATCCTTTTTACTTTTACTTCACTAAATTTGAGAACATGTATCTGTACTTTTTACTCCACTACATTTTAGCTCTGGACTAAACTGTACATTTTTTGATGGTGTGAGACCTGCTGAAATGGCAGAAACTTATTTTTAGCCGATTTAATTTGAGTTAACATTCCAACTTCAGCAAAGCAAAGACGCAAAAACACAAAAACAGCTAGAAAATTGAAGTCAATTGAAAAATATATGAAAAATCTTCGCAAAATACTTTTACTTTTACTCTTTAAGTACATTTTAAACAGATACTTCAATAGTTTTAGTAGGCTTTTCGTGTGATCCTTTTACTTGAGTAATTCTTTGCCGCTGTATCTGTAGTTTTACTTAAGAAACAAAAAGTAATACTTCATCCACCACTGCTGGAGAGATGTGGTGAAATACAGGCTCCATTGGCCAAAAAGTGTCACCATGGTTTCCAAATGTTAAAGCTAAACATAGCAAACTGTCAGACAAATGATGCTATAATGGTAAATGGGAATGATGTATTCTGTGGGCTTTTGTTAGCAACTGTTGTGTTTATTTATTTATTTCAAGGTTTGTTTGTTTTTTGCATACACACTGCTGATATGGATAAACCCCAAGATAGAGATGAATGACTTTAAAGGTACTTGAGGCATAGAATATGAGCATTAAAGGGCCCATATTACACTGTTTTCTGATCTATGTTATAATGTTGCTACCTGGAGTTGTATTTTGTTTGTTTGTAACCCTTTATTATTAGTTTGTCTACATCTCCAAAACTCAAAATGCTCTGTTCCACCTTGTGATGTCATGAAGCAGTAGTTTTCAAGTTAACAGCTACAATTTACCTTTTGATTTATAGAGATGGTCAATTCCTGAGCTGAAATAAACCAAATGATTCTGGTGATGATTATGATTATGGAGTTTAAAAACACAGTGGAGGACTTCCGGCATTACCACGTGACATCACAAGGTGGAACAGAACCCATCATAAATCTGCAGAGTTTGTGTGAATGAAACAAAACACAACTCCAGGTATGTTTATGATGAGGAAACAACATTATAACATTGATCAGAAATAGCGTAATATGGGCCCTTTAACACACATATCTACAGCAACAGATTTAAACTTTGCATGTCCAGCACCAAACCTTATTAAATGTATTTCTTTTCAAGGACATAAGCTGCAGTGGAGCAGAGAAGAAGCATGTCTGCCCCTTCATTGGTCTTATTGGGTGTATGTGTGCTCGCCGCTGCCCCCGCTAGCCCGAGGCACTACACCAAATGTCAGGAGAGAGGAGGCAGGGCTGTGTGGAGCATGACTCGGAGTGAATACTGATGGAACTGGACACGGAGCAACATCACACGCTGCATCTGAATATCGCATGAGAGCAAAGGCCTGTCTGAGTGGGAACAAGGAAAGGCCAGAGGCAGCAAAACCACGTCTGGTCAGAGGGTTGTAAGGTCAGAGCGATAAGTGGAAAAACATTTGGCCTGAGTAACTTGGGCTCACACTGCAAAAAGGAATATCTAGGTACAGTTAAAATGACTTAAATTAAGAACATATTACTTCATTTGAGTAGATTCAGCTTGACAAGTAAAATGACAGTGGATTTTGTTTTTCATTTTACTTGTTTTCGTATCTTTAGTTGTTGTAGCAAGATGCATTTTTATATTTTAAGCAAAAAAAAGTCTTACTTGTTAAGTGAAGTTTACCAAAATCATCATAATTTTCTTAATTTAAGTAATCTTAACTTGGCTAGATTTTAGTATAGACCTTCTGTCTATGCGGCGCCAGTGCCAGGCAATCCTCTGTTATCTTACTCTTTCAGTGTCTACATTTCTCTATATACACTGTTCTATTTCTGCAGCATATTAAAAATCCTCTCCTCTAGCTTGTGCATCGGAGCTCTTAGCCACACACAGTTTGGAGAGTGCGTTTGATAAATTATAAATCACAACAAACAGTGGCAAATGATTCAGTAGGCTCTAAAATTAGCCTCTTGTGCAGTTCTTCAGTAGCTCTGAGTAAAAGGAAAAAACAGTGACAGCTTTCCACCATTCTTATCTAAAGGCCCTATTCCAACACGCTGCAGCTAAAATAGAATCCAGGAAGGACGTGGCTTTGAGCTGGCGTTTATTTCCTGTCTGTAATGTCAATAGGTTTTACTACTCATTTCACTTGTTCACATCATTGTTTTTAATTTTTTTATTTTTTATTACAGTATTTACATCCATCTTCTTCCGCTTTATCCGTCTGGGTCGCGGGGCAGCAGTTCACCACCGCCCAGTCCTCTATGCACCCAACCCCTCAGGAGTGGACCCACGTCATCCTTTCGAGTTTGTTAAAATATTTACTAAATGTATTTCTTTATTTCTCTTTTTTTTTCTTTTTATTTATTCTTTTATTTTATTTTTTGACCAAGTTTATAATTTGACTTTTCCTTTACATCTCGGTTGGCCATGGTTATAAGCAGAAGTAATTATATAACTGTGAACTAGCAACTATACTGTAAATAAGGGCCTATACAAGGGCTTAAATTACACAATAGTTAAGATGAGACTAATAAAAGTAGGTGACAACACGTCTATTTTGTTCAATCACTTAATAATCGCTTACTTAATCTGTCAGAAAATCCCTTCTTTGTGTCTAAATTGTCTCTGGGTTTTAGATGTCATGTTTAGTGACATAAGGTAAAGGTATTTTGTTGCAGAACTCATGGCTACTTCCTGTATTATTGTCCTTTTCTTTTAATCTTTTTATTTCACAAACTGCTCATTAACTGATAAATATTTACCACAGGTCCTATCTCACCAAATCATGTCATAATTAGAAAAACATAAAAATCTGTCATATGGATTTAAAGGTCCTGTAATATGGAAATGTGGCTCTTGTTTGTGAGCTTTAAGCCATGTTACTTCGTCAACAACATACCTGGAGTCGTATTTTGCTTCATTCACATGTTTGAGTAACCCTTTATTATTAGTCTGTCTACGTACATCTCCAAAGCTCAAAATGCTCTTTTCCACCTTGTGATGTCATTTAGTGGTAGTTTTCAAGTTGACAGCTATTTTTTACCTTTTGTTCAGTCGGCATTGGAAATTCCTGAGCAGAAATGATCCAAATTATTCTAGTGAAGGGTGTAGTTTAAAAGCACATTGGAGCATTTCCTGTATTACCACCTGACATCACAAGGTGGAGTGTTTTCTGGTTGATATAAGAACTCAACAGGATGCAGAGTTTGTGTGTTAAACATGTTTGAATGAAACAAAACACAGCTCCAGTGTGTTTGTGATGAGGAAACATTACAACACTGATCAGAAAACAGAGTAATATGAGCCTTTAAGCCACATTTACAACCCTGTCTGGACTACACTATTTTAACTATAAAACAAGTCATCACTACAGAAGCCAGTCTATAAATGAACTCCAACAGATCCCTCCGCTCGGCTCCTTTTTTACTTAACCAAGAATAGTACGCTGCAAGTTTTATGAGGACCTATATTTTCGTCTCTCTCACGCTTAAAACGAAATGAGCGCTGCGTTTTGTGGCGTTCCCTTTATAGGCCCAGTGACCACAGCCTCGCTCTCATGTGGTCAGCCTATGGCGTACAATGGCAGTGAGGTTGGAGTTGTCACCCTGACTTGATACAGGGGTATAAAGAGTATGACTGTAAAAAGCATGGTTGATTAGAGACAGTAAAATGCTCTATACGGTTGGATTTAGAATGAGAAAATGGTTGTTTATAGGGTAGTAATAAGGTTGAGAAAGAAATGCATGGGAAGATAGAAAGCGGGGTAAGGTTGAGGATGCACTTTTACTACTATGGACGATTATAGGCTACAGGAGCGTTTGAGAAGTAAGCCAAACATTACTAACTGTGAGAACAAAATGAAGTCTTAAAGGGCCCATATTACGCTATTTTCTGATCTCTGTGTTTGATAATGTTGCTTCCTCATCACAAACACACCTGGAGTTGTGTGTTGTTTCAGTCACACATGTTTAACACACAAATCTTGTATATTAGGCTGAGTTCTTCTCTCAAACTCAGAAACATGATGTCATGTGCTAATACAGGAAGTGCTCCACTGTGTTTTTAAACTCCATATTCCCTCACTCGAATCATTTGGATAATTTCAGCTGTGAAATTGTCAAACTCTACTGACCAAAAACTACCACTTCATGACATCATAAGGTGGAACAGAGCATTTTGAGCTGTGGAGATGTAGACCAACTAATAATACAAGGTTACTCAAATATGTTTGAAAGAAACAAAACAAAACTTTTGATGGGGTAACAACATTATAAGATGGTTTAAAGATCACAAGTCAGTTTTGTGTAATAAATTATCCCTAAAGATGAACTAACTTCTTCTAACCTGCTTGAAATTGACCTTTGAAAGTTCCACAATATGCCTTTAAACTCTCCATGAAGACAAGCAGGTGATGCTCCGAGACCAATTTACAGGTTAGATCTGTGTAGAGGTGAGTCTGCTCGCAGTAAGAATGCATGTTTTTCTAGGAATTAGAGTTGAATGAACGCAAGACTATAAAGTTATAAATCTGTATTGACAATCTTAATATGTTCTAGAACGATTCTTTTACTTATAGACCCTTTTAGTGTTAGCAAACAGTGGTGACGTAGACACGGTTGCGCGCATTTTGGCAACAGAAGTACGGCAGAACTCAGCAGCTTCTCGAGCTCTCCGAAAGGATTCCCGTCAAAAGATCGCAAATATTTTCTCAACAAGCTGGCATTGACACATGGCGTCTGACTGCCAGGTTCACTGAGTTAAACTTTAAAACTTTAGTCCACCGGTTGAATATTGATTCTGACGAGCACACACATAACAAACAGACATTTTGGGGCTGGAAATGTTTTTATCTCCGTCTTCGTCTGTCCGTGTTCAGTCCGAAAGAATCAGAATGAATGGGGAACTTCCACAGGGCACTTCCATTGCCAGAATGCACACGCAGATTTTTTTTTTAATCACGTCTGCCCTAAAAGGATCTATACATTTTCATATTATGTAACTGTGAGGATTATTCACACATTGCATTTTTATACAGCATTTAAAAGAGAAGCCTGATTAAGTTTAAATAAGGGAACCTGTGCCACGAGCAGAGCTTTTTGTGAGATGTAGTGACATCTAGTGGTGAAACTGGATTTTGCAACTAGTAAAATACAGTACCATATTTTACTTGATCACACTAACTGTTGTTTAAAGAAAAAATTAAATTAAATTAAATATTTTTTGGCAGATTAATAGCTGATCTGCAGATATGATAAAGAACCAAATACTTACTGTTAAGCACTGACCTGGGATTCAGAATACACAATTCTCCAGTATCTATGGGCCTACTGTACACATTCTTGGTATATTATATGTAAGTGAGCAATAGATTAATATATTGTAAACTGACATAAGTAGAAACAGCCTGGTTCAAATAGTGGATAAAAAGGTGTTATTGTGTGTGATGTGTACAGTATGTTACGTGAATAAAAACCTATGGCCAGTGTTATATCGTTTGGTGTAAATCAATAAACACTAAAGATAACTGTGATGCGTGCTGTTCTGAGGATATTTCATGCTCTTTATGAAGTGTCAATCAACAGTTCAAAGTCAAGGCCACCATATCTGGGCCATTTCCTTAAAAGCTTTGTTCACGTAAACTGCAGTCTGTTCACTTTGAAGATGAAAGTGGCACCTCTCTCCTCTGTTCTGTGGGTGCAGATGTGACCTGGGCAAACCACACTTTTCTTTCTTCTTTCTTATTCCCTCTCTCTGTCCCTCGCTCTGTTCTGTTTCACATTCTTTCTCACCTCTGCCTCTCTATCTCTATCTTTCTGTGTCTCTCTTCCGCCCTCTCTGTATCACTATGTCAATTTTTCCTTTCTGTCTCTTTCTCTTTCTGTGTCTCTCTCTCTCCTTCTCTCTTCTGTCTCTCTCTCTCTCCTCCCCCTCTCTTTCACCCCCCCTCTCTCTCTTTCTCTCTTCTCTGATCTCCATATAATGATGTAAGTGCTATGTTTCAGCCTAAAGCCAGAAGTACCTGCACCTCTCCGTCCCTGACCTGTGTGTGTGTGTGTGTGTGTGTGCGTGCGTGCGTGCGTGTGTGTGTGTGTGTGTGTGTGAACAGAAACACACATCTGAAACTGTTTTACACTGTTCTCATATAAAGTACATCAGCTCTGGTTTGCTTTAACTCTCTCAAGTGTGGTTATTCTATGTGAGTGTACAGAAGTGAGGTTAACATGGCAGTAAACATATTGCAAACTTGAGTCACATGCGTTAGTGAAGCAGTGCTGCCCTCCTCTGGTGAAGGTCTGTAAATGCACCCCTGATGTGTCTTAATATTCATAGGTTTACCCAAATCACTTTTTACAGAAATTAACATGAAACGAGCCTATATTGCGCTATTTACTGATCTATGTTATAATGTTTCATCATCAAAATATACCTAGGGTTTCTCTCAAACAGAAAACACTTGATGTCATGTGGTAATACAGGAAGTGCTCCATACATCGTCACTAGAATCATTTGGATAATTTTAGCTCTGGAATGACTCATTATCACTTAACAAAAGGGAGGTGTTAACTGGAAAACTACCGCTTCATGACATCACAAGTTGAAACAGAGCATTTTGTAACCACATTTGAACTTGGCTTGAAGCTCACTAGAGTGAATTTTGTGTAATAAATGTGAATTATGACAAAATGGTCTTAAAAGTTAGTCTTTCATTTTATTTAGATTAGAATTTATTTGTTTAATTTTAAAACAATAGAGATCATGACACAGCCAATTCCTTATAATGACCATTGTCCATCTAAATCACTAAGGCAGAAAATATCAGTTAAGCCTGAAGGTGAATGGACTTCACTAATGAGACATTTGGATGTTGCAGAGTGAAACCAGTAACTCAGATCTAAAGGTTAGGGTCAGGTCCAGTCCTCCCTCATTTGTCTATATAAATTATTTGCTCAGTGCTTCATGTGTAAAATCAGCATAATTTTTGTAGCCATGGTTGACTCTTAATTGTGTACTTATCCTTTAATATGCGTTATTCACTTCCCGTTCAGAACAACATGGGCCTATATTTAACTATCTTCCCAAACATGATCTAAAAATGTTTTCATTAATTCCTTCGAAGTCAACTGCATTTTCAACCCTCAGCGTTCAGAGACGAGCAGAGTTTTGCTGTCACTAACAACAACTAGCATGCTAACACACACTTCCTGATTATCTAAGACGCAAACGCTTTATAATTAGACGCAGACGTGCGGTAGATGTATTTATTAAGTACTGGGGCAAGACAAATTTTGCTCAGATACTTGGGAAAAAGTGGATACAGGGCCTTTAAGTATGTTTCGATGGTAGAAAATTACTAGTAGTATTTATTTATTTATTTTTTAAATTGTTGTCACACAATTTTTGACAAATGTACCAGTTCACTTGTAATGAAAACAGTTGTATTATTGTTGCAGAAATAAACAAAATGAGTTCCCATTGCATAAATGCCTCTTATAATCAGTGGTTTGTTTATCTGAATTCTAATTATCAATCCTAGTCATGCTCTTCCTACAAATATAGGCCTACTCCAGTTTTTTTCTGATGCTACATCTGATTAAATGAATTTCTAGTCATAAGATTCCACACCAAGTACTCTACATCATCATGAAGTGGTATTTTTCAAGTTAGCGGCTACTTGTTACTTATTTCAAGTTTTGTATTTGTATTCTCATTGCAAAAAAAGAATCCTTGAATATATAAAAAGTGTAAAAGAAAAATAACATTGTTCATTTCTGTTTCTTCTCCCATGTGGTTTTCCTCTCATGCTCCAGTTCTCCTCTAATTGATCTTGAGCCCAGACTGGCCATACGTGCCCATATATGGTCATGTGACTCCTGCACATACTTGGGGCTATAGGAAGTCTTCTTTACGTGACACTTATTACACTGTACAGGCACAATGGACCTTTTATGGGCCAGTGTGAGACTCTGGGC
This sequence comes from Odontamblyopus rebecca, assembly GCA_030686955.1. NCBI lineage: Eukaryota > Metazoa > Chordata > Actinopteri > Gobiiformes > Gobiidae > Odontamblyopus > Odontamblyopus rebecca. The sequence continues at coordinate 13,899,664 of CM060657.1, forward strand.
ATGCAATGGTAAAAAGATGACATTTTCTTACAATGATGGAGACCCCAGGGACAGTATATTCTTACTCTAGTCTAGATCATTAATGAAGTGATATTTTCAAGGACGACTGCAAGGGGAAAAGTAGGGGTGAGGCAGTTAAAGGTCCTATAGTGTGCAAAATTGATTCTTTAAGACATGTTATAATGTTGTTTCCTCATCAAAAACAAACCTGGAGTTGTGTTGTGTTTTGTTTCATTCCCATATGTCTGAGTGTTTTCTTTTTGAGAGAAGAATCCATTTTAAATACGCGTTTTTAGAGGCCAGAGTTTTGCCATCACTGTAATGCTAACAACAACTAGCATGTTAACAGCGCATGTGAAATCATTTTTAATACTTCGGATCTTTTCCAGACAGCAGTTCTGAGCCTGTAGTTTCACTACTCTGAGTACTTGTACTTTACACCCCAAATACCCTTATATTGGATATTAAAGTTGCACGATGTAAATTAGCAACTCAGGCCTCTCTTCTGTAAAAAATGTAGGTATCTGTACATTACATAAGTACATACAGGTAAATATGTTTTACTTTTACTTCCATTTGAGAGCAGGTATCTATGCATTCTAATTCATAACTCATTTTTTTAACTGGTGATACTAAAAGTATTTTTTTATTATTGTCTGAGACCTGTTGAAAAGGGTTTATTTTTTAACATGTTCATAGTTTGAGCAAACAAAATGTGCAAATACAAACAGCTAGGAAAAAAATATTGATTCCATTGTTTCTGTTGAACAAATTCAGCACAAATCTGTATCCAAATCATTACATTTGAAGCCTTATTTGATCTCAAAATCTATGCAAAATACTTTTCACTCTTTAAGTACATTTTAAACAGGTGCATTAACACTTTTACCAAAGCAGATTTTTGTATGTGATACTTTTACTTTTGCTTGAGTCTTTTTTTGCTAAGCTATCTGCACTTTTACGTAAGTCACAGAATCAAGTACTTCTTCCACCACTGAATTAGCTCCACATATGTCACATCTGCTGTCTGTGTCCAGCCAGGAAGAAAAACGATAAACTTCACCAAAATTTAAACAACCACAAAAATTAGACAAGATTTTTAGTCAAACCTAAGAACTATAATTATGTTACCTACATTTTAGTGAAACTGGTCGTCTAACCTGTCATATACACCTTAATGCCTCTGTGTCATTCAATCCACAAATCACCACTCACAGCTCAGATTGTGATTAAATGTGCAAAATATTTTTCTCAGAGTCAGACACAGACATGTACTCAGCACTGGTCATGGTTTGTGGAGCTTAGACCAGGTGGAGCCACATCACCTTTTGTTTTGCCCACTCGTGGACACCATTACACTGGGCTGACATCACAAATCCGCCCGGCGACAGGCCCGGATCAAGCGGCTGCACCATAATGAAGACCTACAGGAGATGTTTGAGCCCGGTAACCATGGTGACGAGGAAGGAGAGGAGAGCCGAACGCCGTGGTGCCGATGGTATGGCATCCACATGGAGAGGAGAGATTCTATATGTTCACTCAAGTCACATAAATGTACAGAGAAGCAAATGCAGACAGGACACAGTGGACTATCTACTGTACTAGTATATGGGATTTAAGTGCGTCTCTGTGCAGCTTTTGCTAAGATTATTGCAAAAGGAACAACATTTTCATGGAGATAAGCATCAGGATACACCCCTGAAGGCCAAGTAAGAGTCAGGTTTGTGGAGATACAAGCCTGGTCACAGTAAGGACACGTTTTCTACATTTTTCACTGCTGGCTAAAACGTTATATGGGGATTTAATTAAAACTTACACATTTAACACAAAATAAAGTACTGATCTTTAAAAAAACGTAATTATCTTGAAGCTGTGACAGTATAAAATTGACAGTGTAATACTATAAATGCAAATCAGTTTCTTTTTTCCTCTCAATACTATCTCCCAGACCAGGCGGGATTTAAGCAGGACTGTGTGAAGAAAGCTGTTCTGAGCCACAAATCACGAGTTGCTCACTTTTAACTATTTTATACTGTATTATTATTATTATTTGTGTTGTATTCTATTACAGAGAGAAATACTTCCTCAAATGCCTTCGGTGAAAAATGGAAATAAAACCAACTGTCCACAAAATAGAGAGATCAATACTACATTTTGGAGAGAAAATTTAACAAAGCCTGCCATAGCAAATGAATGGTTCTGCAGGGCTCAATCTCAAATGATCCTTTATTCCAAATCGTATACAGTTTTTGGCTTTGTGAAACTGAATCCAAATGAGAATCAGATGTAGAAACAAAAAGAAATGATCTGGCTTTATAATGTTATGTTAATAGGCTTCATGATTAACATCCGTGCATCCAACAAAAAATCACACCACTTTTATTTAGGACATAAAATATAAACTAATCTGACTATATATTTAGCATTAATTTTGACATCTACATTTTACATCACAGCTCCAAAGCTCTAAATGCTCTGTTCCACCTTGTGCTTTTTCAAGTTCACAGTTCCTTTTACCTTTTGTTTAGTGGAGATCGACATTTCCAGGGTTGAAATTGTAGATTCCAATGAAGCTGTATAGGGTTTTAAAACACACAACAGTGGAGCACTTCCTGTATTACCACATGGCATCACAAGGCAGAGCAGAGTGTTTTCTATTTGAGAAAAAAAAATAGGATTTGTGTGTTAAATGTTTGTGATGAGGAAACATTATAACATAGATCAGAAAATAGAGTAATCTGGGCCCATTAAAGTTAATTTCATGTGAGATAAATATTTATCTTAGTTTTACATCAGTCAAGTATCAGTTTGTGGGAATAAAGTTGTAGTTCTATACAGTTCATTGAGACCAAAAATTCTATCCAAAATGCAGGAACAATTTAAATCCAATGAATATATTTTTATGATAACATTGATTTAACAAAATAAAGGCATTACCGTGTATTTGTATTAGCGCAATCATACATTGTACATCATAACTTGTGCAGTTTAGACAGGTGGACAAGGTGGAACAGAGCATTTTGTGCTTTGGAGATGTACACAGAATAATAATAAGTGATGTGCAAATGAAACACAACTCCAAATATGTTTGTGATGAGAAAACATGAGAAAATTATAACATAGATCAGAAAATAGCATCATATGGACCTTTAATAATAATAATGCATCAGTTTTATATAGCGCTTTTCTGGACACGCAAAGACACTTTACAGAGCATTATTCATTCACTCCAGACCCGGTGGTGGTAAACTACTATTGTAGCTACAGCTGCCCTGGGGCAGACTGACGGAAGCGAGGCTGCCAATCTGCGCCATCGGCCCCTCCGACCACCAACACTCACGCACACACCACTTTCATACTAGGCAATGTGGGTGATGTGCCTTGCCTAAGAACACTACGACAGTTTTGCAACTGGCGCCCCCTGTGGCACCTGGAATTCCTTGTGGTCTCCCATCCAAGTACTAACCAGGCCCGGCCCTGCTTTAGCTTCTAAGATCTGACGGGTTCAGGCTTTGACGAGCCGGTATGGCCACATGGCCATGGCTTAATGGACAATGTAAAGTTTTAGAGGAAACATTAGACTGCTGATAGTGCAGATAAACTGTTTAAAGTCCACCTCCAGTGCTTGGCTCACCCTCAGGCCCCAGTATCCTGCACAGAGCGCTTCTTATTTGTGCAGGTCAGCAGCCTCGGCCTTCCTTACTGCTTCTCCACATTAGTACCGAACGCCCTTGACACACAAAACACTCAGCCAAGCAAATGTTTACTCATGTACGGAGGAAAAGAGTGTAGGGATTATTATAATGGAGTTGTTGGAGTCAATATCATAAATAAATGTGTTTACCCTGAACCTTTGCTGCGCAGTTGAGTTTACAAATTCTGATGTGGAAAACGGCTTGCAAAATATTCGATTGTTGAGAAAAAGTAGTTTTGCAATTGCAAGAAAAAAATCTGCCAACACATTAGGGTTAGGGTTAGGTTATCCTAGGTCAAATACCAACTCAGTGCAAGCACTTTTCAAATGTCTCAACATGTTTTTTCTGCTGCAAAAAGAGAGAAATGCAGCCACGTTGACTGTTAGAACAACTGGAGAGAGAAGGCAGAGAGTGAGGTGTTTCTTAGACATTATGCGGCATCTTACAAGGCTGAGATTGGTCAAGACATTTCTAAAATGATTAAGGAACGCTAACATTTTTATACTGAAGGAATCCCATAAGTATTTGACAGTCAAATCTAGTTTTTTGATAGTTTTAGTATCATTTGGGGTCTGGGTATAATTTCTAGTTTGACTGACAGTTTGCATTCATAGAAAAAGCTGTAAAGAACTGTATTCACGCTACTAACCAAACGTACAAAAACCTTAACCTTAACTAGGTAACTTTTTGGTTGAGGGTTGTTCACCTGCTTGTTCCCATTGAAATATGTCATTGCTCTGACTGGAATGTTCCACACTATGACTTTAAACAGGTCTGCCTTATATTTATTCAGTTACAGGTGGTTTTACTGCTCAAAAATATATAGAAAAACAGGCATTCTGACTGTGAGCGGGGCCGCCTCTCCACAGATCTGACCTGCAACTTGGTCTGGTTTGGTCTTCGTGAAGATAAAGGTTTAATTCTATACTGTGTAACATTCTCGACAAAGCAATGACATCTCCACGGAGAAAAGCATTTGACGGCCCCTCCACCAGAACATTACACAATGCACCTTCAACCTTAACCTTTAAGTAGTGATAGATGTAACTTATGCTTCTGCTTATTATAGCATTGCATGTATCTGGGTCACATTTTTTCTTCTAGTTGTTTTTCCCCATCCTCATACTTATATTGTTTTGCTGTATACAAACACAATAAGTCAGAAAATGAGATACTCTTATTTAGACATGCATTATTATCAGATGGGTGTGTTTGGAATTTACAGTGTTAAGTCCAAAAGTCTGAAGCAACCGGTTGTGACCGCTCGTACAGGGGAAGCAAGGCGCAATCATGTCTATCTTTAAGACTTATATGGCCCAACGCGCCTTTTACTGTCTCATACTTTACTAATCTCAGGAGTTTATTAGCTGGATTATATGGGTTAAAATAAAACACTGACCTAGAATATATGAACTGTGTTTTCATAAATAAACGCAATCAGATTTCCAAGCAATTGTTAAAGGTCTTAAATTACACAAACGTGACTCTTATGAGCTTTAAGTCATGTTATAATGATGTGAGCTCAGCAAAAACATACCCAGGCCTGTGTTTTGTTTCATTTACACATGTTTGAGTAACTCTGTATTATTAGTCTGTCTACATCTCCAAATCTTAAAATGCGCTGTTCCTCCTAAGTGGTGGTTTTCAAGTTAACAGCTACCTTTAACCTTTTGTTCAGTCGTGATTGGCAATTCCAGGGCTAAAATCATCCAAATGATGCTAGTGAAGGTGTATGGAGCTAAAAACAGTGGAGCATCACAAGGTAGAACAGAGTATAGGCTCTATTCATGTTACATCGCAAACCAGGAAGACGTTTGGAAACATGCGATGACAATTTCCGAAGTAGTTACTGACACTGGGCTCGCCGACCGACCGTGATCAAACCCACTGAAGTAAATGTGACCAGCGGTAAAATGAAGACTGCAAACGTATGTTCTGTTTTGAATCATCTTGAATTTGGTGCCTTCATCTCTTCTAATCAGAGTTGTGCCTCAGTGGGGAAATGATGAAAACTGAGATATGGTTGTAACTGTTGATTAGAAAGACATAACGGAACTCTATAATGACATGTAGATAAAGATAACTGGGCCATTTTCTCATTTTTATACGCCCGTTGTAAGACGGGACGTATAATGGTATGGCGCTGTCCGTCCGTCCGTCTGTGGACACTTCAAAGCTTTGAAGTCTTTGAAGCTTTGTCTTCATGAAGAGGCAAAACATGTGGGGCATGCGCCGATATATATATAAGGTATACTGTATTTGTGTATTTTATTGTATATTTTTGCATCGATCCATGCTGTAGGTCAGTGGTATCAATTTTATGTGACTTCAGGTTTTTTCACACTTGTTATTATATTGGTAGTGAACTGCCTTATTGTGCTTACCGGTATGTGCCATAGAACGCCAGTATTGGAATCTTCCAAACTGCACCAACAATTCATCTTTAACTAGGTTTGACAAATTCTAACTTAATTCTATATACCAGCGGCACGGGGGTGTCTACTGAGTGGTGGGGCAGGTGTGGGTCCTGCTGCGGTGCTGCTCCTCGGTTAAGGGGGCGTGGGTGTGTTTTGAAGCTGAGTTTGCTCCATCAGTGACATCGGCCACACGCGGAGCTCGTATGCTGGGGTCATGCACGGTTAGGTTGCTCGCGCTGGGCGTGCTGCGCTTTAGGTGCAATCCAGGCTTGGGCACGATTCTAAAGTCCTAGTGTGAGTTTGCCCCTAATGTTTGACACATGTAGAACGTTTAACTCGTCACGTTATGTCTGTGCGCAGTTCTCCTTATTGTGGCTGCAGAAGCACTCGCACATGTGCGCCTGTTTTGTTTACCACGTTCGCACGACAAAATATTTACTCGCAAATGCGAGTGAAATGGGCGCACTGTAGAGCCCTGCTTAAAGAGGGGGGAATTTTACTTCTGCGGGGTAATAACTACTACCACAGTTCACTCAGGCACAGTTCACATTTAGTGTAGTTCAAAGTCGGGGCTGCGAGTCCATCTTATTCCTCCGAGGGGTTCTAATACAGTTCTAATACAGGACTAATACAGATTTAAACCAGGTCTAAACCAGGACTAATATAGGGCTAAGCCAGATCTGAACTAGGTCTATACCAAAACTAAATCAGGTCTAAACTAGGTCTAAACCCGATCTGAACCAGGTCTAAAACAGGACCACTAGAGGACAAAACCATTGTTTAAGTCTTAACCAGGACTAAATCAGGTCTAATATACTGTACAGGACTAAACCTGGAGAAATACAGTGACAAAATCAGGTCTAAGCCAGGACTAAACCAAGACTAATCCAGGTCTAAACCAGGACTAATATAGGGCTAAACCATGTCTAATTACTAAAAGTCTGACCCAGATCTAAACCAAAAGTAAACCAGGACTAAACTAGGTCTAAACCAGGTCTACACCAGTTTTAAATAAGGTCTAAATCAAGACTAATTGAGGTCTAATACACATGTGACCTCAAAGTCGTGAACTGCGTCTGGACCTCAGTGAATGAGGTTCTATAGAGTTCACTAAAGAGTGCAGGTCAGTGTAGTGTTTGGGGTTTAGGGCCTAGGATGGACATTCAGACAATTCCAATGTAATTATTGACATTCAGCATTGTGTAACTATGGCAACTCACTCATGTCCATATAAGGAAAGATTCACCTGGCGTCACCTGGCAACACGTTCCGTCAGACATTCTATTTCTTTGTAACATCATCAAGAGTCAAGAGTCTTATAAAGCCTTATAAAGGGTTCTATAAGTATATAAGGGCGACACAGGTCCTGAGAAACTCACTTCAACTCAGACCTTCGACTGATACACAACTACGCAACTCGCAGAAACAAAGATGTCCAGCAGCAGCACCGGTGCAAAGTCGAGGTAATGACCAATTCTCAAATAGGTGTGACTGGCGTTTGGAAAGTTTGACCTTCTCTGTGATATTGGAGTCTCAGGTTACTTGGCCATTCCAAACAGCATTTAAAGGAGAGCTAAGCATGTTAACTATTTATGGAGCCTACTTTGGCCAGTGACGCAATCAGGGGACTACCAACTCTTAGGGTGTCAGTTTCTCTTATTGTTCTGAATCGAAAGCCTAGTTGCAACGTTTACACTTACTCATGCTGAAAGGGCCCGTATTACACTATTTTCTGATCTATGTTGTAATGTTGTTTCCTCTTCACCTGGAGTTGTGTTTTGTTTCATTTTTTAACACACAAACCCTGCATATTTAGACTTCTCCAAAATCAAAACCACTTTGTTATGTCATGTGATAACACAGGAAGTGGAGTTGCCAGTCACTATTGAACTAAAGGTAACTGTTAACTTCAAATCTACTTAGCTTTGGAGATGTATACAGACTAATAATAATGTTTTGTTTCAGTCACACATGTTTGAGTAATCCTACATATTGGGATGTCTACATCTCTAAAGCTCAAAATGCTCTGCTCCATCTTGTGATGTCAGATAAGACACCACAGACACCACATCTTATCTCAAGCAATCAAGTGCTTTGTTTTGCATTTTTTGTATTGAAAGCGCTCTATAAATAGATTCATTCATTCATTCATTCATTCATTCATTCATTCATTCATTGACCACAAGTAATGGTAGTTGAGGAGAGCTTGGAAATTCAAATTTTGATTCCATTGAAGGTGTGAATGAAACAAAACACAACTCCATGGGTGTTTTTGATGAGTAAACAACATTAGATATTAGAAAATAGCCCTGTATTACTAGTGTGTGTGTGATATTACAGCAAATTGTCAAGATTAATGGGCATATTATGTAAACCGTGTTATAACCGTCCCCTCATTATTGTTTAGTCAGAGTTGTATTTCGATTGATTCATGTATGTTTGAGTATTTTTGTATTGTTTGGCATTTTCACCTATCCCGTATCTCCGCCCACTGCTCTGTACTTAAATGCTATTAGGACTATTCAGGAAATCTAGACTCCAGGTCAAACATTTAGGCTTCAGGAAGGTCCTGTAGCCACTTTTCAAGGTAGGGGGTCTGTCACCTGCTTGTCTCAATGGAAATGTTTTGTATTGCTTAGAATGTCCCGCATTAAACTAATAATATCTCCATGGACACAAGCAGATAACACCATCGGGTCAAGTTACAGATCAGATCAGTGGAATGGCAACAGCGCTTACGCTGAGATTGCATGTTTTTCAAGGTATTTTTGACACCTGTTATGAAATAAATGTAAAAGGTCTAAGAATCTTTAAGCTTTAAGAATAAAACCTTGACTGACCTACAGATATTCATATGAGTAGATTCCACGTAGCCATACAAAAATTAGATTATAGGGCAAGGCTTTGTGGGTAAAGCAACATGTGGCATTTTTATCATGTCTTATGCTATAGCCTATTATGGAAATTTTTTTTTTTTTTTTTACTAAACAATGTGCTTATTTTACTTTGCGGCCTGTGAAACGTCATATTAATTTATGCGCACTTTCTTACCCAGTATTCGTCTGTTTTCCATACTCCTCCTTTCCTATAGATGTCACTATAGTAGCCTTCCTCCTCCTCCTTCCACCCCTCCTCCAGCTCTCATCCATCCAACCTCCGCGTAAAGGGGTGCGTTTTGAAGGTTGCATGCGGCTATACACCGCTGTAAGCTGGAGCAGGCGACACTCAGTCAGCTGGCGAGCGGAGACTCCTTCATCATCCCCCCGACGCAGCGGCACATCACCCGGGCGTCCCTCTTCTCTTTCTTCCTCCTCTGCTCAACTCTCCCGCACCACAAGCCCGTGTCCTCTTGGCTCTCTAAACACTCTGGAAATGCCGCATACCTGGACAGAATAACTCAAAAGTTTACATTGACCTGGCACTGGAGGAAAATGCTCATTGACAGCTGTGGACTTTCTCCGTCAAGGTCAACATTTGAGCACGGCCGCTTTACGCACGACTTTCTTGGTCAGTGGACAGAGGGGGGAGAGGCGCGTCGGGGATGCCGCTTTGCGTTTGCTTGCCTCCGGGTTCAACAATGACATCTTTTACTGAGGAAGACACTGATATGCTTTGAGAGGCGGGGAAGATAAGCGCCAGTGCATCGTCAAAACACAGACGAGACTGACTTTAATCAGCTGAGGAAATAAACTCCACCGGCGTTTCCTGCTTATGTCCCACGGCCTGTGTGCGCATTGTTTACCTGAGCAACCAGGACGAAACCTGTTTGAGTTCGATCGGGCTTTTTCATGGAAACGGCATGTTTTAAATAAAATCAACTGGTTTAGCATGCTCAACGAGTGCGCACGTCACCAACACACTAAAGTTTACTACAAAGTCTGCTGTAACTTCAACTTGATACAACTTTTCTGTTAAGCTATATATTTGTACATTTCAGTATGCGTACACGGACTCGTTCTTCCAGCCCTGCGAGGACTTCCCTAGCGGAGACCGGGTTGCTTTTAGCGGTAGTCCTGGTGCTCTTGGACGGTTCCGTGATCCATACTGCAGCCGGGGCCAGCGCCAGTCCCGCGGATGCGACCAGCCGCCACTCCCCCTCTAACGACACCGGCCACCAGAAGAAGCCTTTCCCAGTGCTAGAGCTGAACTACGGGCACGTCCAGACTCCGTTTGAAATCTCATTATGGGTGCTGTTAGCGTCTTTAATGAAATTAGGTGAGTTATTACGGATATTGTGTTATTACATGATTACAAGATGCACGCTGCACAAAGAGAGCAGCTCGGTTGACCAGATCGGAGTATCAGGTCATCAGTTCTATCGCCTGCTTGTTTTACCATTGATTGAGTAGATAGTTTTGTCAATAGGGCATCCACAGCCTTGTTTCCATGTGTCATTTCAGTTGCCATCAGTGCCAAAAAACAAGTTAGACCAGAATAAACCCAGTTGAGTGAGTGACAAAGAATAGAAATCTTTGTCATTTATGCAAATTCCTTCCAGTCCATAGAGTGTCTTTCAGGGGTCTTGCTCTGTAGTGCAATGATGACTTAGCACATTCATAGCATCTCAAACCTGAACTGCAAATGTTTGGCAACTTTTCAAAGCTGGGTTTGGTTTTTGCAGTGTCTGGTAGGATCTTAAAAGGTTCCATGTCACACAAAATTGAGTTGTGTGAGCTTTAATCATGTTATAATGTTGTTACCTCCCCAAAAGCGTACCTAGAGTTGCGTTCTGTTTGATTTACTCATGTTTGAGTAATGCTTTAGTATTAGTCTGTCCCATCTCCAAAGCTCAAAATTCTCTGTTCCAACTTGTGATGTCACGTAGTGGTAGTTTTCAAGTTAACAGCTCCTTTTACCTTTAGTTCAGTAGAGATTGTCAGTTCCAGGGCTGAAATCATCAAGTTTGGTGGAAGAGTGTTTCCTGTTTGGGAAAGAACATGTGTTAAATGTGTTAAAAGTGTGAATGAAACAAAGCACAACTCCAGATATGTTTGTGATGAGGAAACATGATAACATAGATCAGACACAGCGTGATATTGGCCCTTTATGAAGCTGTTACATAATATTATTTAATGCACAAGTCAGAATGCATGAATTCAGGTGCTTTGATAGTTTTCCTATTTTATTTCCTTAAACTTTTTAAGCTCCGCCCCTTCAGTTGCGGTTTCTTGCTACTTCTCCTAACAAATGTGTTCCCTCCAACCATCACTCTTTCTTTCTTTGTATTGTTTTTTTTACCACAGACTCGTTCATTGTGTTGTTTGATCTTTTGCCAGCGGCCTGAGGGTTTCCTGTAGCATGTACGACCTCTTGATAATCTTTACATCTGGGCTAAAACACTTCTGGTCAGCTGTGCGTATGAATGAAAGGGTTAGAATGTTAAAGATGCATTGTGTAACTTTTATAGTGGAGGGTCCATCAAATGCTTTTTTTCCATGGGGATGTTATTGCTTCATTTGGAATGTTTCACAGTATGGTATTAAAGCTTTCTACTAGGGGTGGGCGATATCTCGATATTTAAAATATATCGAGATATTTTTGAAACTCGATATGAATTCTGACATATCGAGATATCGCTATAATGCTTACGTTTACTTCTGGTTTCGCCGCTAGCTTATTTTGCCTTCTCTGTGCCGCGCCGCTCCGCCTCCTGCGTTTGTCCTCCGAGCTCTCCGTGGAGCCCGGAGCTGGCCTCGGACTAAACCAGGACTAGGACTAAACCAGGACTAAACGCGGCCGCAGAGCCTGGGGCTCGGTCGCGGACTAAACCACGACTAAACGCGGCCGCAGAGCCCGGGGCTCGGTCGCGGACTAAACCAGGACTAGGACTAAACCAGGACTAAACGCGGCCGCAGAGCCCGGGGCTCGGTCGCGGACTAAACCAGGACTAGGACTAAACCAGGACTAAACGCGGCCGCAGAGCCCGGGGCTCGGTCGCGGACTAAACCAGGACTAGGACTAAACCAGGACTAAACGCGGCCGCAGAGCCCGGGGCTCGGTCGCGGACTAAACCAAGACTAGGACCAGGGCTCTCCAGTGCACCTATTTCACTCGCGAGTAAATATTTCGTTGTGTGGACGGGGGAAAACAAACAGGCGCCTCTGCGCGAGCTCTTCTGCAGCCACAATAAGGAGCTGCGCACAGACGTAACGTGACGAGTTAAACTTTCTAAATGCACGTTTCCCAGCGCAAGCGCAACCACATGACACCTGCAACCGCGCACAACCCCCGCATACGAGCTCCGCGTGTGGCCGATATCACTCATACGAACAAACTCCGCTTCAAAACACACCCACGCCCCCTTAACTGAGGAGCGCCCCGCAGCAGGACCCACACCTGTCCCACCACTCAGTAGACACCCCCACGCCGCTGGACTTCCTTCTCTAAAGCGAGCATTTGGACTCGGTCTTGTCACGGACTCAAGGTCTGAATACTGAGTGTGATCATATTTGTCACAATGTGCGTTTGGTTTGGTAAATGTGCAGAGACTAAACATCACTTTAAAACAAGAGAATGTTACTCCAGTTAGAAATGTCAAAATACAGATTTAAAAATCCTACACACTTTTTTCACTTTGAAGCAGTTTTCTTTAAAGCACCAGTGGAAGTTCTCTTAAAGAAGAGGGTTTTAAACTGTGGGTGAGGGTCCAAAAAGGGGCACAGTGTGTTTAAGTGCAGAACTAAATGAATATTAATCAGATAAAATTTGTCTGTTGTTTTTGCAGTAGTTTGGGGGGAGGGGGTTATTTTTCCTGTAAAGATATCAAGATATATATCGTATATCGAGATATAGCAAAATATATCGAGATATATTTTTTGGTCCATATCGCCCAGCCCTACTTTCTACCCTCATTGAGACCAAACCAAAGTTACAGGTCAGATCTGTGGAGAGGCAGCCCTGTTCAGTCAGAATGCCTCTTTTTTTAGTTATTTTGAGCTATAATCTATAATTTAATAAATATATGTGGAGCAAGTGACAGATCCTCCACACACAATGCACCTTTAAGGATAATTTTATGATGATTATTTATGTTTTGATTTGTTTGTATTGTGATTTTTATCATTATGTAAAGTAAGGGTGTGCTAAACTATTGAAATATCGATATATCATGATAGTAAAATTTAGTGATACAGTATTGTTATCGTGGGCTGCTGTATCGATTTATCACCAATACTTTTTTGGTGTGTTTTACTAAATAATTTTGTGACAGCGATACAATTTTGATGTTTATCCAGAGAACGGATATGTGTTTATGCAGTACACTTCACATATTCATAAAATAGATCCATGTCATATTTTCTTTCCACAGGAAGTGGTTTAACAAGGAAATATTGTAGCTAAAATGTACTTGGTTCTTAAATATAGTGATATACCAGAGCGTATCATGTGCAATATGTTGATTATCACATGTAGCGCCATACCGTGATATTGTATTGTGAGTCATGTATTGAGTATTGCGATTCCCAGCCCTACTGTAAAGCACTTTGTATTACTTTTTGTACGAACAGTGCTGCACAAATGGGTGATCAGTGGCAGTTTGCACCGAGGAGCTTCTGAAACACCAATTTCTGGGCTGTGTTCCCAGTCTTGTGTCTCTGGATTAGGACAAACTGGCAGAGACCACCGGGCTTTGTGTCCCCGCTGTAGGACGCTCTGAAGGACACGGGGCGGGTTAATGGAGGGACGAAGGATGAGGGACAGATAGCGAGTGGAAACGTGATGTAATTGCACTAAGCATCACCGAGCCTGGATGGATAGGTGGCCTCAGACAGTAGTGACCTTAAGACTGTGATTATCTTGGCCTCACAGGCTAATTCGATGTGTGATCTCATCTTCCGCTCAGCTCTGGTCATGTGCATTTGTGTGTAGATTTTTGCATACTACCTTGCTTGTTTATCTTGTGGAAACCAGGAGCGTGTATGGTAATGACCTGTTGGTATACGAAATAAGTAATGTAATGAAGTAATGAAATGAGTTTTGAGATGAATACTAGCCTAGGGAAGTTAAAGCGGATATGACAGGTTCTTTTTTTAATTAAGACCATAGACTGTACATTTAAATGGACATAGCTGACCCACAAACTGATGCGTTCCAAATAGGAAGTGTTCACTGACTTAACATTGCAAATTTTTATTTTGCTATCTCGTAAATAAATCCCTAATATGGACCTGGCTCCACATTTGGTCCTATAACTGCTAGTATCATATTTTAGTGAACGAAATAATGTTGTTTCCTCATCAAAACACATCCCTGGAGTTATGTTTCAGTCACAGATGTTTAACACACAAACCCTCTCAATCAGAAAACTGTTACGCCTGTTCCTCAACTGTGTTTCTCAACTCCATACACCTTCACTAGAATCATTTACGGTATTTTTCGGACTATAAGTCACACTTTTTTTCAGGGTTTGGGTGGCCCTGCGACTTATATATTACATTTTTCACACGGACAGACCATAGACCAAATATACGAATCTTATATATGAATCAAAAATGAAAAAACAAATCGTTATCCATTTTTTCATTTTGTTTTTAGAGAGAAATAATAATGAAAAGAGTTGTTTTTTTCGCTTTTTTATTTTTGGTTCTATATTGAAAACGAATGATACACAGATTGTTCTCTATTCAGCTGTTTTTATCACTATAACTTCTATAACTTTCCTTTCAAGATGAAATGTTTGTTCTTGGTCTCTGATTTTATAAAATAAATTTCCCCCAAAAAGTGCGACCTATAGTCCAGTGCGACTTATAGTTTGGAAAATACGGTAAGTAATTTCAGATGTGGGAATTCCAATCTATACTAAGCAAAATATAGCTGTTTCATTTGTTACTTGAAAACTACCGCTTCATGACATCACAAGGTTAAACAGAGCATTTTCATTTAGCAAAGTAGACAGACTAATAAACTAGGGTTACTCAAACATGTGTGAATAAACAAAACACAACTCCAAGTTATTTTTTTTGATGAGGTAACCATATTTTAACATGTCTTAAAGCTCACAAGAGTCCATTTTGCCTAATATAGAACCTTTAACCAAAACGTTCAAACTAGAGAAACTAAACAAGCTTTTTAGTAAAATATAAAATGTATTTAACTAGTCTAACTTGCCATATGCTCTCATTATCATGTGATCCCTAGTTCTGATAAAGGCCACTCAAACCAGAAACCCCTTAAAGTTTTATCCATTAATCCACAAAGTTCTTGAAAGAAACCACCGATACTATTAACAGATATACTTTTTTCCCAACCTATTGTAGTGGACCATATCTGTCATATTTTCCCTTGTGACCGTTTATCGTTACTTTTAAGGTGTGCCTAATGGCGTTTGAAGAAGAAAGATAACTTTATCAACTTTCTATATAAATAATTCCTTTCTTGACAGGCCTATTCAATGATAAGTCACACTATACAATCCAACTAACCCCCAATGCACTTTAGCACAGTTTCATTGACCTATTAGCCTCTATCACTGACAATGCAATCACTGTGTTGTTTCACATTTAACCTGTAGTAGTCATAGGTTGTTTGTGGACATGCTTTTTGTGCCGTAATTTCCCTTTTCCTCGAGACGTTTGGCTGGCCCAGTAAGTCTCACCTTGCTTCTATAATTGAAAGGACTGGTTCAAAAGAAGGTGTGTGAGTGTGGCTGGTTGTGTATTGAGAAAGCACATTGTGTATACAGTATATAGGTCAGTGGTATCATGATAACTCTCCTAGAAACTACAGTTTGTGACATGATTTTGAAGCTGTTAAAGGGCCCATATTATGCTATTTTCTTGTCTGTTATAATGTTTCCCCATCACAAACAAACCAGGAGTTGTGTTTTGTTTCATTCACACGTTTAACGCACAAACCCTGCATATTTAGGCTGGTTTTTACTTTCAAACACTTGTGATGGGTAAAAGAGGAAGTGCTCCACTCTGTTTTTAAACTCCATACACCTTAACTATCTTTTGGATCATTTCAAACCTGGAAATGCCTATCACTACATGACATCACAAGGTGGAACAGAGCGTTTTGAGCTTTTCGAGATGGAGACAGACTAATAATTCAGCGTTACTCAAACGTGTGTGAATGAAACAAAACACAACTCCAGGTATGTTTCTGAGGAGGTGAGAACATTCTAACATGGCTAAAATCTCACAAGAGTCAATTTCACAAACAATAAGGGACTATTTCATCCCCAATCTTTATCTTCATCCCTTTATCTCTGCAGAGATGTTAATTAATGTGTTCTCTGTTTAGTAAACTGCCTTTTATCACAAGTACTTCCCTTTATCGGTTCAGCCCAGTTCAGACACATTTCCTTTTCCTGTTATACATTTGACACCATTGAGGTCATTTTACCATTCAAAGGAATAGTGTATTGCTGAAAAAAGTTGATTTTTTTCAACACTTTTTTACATTACCAGCTTTATGTCATTACATTTTCAAACTCTATCTCAATACTAAGGAAGGCGAAGGCAATGATAATAAAAAGGCGATGATAATGAAAGGCAATGATAATAAAAAACAAACACTCTTTATTTAGAAAAACAGAAGGTAACTTTTAACATTAAATCATGGTACTTTCTTTTATATTACCATGTGGCCTTATAGCTGTAATCTTTCAATCATCCAGGTAGGTTCCATAGTGGCCCATGTATGTACACTAACTATGTGCTCTCATACTTGCTCTGATACAGCTCAAGATCATTCTAAAGCTGTTCAGGAAACATTCATTTCTGTCTTGTAAATGTGACTTTTTTAGTACTGACACATGCTCAAATGTGTATCTAGTTTCGATACTAGCTGTAATATCGATTTGTATCTGACTCCTGATACTTTCTGACAGAACACTCCCCACATTTGGCCTTGTACTTCTCTTATTTTATGAGGTAGAGATTTGAATTTAGCCCATTAACAATGTGCATGTCAGTATCCATTTGACTAGTATAACCCCATGTTTAATGAATTGATCAAACTCCAGTCCATAGGTCACATTAACAATTGGGTCTTTGTGTATTGAAACCTCACCCTAGTCAAAGCTGCGTAATGTTTGATATGCTTATCAAAACTGGGAAGGTGCTGTACCTAATTTCTACTGCCTTAAAATGATACGATCTGTTTTATAATATTGTGTCCTCATCACAAACATACCTGGAGTTGTGTTTTGTTTCATTCACACATGTTTAACACACAAACCCTGCAGATTTTATTTTGGAGTTCTTCTCTCAAACAGAAAACACTCGTTCCAACTATCCAACTGTTCCAACTTGTGGTGTCCTGTGGTAATACAGGAAGTGCTCCACTGTGTTTTAAACTTCATACACCTTCACTAGAATCATGTGAATTATTTCAGCCCTGGATTTTACAATCTCTACTGAACAAATGGTAAAAAGTTCCTGTTAAAAACCACTGATTTATGACATCACAAGGTGGAACGGAGCATTTTGAGCTTTGGAGATGTAGACAGACTAATAAAGGATTACTCAAACATGTGTGAATTAAACAAAACACAACTCTGGGTATATTTTTGAGGAGGTAAAAGCATTATAACGTGACTTACAGATCACAAGAGTCAATGTTGCATAATACAGGACCTTTAAAAGCGTTGCAGTCGTCCAAAGTTATTCCTCATGTTCCTTATGAATTCAGAGTATCATAATTATCAATGCTGTCACAGTAAAGCTAACACTAACTAGCATGATAACCGCACTCTTCCTGATTTTCTACTCATAACAGATAGTACACTGTAGACGTATTTTAACCTCAAGAGCTGTTTATATAATATACTGGGGCAAGACAGGACCTTTCAGCAGCCGACCTTTTCCCATAATGCATTTTGCAACTATAAACAAAATAATAACATCATTTGGTGTAAAGTAATTAAATTAAAAATGCATTGGGCCAAGCAGTAATGACTATTGATTTGTCCAGTTGTAACTTTATGTGCCATTATGAATAGAAATAAAAGGGGAGTATAATTATATATAAACACTCATGAATAGATTTAGTTGTATTGTCATGTGTTTTCAAGACTAAGAGTAATGTTATGGGTGTAATTCCTGATTTTTTTAAATTTATTTTTTATTACACTTTTTACTTGTTACAATGAAAATGTTATGTTTGTTTGTCCAGAATGTTCTGTGTTAAACTTCTCTATCTCCATGGGGACAAATGTTGGAAATATGTCATGATACAGGTCAAATTTAAGAACATTTGACCATGCTAACAATAAGAATGCAAGTTATAAAGGTATTTTTTCTATTTATGTTTAATGCATAGATTATAGAAATGGACATAGCTAAGCCGCTGTGTTCCAAATAGGAAGTGAACTTAGGGGCGCTTCCAACTGTAAACTTCACCCCTCTCTTTAACTGCTACAGTGAGTCCCGTCATTTTGGTCTTAAAATGTTTGTATTAACCCACTCTACATGATCCTGGTGTTTTTATTTAGCTATTTTGTCTGTAAATAAATTCCTATTCCTGATATGGAACTTGGCTCCAAATTTGCTCCTGTAACTGCAGGCCTCTGTGAGCTTCATTTGACCGTATTTTCCGGACTATAGAGCGCACCGGTATATAAGCCGCATCCATAAATTTTTTAAAAGAATTAAGAAAAAAATTATACAAGCCGCTGATATCTATGTTGAAAAATGAGATATTTACTGCATATACAGAACGATTTTGTACTGTAAATGTACATTTATGTACCTGAACAGATTCTTTCCGAACAGTGCCTTTTAACACGGCAGCAACTGTGCTGATTAAAATGGGTCAAAAACAGAAAAGAACCGATAATTGATTTACCTTCATTTCTCCTGTGCAGTGAAACCACAAGTCACTTTAATCATCTTCGCTAAAATTGACGCCAGCAGCACAGAGGTCTGCGCGAGACAGAATTTTCAGTCCCGCTCCCGCCCGCTCCTGTGTCGTGTGGTTATGCTCCCAAAATGTTCTTTCAGAATGTTCTTATTACATCCATGGTCCCGCGCCGCACTGTTTTGTGTTGGGTCCCGCGGGTGCAGGGCTCTACAGCGGTTTCCTTCCTGGAGCAAGATCAATGCCTTCAACTTAAAACTTGCAACATACAAACTCCTTCGGGTGCTTTTCATGAAGGGGTGAAGATTTGAAAATAATTACCAGTTAGTAATTTGTCGTGCGTGTTATATCTGCTAAATAAAAAGTAGCATATTCTTCTCCGTCTATCTTGTTTTTGAAATTCCGGTTAGAGCGCCCCTATCGGTGGAAGAAAAATCCACAGGCTCCGTTCTAAAAGCCGCATGGTTCAAAGCCTGGGAAAAAATATGGTAATTATAGGTGTTTTTAACAATAAATCAATACCTTAAAAAACATGTATTCTACTGTAAGTGGACCCACATATCCACATATCGGACCTGTAAATTGGCATGGCGCTTGTTTCCATGGAAATAGATATGTTTAACATCATATTGTGAAAAATTACAGGCAAAGCAACTACATCTCAAAAGTAGCGGACCCTCCACCCCCAAAGTTACACAGTAACTGATAACTTTAAACAACATATTGCACGTAAAAATTTGCTATCGTGACAGGCTTAGACAACTGACACCAGGCTGAATATGGCGGGCAGCAGTCTCCTAATATTAATAATTGATAATAAATCAACATGGTTCCTGCACGCCGGGCCTCATGGGAAACATAATAGTCTGCGTCACAATCAAACCATGACTCACATCAGCTTCTCTTTCACTGCACACGCTTCAGCGGGGCTCTTTTGTACATACACGGTGCTGGAAAGTCAAGCAGTTTAAAGCATCTACATTTGAGATTAAAAAGGCTCATAAGAATAGGCCTTTCAAACAGGACGGATAAGACGCTTTTCTGCTTTGACTTTGCTCCCTCGACCGTATTTGGCAGCCACCAGTGAACAATTAATCACTTGGCAACGGGACAGAGTTCGTGGCTTCAGAAATGATAATGTATAACAAGTACCAGTGGGTGCTGAGAGAGTCTGGGGTACCATTAAATGGTGCCACTAAGGTATTGTGTTTAGATGATAATGATACAACAATGCAAGGTGTTTTTTTTTTTTCTTTAGGTTTTTTTTCTTTGTGTTTAGATGATAATGATACAACAATGCAAGGTGTTTTTTTTCTTTAGGTAACAGCTTTTTAATACTTTATTTATTATTTATCCACTTATTGTTCAGTTTCATCTCTCCCGATTTCGATTAATACAGAAATTTGTACCAAAAACTATTGTTTAGTAGAGTACCAAAAAATGAAAGCAGATTGGGGAGATGATATGTAAAATTTGATCTTTTACAATGTCTTTACACAATTCTGCTATGTCACCAGGCCTAGTTGTATAGTTACATGTCAGATCTGTGGAGAGACGACCCCACTCACTAAATGTAGTTTTGAGCAATAGAATGTCTATGACTGAATAATGCAAGCTGGATACATGCCATACTGAGGAACATTCCAGGCTAAAACTCTAACATCTCCATGGAGACAAGCAAGTGGAAATATTACAGTGTACCTTTAAATCTCAACTGTGACACTTTAGTCACACTTATCTTATTTCTGACGGATTATATCAGGATTCTCTAAAACAATAATGAGTAGGGATGTAACAATGTCCAAATATCGCTGTATGATATTTTCACGATATATCTCACCGTACATTATTTATTGCAATATTTTGTAAAAGCTAAGAGAATTATGGATATTCGTAGTCTGCACTGACACCGCAGTCTGCCTTTAGTTCCCTATACCAGTGGTCTGCAACCTTTTTGTACTACAGACCAGTTTTATGTCCAACAATATTTTGCGGCGGTGGTTGGGGACCCCTGGCCTATGTGTTTTTAGATCATGCTGCACAAAAACAGTGAATTTAAATAAAGAACCTTGTAATTCCATATATTGTGATGGCCCACAGTATTATTGTGAGACTTTTGGCGATATATTATGATAAACCTAAAACTGAAACATTAAAGGTGCATTTCCTAACTTTTCTGGTGGAGGATCCGACCTTGCCTGGTCTGGGAGTGTCTGGGAGGAGCACCCTGAGCACCTATTGACAAACTGCCACTATGGACGACCCAGGCTAATTAACTAGAGCAGCAGCAAATGCACTGCTTTTATTTAAACCCGATTGGTGTTTTTCACCTGCCACTGCTACATTTATGGGGTCTTTGTCATCAAATTAAGCATTTTCTTTTTTTAATAAACACTGAAAACACAAAACATGGAGCACAGCATAGAGAGTAGGTAAATGAGACAAATTGCATCCTGTGAATTAAGTTTAAAGGTGCACTGTGTAACTTTTCTGATGGGTCTGCAGATTTTATTGGTTTTTCTGGAATGTTCCACAATATAGCATCAAAAATATATAGCTTTTGCATTTATTTTGTTTTGCTCTATGGCTTATACTACTTAAAAAATACCTCAAAACATGCATTCTTATTGTGCTTGGGCTTGCCTTACCATAGATCTGACTTGCAGCTTGGCTTGGTTATTCTGTATTCTTCTCAAGCAGTCTGCTCAAATTTGATATACTGTGGGATATTCTAGGAGACATAATGTGATCTCCATGGGGACAAGCAGGTGACTAACCCTCCACCGGTAAAGATACACAGTGCATCTTTAAATAACATTACGGCACATCACGTCCAGCGTATGAGTACGATTTTTAATCCATTTAGTTGGGTTAAAAAGGTCCATTTTCAAATTAAATCCAAACATCATTTTGTCAGTTTTTCCAAGGCTCAGTTATAATTTCACACCAATCCTTGGCTGTTGTTCATTTTTTCGTAATTGCCTTTTTTCCTGCCGCCAGAAGCGTGCTCCCAATCTGTACATTTTCTATCATGTTGATGGCGTTCTTATCTTGCTACAGTTTAATAGTTCACACACCACACGGTTGTATTCACATTAAACATACATTAAAGAGGGGGTGAAATGCAAAATCCACTTTTTGTAGCTTTGTGCCATGTTATAATGTTATTCCCTCATCACAAATATGCCCAAAGTGGTTTTAGGTCTATGTATGTTTGAGTAATCTGGTGATCTCTCCTGGGTCTTATTCAAACACTCTTTATGGTTAGCAGTAAATCCCTTACAAGGTCAGACCACAGTCTTATGCATGAATCTGGTGCTGTGTTAGCACTCTGCTCCCTGTGCTAAGTCAGTGTGACTTAGCACGAGGAGCAGGGACTGAGAGTCAAAAATGAAACTGAATGTTCTGGGCATATATAGCCTTTTCAAAACGATAAAAAATAGCACAGTGATCTAAGTATGTTATGTGTTAATTAACACCCCACAGAAGTGTAATACCCCCTTTAAAGGATTGTAGAATAGATAGAAAATAAAAAAGCTTAGATGATGTCTTGTGTTTATCTTCAAATGATTGTTGAAAATTCAGCTGACTTAGACTTGACTGATTTAGGTTAAAGGTGCATTGTGTAATTAGGATTTGCTACCTGCTTGTCTCCATAGAGATGTCATTGTTTTAATAGGAATGTTCCATGGTACAGCATTAAATATATCCATCTAGCATTTATTAATTTTAGGTGTTTCTTTTGCTCAAAAATACAATAATTCCCTCTGTTTTTAGGGTTGCTCCACAGATCTCCAATGTAGCCTATAGTTGTTGAAGATGACAAACCCTCCATCAAAAAACTTGCGTAATGTAGCTGTTTTCATAAATTTCTAGATTTCATCTATTTTAAAAGCTCTCTCTCAACAAATGTTTCCTCATCAAATTTAGCAATTTAAGGAAGTCCCATGATGCACTTGTGACACATCACATTTTTTTGTGGTTCTGATAGACGTCAACTTGAAGAAAAAAAAAAGCAGTTGCCAGTGTATTTATGTTAGTTTTAAGCCCACTGCTCCTCTTCCCCTTGTCCTCTTCCGTTGATGGGCCCTGGAAGCCATAATCGCAGTCACGCTCAGCAGCTTTAAGTATGTGTTAACAGACCCTCTTAGCCCTGCTCCAGCGCTTTAGGGCCACCTGCTTTGAGTGTTTTGTCAGGGCCTCAGTAGCATGTCCTCTCTGGGTCAGTGTTGATGTTACAATGTGTTTTTGTCACTTTCTCTCTGGTTCTAGTCTCTTCTCTTGTCCCTCACGGTCAGCCCTCAATGTTAATGGGGTCATTTTCTATCGAGCCTTAGAAAAGTCTCTAATGTCCTTTTCCCATTGGGGCACTGCAGCAATTACTTAGGTTTCTAGAGGGTAGCTTTTAATATTGTCTCAATCATAGTGGGTCCACTAGTATTTATCGTCAGCCTATGCATGACAGAGGGATGAAAATCCTGCACTGTTGCCATAGTAATTAACATTTCAAAACAAACTGAGAGGCCCTGGCTAAATTCACAATAACCATTATTATACCAATATTTGCCAAACAAGGAACACATTTATTACATTTAAAGTGCCTATATTAGGCTATTTTCTCAACTATGTTTTAATGTTGTTTCCTCATCAAAAACATACCTGAAGTTAGGCCTTTAATGATAACAGATTTTCCTGGACGATTAATTGACCAAGAAATTATTGTGATAAACAATAATACTGACATTTTGAGACAATTTTCAACTAATATAATTACAATGGAATAAAAATGCAAATACACCCTTTCAAAGACAAATAAACTTTACTTTCTTAAGAACATTTAACACAGGAACTGCAAGACAACCAAAAACACTAGGCCTAAATAAAATAGACTTGTTAACATAAGAATAGCCCAATGTAATCTGGTTTACATTAACATTACATTACATTACGTTAACTATTAGCACTGCGAGCGGTGCTAAACACTATGGGTGACTCACACTCGCTTAGGCCTAGGCTCCACTAGACACATATTTTGCCCTACGCAAGCGTAAAAACTGCAACTTTCGGACGCGTGATTTTTAGAATGCATTAAAAGTGAATGAGGGCGGCCACACTGCCCACACTAGGTGCACGTATGGAGCAGCACATCATGCACAGGTAGATTTCAGAAAATAGGATCCATCCTATTTTTTGACGCTCTACTCAAGAATAGGTGCATATCCTTATTAAAATACATATAGAGCATGCATTTATTGTTGTATTTGTGCATTTACTATCAGCACAACGTGCTCCTGGGGCAGTTATGTATGTTTGAAAGAGCCCATGTCTAGAAAGACTGTTAAATAGTGCTTTGAAATGTACTGTAAATACAAGCCTGTTCAGCTGGTTTGTTTCAGGGTAGATCTGATACAAGCGGCTAAACGCACCCAGTTAAGTGTGATCAGCTTTCCCATTGAGAAATACAGAGCCACTGCCGCCCTTCAGGTCCTACTGGAGCTGCTGGTGGAGCCGCCCTCGCATTGACGCGCAGCTGTGGTTTCGCGAGGTTACGTGTGTAAACGCTGATGCAAGCAGTGAAGCTAGGGCCTCACCCACGTAAACGCTGATGTGTGCAGTGGAGCTTGGGCCTTAGTCCACTTCTTTATACAGGGATTGTCGGACTGTGTCACTTCATGCTCTGCTGCTCATGTCTCCTGTGGAGCCTTGGGGGATTTTGGCAGATTTCGAGCTCTCCCGGGGGCTAGGCTAGTTGTGTGGATGGAGCGCGGGTGTATGTTAGCTGCTGGGGTTTGAGCCATTTCTGCTCGTTGTTTGCATGCGTGCTTGCATTTGATGCATGTGGGCTGTTGAGACGTATCCCACTCACTAGTGTTGATTTGGCATCGTGACTTGTTTTGTCACATGATGATGAACTGTTTTGGTGCTCTAACACCGGTGTTGCAGCTTCATGTTAACCACACAGACAGCGGTGCTTTCTGCACTTGGGCTGCGCACGCATCCACTGTGTTGATGAACAAATAATTTGTTTTTGTAGTCTATGCTGACAGGTTTGTTCAAGTGTCATTGTGCTAAGGCAGTGGTTCCTGACCTGGGTTCGATCGAACCCCAGGGGTTTGGTGAGTCAATCTCAGGGGCGTCAAGGGCAGGGGTGAAGACACACATCCAACTCATATGATTAGTGAAGACACGTCCGGTTTGGCCGTTATTGGCTGCAGGAAATTTTGTGCGTACAATAGTCTTCACTATTGTGAAGACTGATGGTGTCGTGTAATTTCTTTCTTAATATTTTTATTTTTATTTTTTATTATATTTTTTAAGTTATAATGAGGTAAATTGATTTATTGATTATCACCTACCTGGAGTTGTGTTTTGTTTAATCTGCACGTTTACCGCACAAACCCTGCGTGTTTACGCTGAGTTCTCTCAAACAGGAAACACTCTGTTCCATGTGGCGATACAGGGAATGGTGCACTGTGTTTTTAAACTCTATGCACCTTCTCCAGAATCATTTGGATGATTTCAGATCTGGAATTACCAACCTTTACTGAACTAAAGTTAAAATGTAGCTGTTAATTTGAAAACTACCATTTCATGACATCACAAGGTGGAACAGAGCATTTTGAGCTTTGGGGATGTAGACAGACTAATAATAAAGGATTACTCAAACATGCATAAATGAAACAAAACACAACTCCAGGTACAGGTAACATAGCTTAAATGGATTTTGCGTAAGATAGGACCTTTAATGCAGCTGTTGGTGAAGCTTCTGTGTGTGAAAATGACTGCTTTACTTCTATCCTCTCCTCAGTGTTCACATGCCTGCCACCCCCCATGTGCCCATTAATCGTCCATCAAATGTCAGTCCTATTTTTGGAAGTTGGTTTGAGGGGTGAATGACAGTTGGAGAACAGTGCCCTGACAGTTTTTATGACACGATGCAGATTGGAGGAGCTATTTAACCACAGGCAGCATCTCATAATAATACCACTCACTGATTTCACAGAGCTCTGTGGGTTTCCAGATTAATTTAGCGACAAATGTGATAATTGTTTGTGAGGAACATTTTTCTGCGGCCAACAGCGAAATGGCTGTTGATAAGAGAACAATGTAGATAACGCTTTGTGCTGTTATTGTTCAGATAAATCTCTTTCCTCTTAAAGACAACCAGAAGTGAAGGTTTGTAGGTGGACCTGTCATGATAGCAGATTTTGAAGCTTGATATATTACTATAGAGATATATTGTGATAAACGATTCATTTAAACTACTTTATGTCACTAACGCATTGACAGTAATGCAAGATGATTCCAGTAAAATATAATTTAAAGGCCTGAGCTCCAATAAATAAATAACAGAATCATCCAATAATTAACCTTTTAATTGTTTGAACTGTTATTCTATTAAAACAAACAGACCCCAAATCTCCGCACTTTTGCAAAGAAATTCTTCACACGATAAACTTTAAAAATATATTGTTCCAACTTTCATATATTGAACAATAAGATGATATAGTAATTATCTTGACAGGCCTATAGGCTTAAGAGGACTCTTAAGGCAACTGGAAGTGTGAATGTTTGTAGGAGTTTCCTGTTTAAAGCTGGAGTACCCAACTTGAATCACTAGTGTACACCACTATGGACCACGATGGAACATATTTGGACGACTGAGGGATTACACAGATATAAGACCTCGTAATATAAAAGAAAGTATTATGATTTATTGCTGAAAATCATATTCTACCGTCTAAAGCAAGAGTGTTGTTTATTATAACCACCGTATCGGAAGTGTTTAGTATCAAGTCTGTTCCTCAGTATTGAAATCAAGTTTTAAATTTTGATATTGTGACACTAATTTAAATGAATACTTCCTCCAGTTGTGGTTTAATAGGTTAGATGGAAAAACTAACAAACAAGTGAACAGTTTTTTTCTTTTTGCCGATTTTGCATAAAATATCTCCCTGGTCAGCATCAGCGGTATATTAAGAGCTGGAGCTAAAAGAAACAAAATACACCTGCAGGTCACTTACTTTATGACCTCATTTTAGTTATCTGTACTGTAGACCATTACCTGCTCACACTAAAAATCCATGGCTTTCGAGATTAGTTTGATCAATAAACCATCTCTAATTCAATACATGCATGTTAGATCACTTTAATGCCGTACTGTGAGACATTTCCAGGCAAAGAAATATTACCTCTGTGGAGTCAAGCAGGTTTCTGACCCTCACCAGAAAAGTTAAATTGTGCATATTTTTAAAAGGTGTATGTAACTTTTTTGTTGGAGGTCTGTTGCCTACTTGTTTCCATGGATATGTCACTGCTCTGCCTGGAATGTTCCACAATATGACATTAAACAGCTCTTGCATTTACATTTATTCAATTACAAGTGGTTTTATAACTCAAAAATACCTAGAAAAGGTTTACTACCATACTGTGACCATCCAGACAAAGCAATAACATCTCTGTGAAGTAAAGCATTTCACGAGCCCTCCACCAGAAAAGTTACACAATGCACCTTTAAGTGAAGTGGTAGTTGACATAAATCACACCTATAAATGTATTCATGAATGCTCTTAATCAGTGGAAATCCTCGACAGAGACTTTTTGAGGAAGCAGAAGTCACAGCTCTGTTATCAAACCAGTAATGTAAAAGCAAGACCACTAATGCAATCAGCAGTCCCACGCACTTTACTTCATGTCGGTAGCGCCTCATCTTAATTATCCCACACCTACTTGAAGCCAGAGCTCAGATGTGCTTTTCATTTTCCGGTTGCCTAGTAAACAGATTGTGTTTTCTCAAAAGTCTGCACCAGCTGTGAGCCTCCTCCAACGCGAGAGTCCTGAAGATTTCTCCAGGGAATTCCTCTGAGTTTTCCTAGACAATTTTGGCAGAATTGTGGGCATATCTGTTTACCCATAGTATATTGGAAAGAAAATCATACGTTAATTTGCAGTTGTTACCCAAGTTAGACTTTAATCTGATGTTTATTTTAACACAATCTGACCAGAAGGAGCTGATTTGTGATGTTTAAACAAGTCTCTCACACATAACATCACAAACTCGCTATGAATTTCTGATTGAAGGCTCTTGTGCGCTGCCTAAGTACATTGTGTTCACGCAGACATATGGACTCTGCCTTTGCACTGTTATAGCTGTCAGTTGCTTGTTATAACAGCCCCCGTGCCTGCTTGGCCAAATGTTTCCCCAATATTCCCAAAGAGCGTCTCTAACCTTTCACAAAGTCATGTTCCAATTAGGTTTAATTAGAACTCTGTCATTTGGGCCTGCACTTTCCTTGATGATAACAGCGGCGTATAATGTGCGCAGCGTGAGCTTATTTGTCCTCGAACTAACTAATAATGATTACTGTAAATAACTCACACTTACACGCGTACACTTTGGTTTATTCTATATTTTTATTATCCTTTATCATTTATTACCACATCTGGTTTGTTAAAGGAACTGTATGTACCCACTGTGCTTGATGGTTTAAAAAAAAAAAGGACTACAATCACATGAACCTGAGTTGCCAGTGGTGAAACCTGCAGAAGAAGTACACATACATTTTTTATCAGTATATAAAAACCTGCACTAGCACTGATTAATGATTGGTGATGATAAAGAGTGAGGAATCAGGTCAGAGAGAGTTCTTTTAGGTTTAAACCGACTGGATTTCAGCACTGAAATGAGACACTCACTAGAGGCTCTTTCTGCTTTCTGATAAAAAAAAACACCAAATTAGTATACATAAAGGGAACTTCATGTTTCCTCCTATCTGGGAACACACATTGTACATACATTTTCTACATAAACATGGTGGTCTATATGAAAGTCAGTGGATGAAGCATTTAATTTCTGAATCAAAGATATTATATTAGAAGATATACAGAATACATAATATAGAACACATTAAATAAATATTATAAATAGGGATGCATGTGATAAAAAAAAAATTAGCTGGATTGGATATCGGTTTACAGGTATCGGTTCAGTCAATATCCAGTTTGGACATGTCATTTGATGTATTAAGACTATTTACTGGTCATAGTCAGTCCAGAATGTCTTGTAATGTTACTTAAGAGATAAATAACAGCTGCATAGCACATTTGGATCACTTCTGTCTTAATTTATTTATATTTTAAGGAAATAAATGCTGTTTTCAGTCTTTGCACTGGTATCAATTGACAGGCTTGTCAACAGAAATTTGGGAGTCCAGGGCAAGAAGCCTCCCATGGGCCCCCTGTAATATAAATTATAGGAAGAGGGTCCAATTCTGGGCCTCTACAACCCTGGGGCCTGGAACAACAGACCCCTTTGTCCCCCTCTGTCTACTGCCCTCTTGGTTCATATTGAGTATCAGCAGGTATTAAAAGCTATAATATCGATAACATCGGAATCAGTATCGGAACTGAAAAAGCTGGATCGGTGTATCCCTATATGTCTGTGTGAATCCTTTCAACAATTTTTCCAGTTCCCTACACTATTTCCAAAGTCCTTGGCCATCACGTTGTAATATACCTGTACTATGACACCATCCAACTTTTAACCTCTATTATCCCTTACCCTCCCATGTGTAGTGGATAATTATACAAGCGCTGGCAAACCTGAACCTCCATGTAACCCTACACAGCCCGCTGCCCCTTTAACATACGTTGCGGCTGAACAAGCTTAGCCCTTGTGGTCCTGTCTGGTACGATGTTTACAGAAATGACATGTCTACACAGATGGCCCTTCCCTTTCTATCTACTGTACAGGTTCAATTACACAACAAAAGCTTTTTATCTCTTTATCTCCTACGAGATCAAGCGGCCCCTGTGGTCCACCCATATGGGATTGTTTAGCCCCCATGAGCCTGTAGCATGAGCTGGGTCGGATTACGTTGCGTTTGAGTGGCTGCTGATGTGCCTTGTCATCAGCTGCGACAGTGACAATGCATGCCCCAGTATAGCAGAGGTGTGTAGTAAATAAATACAGACAGTTACTATGGCTCATTTTGGTTAATTTTGGTTTAGGTTTACTGAAAATGACTAGGCCTGTCACGATAACAGATTTTGAGGATAATGATATATTGCTACAGAGATACAGTATATAATGATAAACGATAATACTGAAACTACTTTAAGTCACTGACACAACAATAATGCAAGATCATCCTAGTAAACCATTTTAAATAGACAGTATCGTTAAAAAGTCTGAGCTCCAACCAATAATTAGCAGAACGAACCAATAATTAGCTGTAGAAGTTATAGAAGAACACAGAGAAAATGTGAATAAAATGTGAATAACTAAAACAAATGCCATCAGAAGAGGCCCACGTACCACAGTTTGGGAACCACTGCTATGTAATGTAAGCTTTGTAATGCAGGTTATGTAATGAGCACAGTTTTGCATGCACTGGAGAGTTTGAATTTCAAATATCCAAAGTACTTGTGTAGTGATTCTTTGTGGGAATTGAAGGAAATTTTAAATCTGAAAGTTGGATTTAATAAAGGGAATGATTGCAGATTTTAATTTTGGATTTGCACTTTCTGTACCAATTGTGCTCTAAATAACTTTTTCTTGCATTTCTTTGATTACAGTGCTATTTTCTGATTTGTGTTATAATGTTGTTTCCTCATCAAAAACATTAGCAGTACCTGGGTCAGATTACGTTGCGTTTGAGTGGGTGCTGATGTGTCTTGTCAACACATGAGACAGTGACAATGGCATGCCCCAGTACAGCAGAGGTGTGTAGTAAATAAATACAGACACTGTGACTTTTCTATGCTGGTGCTCTGACTCATTTTGGCTGATAATCAGGTCAAGATAGGTGTTACGGCCCCAGGCCTCTAGTTCTTTGATTTGTTGTGTGCTTTAATTTCTTTTGTCATTTGGATTCCTGCTGGGAGAGCCCTGGTCCCTGATTGGTGGGAACTTCAACCCTCGGCCACTCCCACCTCACCTCCAGCCTCCTCCCCCTATTTAAGCAGATTCCTCTCACCTGTTCGGGGCTGCTGGCCTTTGTGGCCAGTCTGCCATTTTGTGTTTGTGTCTCTTTCTGTCAGTCACTTTGTTTGTACTGGAACGTGACTTTGTGTGTATTGAGACACTTGGTTAGTTTAGTTTGGTTTTGTGCCTTTTTGTTTTGTCACTTGATTCTGTTTGTGGGTTTATGTGATTTGACTTTGGGACACTTGTGATTTAGTTTTGTTTGCGTCCCTTAATTTAGTCACTTGTTTTTTTTTGTAAGCCCACGTGACTCGTTTTTGGCACAACTTATCCTGTTCTTTTTCTTTAGTTTAGGTTATTTTATGTACATAGTTTAGCCTGTTCTGTTTAATTTACCTTGTACATTCCTTTTAATTAAATTACCTTATTTATTCCATTTTACATCTTGGTTATTTTGTTACTTCCGTGGTCCTAGCAGAGCTAGAGAGACTATTGTTGAATATGAGGACTAAAAAGAGTGAATAAAAAAAGCCAGAACCACCAGAGGAAACCCACATACCACAGTTTGAGAGCCACTGCTATATAAATCAAGATGCTGTATGTTGTGAGTACATCACTGGCACTAGTCTGACCACAAGAGGCTTTATAGTTTTGCATGCATTGGATAATTAGAAATTTAAAAGCAACAATATATACAACATACAACATGTATGTATGTCTATTTATGTATGTATACAACCATATTATGCAGGTTTGAGTGTTGTATTCCCATCAAAAACATACCTGACTTTTGTATCATTCACACTTCACATTACTTACCACAGACCGTATATATGAGTGGACATAGCTAACGCGCTAGCCGCCATCTGCCAAACAGGAAGTGCTCCAGGAGGCTCTTCTGGCTCCTTCTGACCCTGACTTAAATTGACTTACATTAGGATCTTGTGGCCCCTCTCTCTGTCACTGCTGCTGTGAGCCTCGTCATTTTGGTTGTAAAATGTTCTTATTAACCGCTCTACATGATCCTGATTTTTTTTCCCACTATTTTGTCTATCAGAAATTTGAAGAAAAAAAATGGGTGGCGTTGATCACTGTGGGTGACGTCACACTCGCTTAGTCCACTTCTTTTATACAGTCTGTGTTACTTGCATTAACACACAAATTGTACATATTATAGGTTGTATTTGTGTCCCATGCACCTTCATCAGAATTGTTTGAATGATTTCAGACCAGGAATGACCTCTCTGTACTGAACTAAAGGTAAAAGGAGCTGTTAACTTGAACTATCGCTTCATCACATCACATGGTACAACAGGGCATTTTGAGCTTAGATGCAGACAGCCCAGTAATGCAGGATTACTCATGTGTGAATGAAACAAACCACAACTCCGGGTATGTTTTATAACATTGCTAAAAGCCCACAAGGGTCAACTTGGACATTTGTAGCTGTGATTACAGTTCATCTATAAAAAGAAAGCGAAAGCCACCTAAGTGCCTTGTGTGCCAAATCGAAATCAAAGCATCTCTAGGAGCTAATTTTTTGTATGTGTTTTGTACTCTCAGGAGTGTAGTGGACTTTAAAACACATTACGTACAATATCTGGTTTACACACCTACATCTTCCCGGCAGCGATTTTCCATCAAATTATTTTTCTAGCTTCAAGACTTGTTTTGTGCCACTCAGTCATTCATTGCACCGCTCTTTTCATCTTTGGACATTTCATTTAGAGGCGTGTGTGTGGTGTGTGGATTTCAAAGCTCTGGGTTAGAATATAACCTCAGTATAATCCCTGCCTGTGTCTGGTATCTTAAAAACTATGCAACAGCTTAGACGTGGCATTTGTGGAAGCCCCGTAGAAACTATACAGCTCTGTTTCCTTTTAGAGTCAACATTTCAAACTGAATAATGCCTCTGTGTTGTCAGGCGTCACTGCTCGCCAAGACATTAACATTCCCTTTAGCACATTTTCTGCTATGACATTGCATTTTTTTGAGCTATGATTGTTAGTTTTTTTATTTATCAATTTCTATTAAATGAATGAACACAAGAAGTATACATGTATCCAGGACACTTAATGTGCATTTCACATATATATTTATTTTCATATTTGAACTCGAAAAGGAGTGGGAAGAAGAAAACGTATTAAATTCCACCCCTGACTTTCACTGGAACATCATTTAAATGCTGTGGCTTTGTGTTGTTATGGTAACAAGTGTCACTGTCAAATAAAGCATAAAATTTGCCAAATAATTACTATATTATAACATAGTAAGACATTTTGGAGCTCTATATTTATTGTATTTTGTTTTGTTTTTTGTCAGATGTACATATATTGTTTGTAGAGCAACTGAATTATTATGTTTAATGGTGCACTATGCAACTTTTCTGGTGAAGCGTCCACTATCTGCTTGTCTCCATGGAGATGGTATTGCTTTGCCTGGAATGTTCCGTGGTATGACTAACATCCAGCATTTTTTTTTATTACGGGTGTTTTTATTGCTCAAAAATGCATTAATTCCTTCTGTGAATAGAGGCGACTCTCCACAGATCTGAACTGTAATATAGTGTAGTGCTGTAACATGCTTGTCTCCCTTGTGATAAGGAGGTTTAATCTACTGTGGAACTGTCTAGACAAAGCAAATATTTCCATGGAGGTAAGCAGAGGATGGACCCTCCACTGGAAATGTTATACAGTGTTATGCAGCAAGTTTTCAAATGGAACATTTCCATTTACTTACTTTTTTGTAAACTACAGAACTATCAGACATGTCGTATCCTTATTTCTGTTGATTCGCAGTATCTCATAGAAAGTGTTTAATGAATTAAAGTAATGTTGTCAGCGGCTTAAAATATGAATATTGTTTATCACGATATTTCTTGATTTTTGTGTTTCAAAATTTGTTGCTTAAATTTCTGTTAATTTTCCTGACAGATTTGAAGGGGGCACTTTGGGTGATTGTACACAAAGTTTTGCATCTTATTTCCATTTTTTCCTTTAGATAGTCACAAAGCCACAGCATTTGCAGGGTCACCACTCACCTCTAAAACTCTGTCGCTCCTATTAGACTTCATGTTGCTTCATGAAGCAACAGTGTAATGTGTGTAAAAGTATGCAAAGACATGACCCAGCCTGCACTACAATTAACAACAGGAAACACTTAAAAGTGCACTGTGTAACTTTTCGCTTAGGAGTACGTCACATTCTTGTTTCGATGGATATTTCATTGCTCTGCCTAAAATGTTTCACAGTATGACATTAAACAGCTCTACCTTACATGTATTCAGTTCATGGTGATGTTATAGCTCAAAAATACCTAGAAAACCATGACTGAGCAGGGTCGCCTTTCCATAGATCTGACCTGTAACTTGGTCTGGTTTGGTCTTCATGAAGATAAAAAGGTTTAAATAGATTATAGATAGATAAATACTTTATTTATCCCAAAGGAAATTCATGAATACAATACTGTGAAACATCCCAGACAAAACCATAACATCTCCATGGAGGAAAGGGGTGTGATGCCTCCACCAGAAAAGTTACAAAATGCACCTTTAAAGAAACAAATTGTGTTCATTTTCCGTGTCACATGTTAAAAACTTCAATATATTGCTGAAGAAAATATAGACGACAAACAATACTGAAATTAATTTATAATTCTGACACAATAAGCCAACAGCAGATTGAATGCACAAAAACTCTTCTAAATTTGCAATATTGTTAAAAACAAATGAGCTGCAGTAAATAAACAGCAGAATGAATCACTTTAGGACTTAGTTTGCATAGAAGTTATAGTCATCATAGAGCTAAAAAGTAACCACAAATTTCCCTGTAGGCCAAAGGAAATGTACATACGGTAAATATTGACCCCCTAAAAATATTGTTCCAGCTTTCATATATTGAACAATAAGTCGATATAGTAATTATAGTGCCAGGCCCACAGGTTCATCAGCATTGTTCTCAAATTGTATGTTTAAAGCATACATGTTTTTCAAAATGGCATGTTTACAGAGTTGGAGTGGTGCTATGTCACTGCTATGGCCCCGTGCTCACAGAAATGTGGTATGTCACGTTCTTCTAGTGATAATGCTCTTATATCACTGTTGTTTTGGTATTTTGTAGCTTTTTCATTATGTTTTTGGCAGAAAAACTAATTTCCCAAACTATAACAGCTGTCGTCATGAATTATATATTACACATTGTGTGAAGTTTTGTGGGTTTGACCTGCAGGTTTGTTTTATCTCTCCAAACATTCTTTTCATTTTTTAAGCTATCCTTAAGGGAATGAAACACAAGATAATGAACAAAATGAACAATGCACCAAATTCAATTTCACTTCACACTTCACAGACTAAAATTAAATTGAAATAGGGGTGCACAAATAACTACAATTTAATTTAAATGGTTGCAAATTTAATCATAGCAAATTACTGTTTTGTATTTATTTAGATGTTAACAGATTTGAATAGAGATACACTGATGTATCAGTTGGCTGATATGTGCACTTTTTATTGTATCGGTTATTGACTTTAAATCATCAGCACAGGCCGATATTTAGTTTTGGCTGATATGCTGCTTAAAGAGTACACACAAAACTTTATTATTAAAGAGATAACTGCACAAAATGTACATTTTTGATAAAGAAAGGTTGTGGAGGAGTCTGTAGTAAATTTAAATAGCATCATTTGAGGAAAAAGTCTGTGTGTGCGGGTTTCATATCTGCCATCTAGTGGTGAAAAAAATATAATGGTAACTTGAATGTTCTTGGATGTGTTTAGTATGTGTGAAGTGAATTTTAATTTGAAAACATAAACTTCAAAAGTTGAAACTGGCAGATAAAATGCATTTTCTTTCTCCAAATCAGTGTAGCCTTATTTTGAAAGACTCAAGTATGTTATAGTCTTTATTAGGGGTGTGCAAAAATATCAAAATATCGTGATACTAAATTTGGTGATACGGTATCGTTATAGTGGGGTGCAGTGCAGTGCACTTAACATTCACTGTTTGATGATTAAAATAGATGCATTTCATATGAACTTTGCACAGGTAGTGGTTTAACCTCCTGAGACCCGAGCTTTTGTCTGCTGTGCATTTTTCATTTCTTCTTGCTATTTGGGATAAGTAGGACCTACTAAGTAAGTCTTCTGTATGACACCATTGGTTCAAAAATGTAAAAACATTAAAATGTATAAATAAATTACAAAAAACAAACAAACAGCAATTAGCTGTTTATTTCAAGCCCTAAACCTGCCAAATGTGACGCAGGTCGACCGTGAGCGGGTTGGGGTTCAGTGAGTGAGGTTAAAAACACACAAAAAGGCCTGAAAATGTGGTCCACAGTTTTAATTTTTTCTGGTTTTCAATCGTTACAAAAAAAAGTAGAGGTGCAAAAAGTGGAGACAGGCAGCAGTTTCCCTATAGCAGCAGAAACGTCCAGCAATTTATATCTGTAAACTCATCTAAATATTCCCAAGTTTACCTAACAACATGTACAATCAATAATATAACATAGTCCCAATGTCTTCAAACGAGGACATGACATTTCCTGATGCTCTCGTCTGCTGTGGTCAATAAAATGTGTCAAATTTTAATGCCAAATGAAGATACATTAAGATACATGAAGAGACATTATTGTACATAAATACATTGGTTTTATTCATACATTTTGCATCTAAACTTTACCATGCAGTTTTTTTTTTTTACTTTCGGGAGCTGCTGTAGAGGTTTTTAGTTGATTACAGGTGAAAGTTTAAAATAATTGAAAATCATGGTGCTAAGAGGCAAAAATGTAATGTCCTCGTATGAGGCCACAGGGTCTCAAGAGGTTAACAAAGAAATACCGATACTAAAATGTATTTGGTTCTTAAAAAAGTGCATGTATTGCCATATTATTATAATACATCTTGAGCCATGTATCGAGTATGATTCCCAGACATATTGTTTTTTTATAGGTGACTTGTACAGTGACTCTATCAACATTGTAATTGTAGTGATGGCCTTCCCCATTCCCATATTTCAACCTCCTAAAACTTAAAAAAAAAAAAATTCACTATCCCTCATTAAACTGTCTTTTTGTCCCTTCCAGGCTTCCATCTCATCCCACGCTTGTCCGGTATCGTCCCAGAGAGCTGCCTCCTGATCGTAGTGGGCCTGCTGGTGGGGGGCCTCATCAGACTGGCGGGAGAACAGGTCCCCCCGGTCATGAACGCCGATGTCTTCTTCCTCTGCCTGCTACCTCCCATCATCCTTGACGCTGGCTACTTTCTCCCCATCCGACCCTTTATGGAAAATCTGGGCACAATCCTGATGTTCGCCGTGGTGGGAACTTTGTGGAACTCCTTTTTTGTCGGGGGTCTGCTGTACGCCGTGTGTCAGATTAATACGGGTTATCCATCAGAGCTTCACCAGTTGGAGCTGCTTCCGTGTTTGCTGTTTGGGTCCATTATTTCGGCGGTGGACCCTGTGGCGGTGCTGGCGGTTTTCGAGGAGATTCACATAAATGAGCTGTTGCATATCCTGGTGTTTGGGGAGTCTCTGCTCAATGATGCTGTCACTGTGGTAAGTGGTCAGAGCAAATAAGCTACATGACTCGAGGGACAGTTTATAAAAATACCTACAGTAACCGACAGTAATGCTGTAGATAGTTGGTCAAATAGTGACTCGGCAGGTTAAAGGTGCACTATAACTTATGTAACTATAACTTTTTGGTTGAGGGTTTGTCACCTGCTTGTTTCTATGACTATGGCACTCCTTTGCCTGGAATGTTCCACAGTATGACATAAACAGCTCTACTTTATATTTATTCATTTACAGGTGGTTTTATAGCTCAAAAATACCTAGAAAAACCTAAATTGCCTCTACACAGATCCGACCTGTAACTTGGTTTGGTTTGGTCTCCATGAAGATAGAAAGGTTCTGTTTCACACTGTGAAACATTCCAGACAAAGCAATAACATCTCCTTGGAGAAAAGAATTTGACAGACCGAAAACGGAGAAAAATTGCACAATGCACCTATAACTTTACATTAAATATTTATAAAGCACTTTTAAAAACAAAGTTTACAAAGTGCTGTACAGTCAGCAAAGAACAAAATAAAGAGTCAGATATTAATGAATAAAATAATCAAAAATAAAACTATTTAATGAATTATAATAAATAAATTTAAATAAAATGAGTTTTAAGAAGAGCTTGAGTTGTGTAGACCTTCAAAATAAGGACATAAACACACTTAAATCTCTTTTTTTGCATGTATGTAAACTGATCCAGCTACAGTGGAACTGACACCAGTGCACATTTTAGGCCTGTCTAAAGCACAAAGAGAAGAGAATAAGAATCAGAGAGGTCAGGAAGCCACATCTGACCTCAAACTGTTCCAAATTAGTGGTGGTTAAAATATTAAATAAAATGTCGCGTGATATGATGACATGAGATACAAGATTTAATTAAAGTCATAGTATTAGTTTATTTTTATAGTATAGTTTATTTTTATAGCATCGAAAAACATAGAAAACATGCATCTGTTCTGTGAGTGGGCTTTCATCTCCATAGATCTGACCTTTTTTTTGGCCTGGAGGAGGGCCTCTTCCTGCTTGTTTCCATGGAAATGTTCCAAACTTATATCTTTATGGAGAATGTTCCAGTGTATGGTTTCAACTTTGTTTCCATGGAAGCTCGCAGTTGACTTTCTACCTCCAGCAAGTTGCACATTATCACTTTAAATCTTAATTATATTTTGGTAGTATGATATCAGTAATTATGGCTCACTTATCATTTACGCTATAATGGTTGCAGATTATAAATTTGACATTTTGATGAAAACTGTACATTGAGATGCTATAATTGTCTATATTTTTACCTGAAAAGCAGTTAAATATTGTATAAAAATATGTCCATGTGTGTAATATCTTAGTACATGCAGGCAGGTGCTCACCCGTCTCTCCTGTACCTCGTGTCCAGGTGCTGTACCATCTCTTTGAGGAGTACGCCGGGGCTGGCACTGTCACTGTATTGGATGGTTTTCTGGGCATCGTGTCCTTTTTGGTGGTGGCTCTGGGCGGAGTTCTGGTTGGCACCATCTACGGTCTGCTCGCTGCCTTCACCTCGCGCTTCACGTCGCACATGAGAGTCATAGAGCCGCTGTTTGTGTTCGTGTACAGCTACATGGCCTACCTCTCCGCCGAGATATTCCACCTTTCAGGCATCATGGCGTAAGTCCACAACAGGTGTAATTAAGGTTGTTAAAAGTAATACAAACTCAGGTACTAATCACTATTAAAAACCTTTTCTAAATGATCTTGTGTTGTATCAGAACAAGTATAAGAGCGCGTAGACTAGTATGGGCCGCTATGGAACCTTCCTGGACGACTGTGGGATTGCATAGATCAGTATTGAGTATGGAATCTATTCCTTAGTAACAAAATCGAGTTTTCTAATTTTAGTTTCAGGACCACAGACTGTATAAAGTAGTGGACTATGGTATGATGACGCGAGCAGTTATAGGGGCGAATCTGGATACTTCCGTATTAGGAACAGCAAAATAAAAACACTGGGATCATGTAGAGTGGGTTAAAACGGACATTTTAAGACCAAAATGACGACATTGCAACAGTTACAGACAGAGGAGTGACAATTCTGATAAGAGTCAATGGAACCAAAAGCACTTCCTATTTGGAACAAGAGAGAGAAATTTACTTAAAATACTTTTAAGAGATCCTTTTTATAGATTAGTACAGTACAGTTTGAGAGATTTAAATGCCTACTTCCTCAACAGATCACATGACTTAATTCTACAGTACTTGTGGTTGGGGTTGGTTAGGGGAACTTACTATACTTCAGTCTATTGTGTGTCCCCTGATGTTTTTTTTTTTGTTTGTTTGTATTTTTTTTGTGGAATAATGGATAAACTATTCTTGTTGCAAGTATTCTATGTCAGTTTGCTTGTGTAATTTAACTTGTATCGATACTTAGCAGCTGCTGTCATCATTCCCTGGGGGTGTGATGATAACTGTAGGCTTTGTTAGACTTTAATCTGAGCTTTATTTCAACACAACTTGACTAGAAAGAGCTGGTTTAGTTTGAACTACAAAAGCTGAGCTGATTTGTACTGTTAAACAAGTCCCTCTGTAAGTCACATTACAGTCACAAGCTTTTTTGTTGAAAATCAAACTCCTAAACAGGACCATGGACAGTTGCATTGATCACAGACTCCTGAAAATGTGTTGTTTAATTTGAGTTCTTGAGTCTTAAAACTTGCTAATGTGTGCATTGTGTCACCATGGTAACTGCAGAAACATTCCTCTATAGAAATACTTGTAGAACACCCTCAGCTAGTATCAATAACCTCTCCCCTTATACAGCATAAGCCAAGGTCGTTCATTTTGTGATTCAGCGCCTGTCTCTATACACAACCTTGACATTGCTCGGACACGAATAGTCACCTATCCCTCCTTGGCAAACAGCACAGACATACATCATGGGACCTGTGCTATTATGTAACTCCTCATAACCCAGGGCCATTTCCCAGGAGCCCATCCCATACACATCAATCCAGTCTCTGCTGATGGCTCCGTGACTTATAGAGTCTAGGGCCTGGCAGAGGTGATCTTCTCAGTGTCACTTGTGTAGCAGCGTCAAGGACTAAAAGCTTTCCCGAGGCATTCTGGGAAAATGTTTGGGCATTTATCAAGTTACTTTGGAGTTTTATCTTTTCCTTCTTCAGGCAGTCTGAAGTATAAAGTAACAAGGGGGACAGCTAGTGATTGTTTTAGTGAGTCAGTGATTAATTTTATGATTAGTGAGCTAGTCAAACACTTACTTTTATGGATACTTTGTAGTGACATCATGCTAGGGGTTTTCTTCTGTTACGATGGTGACACAATGCACACGTAGGAACTACCAGAAAGTTTTTAGATTGTCTGAAAGCTCAAAAAACAACAATGCAAATACAAAAAGCACATTTTCAGGAGCTTATGATCAATACAAATGTTCATGATCCTGTTTAGGTGTTGGTCATATCCGTAAATCTCTTTCAGTCCTGCTAACACGTGCTTTTGTATTCTCTGCACAGATTGATTGCGTGCGGAGCTGTCATGAAACCGTACGTGGAAGCCAATATTTCTCACAAATCCCACACAACTATCAAGTATTTCCTGAAGATGTGGAGCAGCGTCAGCGAGACCCTCATCTTCATCTTCCTCGGCGTGGCTACGGTGGATGGAAAACACCACTCCTGGAATTGGATCTTTGTCACTGCCACAGTCTTGCTTTGTCTGATTGCAAGGGTCATTGGTCAGTTTGTGTTTCCTATTTGGTTTATTGACTTTTTAGCTGCAGCTGTTTTGAAGTGAGCTACATTGGTAAAGAAAATATAGACGATAAATGAAAATATTGAAAGTAATATATGCGACACAATAACCCTAAAGCAGGAATATCCCTCCAAAATAATCTATATGAAAAATATCTTTAAATAACACAAACTGGAATAAATAAAAAATATATATACTGTATACCTCTTTTAGCAATTAATTTGTATTTATAGTACGTCACAGTATTTATTTATTCAACCCTCTACAGATAAAGTCTTATCATTTATTGCTTTATTATTTAGGCTTTCTTAAACTTTATCTAAGCTTTGTTTTAACACAGTCTGATAAGGATGTAACAATAACCGAAATAAGGTGATATTGTATCGTCAAAGGTCTCACATTAATAGTGTCATTACAATATATCGAATCACAAGTCTCTTTGCTTAAATGAATAGTTATGATGCAGAAATAGCTAAAAAAAAACATAGGGAAAATCTTTATTCTTTGGATTAAGTCTTATGAAGGCATTTTTAGAGGAAAAAGTAGCAGATTCACAGTTTTGTGAGTCTCCACAAAATATTGCAATAAATATCGTATTGTGAGATGTTTATGGTGAAAATATTGAGATTTGGATATCGTTCCATCCCTAATGACAATAAATGTTGTACCAAATGACTGGTCAAAACATTTTATAAAGTCAGTCTTGATATTATGTAGAATATCGTAATATCATGAGCCTCTCCAAAATATCATGAGCTTTCCCACGATATCACAATAAATATCGTACTGTGAGGTTCAGACCGTGACGATATCGTATCGTGAGACTTGGATATCGTTACACCGCTACAGTCTGACTATAAACAACTGACTTAGCTGGAATTTTAACAGGTGATCTGATTTTTTTTTACATAAAATTACCTATTTACCAGTATGAATTTACCATGTTTTTCTTCTCTTTAATAACTATGGTATTATGGCCATGTTTTTTATTTTATGTTTTTAATTTATGTTTTTATTTTGGGCAAGTAAGTAATGTACATTCTTTTGCAATGGAACATACATCATTAGTGAAATCATAATAGAAATAACGACAACAAAAAAGGAGTGGGAAGAAGAAAATGTATTTAACCTCATCCCTACTCTTCTAACCTAACACAATGAGCTTTCTTTTTTAGACATTTTACATTAAACTATATGAACTACTATGTTATTTCTGCACTGTAAAGTCCAACTGGAAGCCAACGGTTCCGCTAATCTAATCTCATCTATATTGTTTTCCAGGTGTGGTTGGCCTGACCTGCATCATCAACAAGTTCCGCATGGTAAAACTAACAACCAAGGACCAGTTTATTATTGCCTACGGTGGCCTGCGAGGGGCAATCGCCTTCTCTCTGGGTTTCCTGCTCGACGAAGTTAATTTCCCCAAGAAAGACATGTTCCTCACAGCCATCATCACAGTCATTTTCTTCACCGTCTTTGTTCAGGTATATCACACATAATTTAGCTGTGTATTGTTGATAAGAACAAGATGATCCAAAGCTCCATTTTCAGTCAGTGTTTGTCCCGTGAGGAAAAACAGGCAGTTACCAAGGAGACTGTTGTGTTTGTCACATCAAATAATATGACACATCAAAACAACAGAAGCAGAATATTATTGTTCCTTTCCACTGCATTCATCCATTAGGAACTGTAAACTTGGAGAAGATATGGAGGGGAGACGACTGGCTGCCTCTCAAATGAAATCCAAAGGTCTACTCTGAGGCTGGACCGCAATGTTTTATTCATTATGCAGGAGCCAGTGCCAGGGCCTCTGATGCTGAGATAGCAGGGCAAAAAGTTCAAGGTCCTTTGCGGTGGGGGAAAGCAGTGATTTGTACAGTCAAAATACTTCATTTAAAGGAACTATATGTAAGATTTTGATTTTAGATTCCATAAACACAACCTAACTGCCCCTGATATGATGTAGATGTCAAATCAAATAGCTCTTACTGATTAAAAAATTGTTCTGCTCATTTATTCTTAATCTAAACATCGCTATAATCATAGACTGTACATATAAATAGACATAGCTAACGCACCGGGCTACATGCAGTACCTCTAATCTTCTTTTGTCCACACCTACAATATAAAAAGTATTTACAACCAACAGACATTAGTCTTATCATTGCTCCAACTAAAATAGAATCCATCAAACATTTTCGTATCTTTATGGACATTTACTGTCGAATGACCTAATACTCTTTGAACACAAGTTGGCAAGGTGAGCTATTTCTTTATTGGGTTATTTAAGTGATAAGGCTAATCCATTCTGATAAGCAACACAACCTCTTGGCTGCATTTTGGGCTGTGCTGTTTGAAGAATAAAAAACACAGTAATGGGATTCTGTAATAAAGTGTAATCAGTTCATTTAAAGTGGGTCCCTTTACAAAACAATGTGCACAATGTATTTACAAT
This sequence comes from Odontamblyopus rebecca, assembly GCA_030686955.1. Lineage (NCBI taxonomy): Eukaryota > Metazoa > Chordata > Actinopteri > Gobiiformes > Gobiidae > Odontamblyopus > Odontamblyopus rebecca. The sequence continues at coordinate 13,943,262 of CM060657.1, forward strand.
TATATGCTTGTTTCTTCATAGGGCATGACCATTAAACCCCTGGTGGAGCTGTTGGCAGTGAAAAAGAAACAAGAGGCCAAGCGCTCCTTTAATGAGGAGATCCACACACAGGTAAGAGGCTGTACAGTTATTCTAGTCTCACCTCACTTTGATTTCTTGTTGGACTATGTAACATTTCCAAGTCCAGCACCTGGATGTGTCCATGTCTATGGAGATATGCTAGGGAGATTGCTTTTTCTGGAATGTACCACAGTATGGCATTAACTGTGCTTACTATTAATTTTCTTTTTTCTTTTTCTTTTCTTTTTTTACAATAAAACAATACCTTGAAAAATATGCATTCTAGTGTAAGCGGGCCCACCTCTCCACAGATCGGACCTGTAAATTGGCTTGGACCTTATCTTCATGGAATTAGATACGTTTAATATCAAACTGTGAAAAATTCCAGGCAAAGCAATAGCATCTCCATGGTAACAGACCCTTCACAAAGTTACACAGTGCACCTTTAAAATACATTTATACAAGTATGAGCCAGTTAGTCCTTTGTTACTGTTGGTAATTTTTTAGATTCAAACAAAAAACAACTGTCTTTGGGCTATAATTGCAAAATTAATTCAATCAAATCAAAATTGCAATTTGAATGGATGCAATTGATAAATCACAAAGGCTCAAATTTGTAATAATTTCTTCCACAAACAACAAATAATTCTGCATAAAAACTGCAAATCCTGTAGTTTAGATCTGTACAAGACTGTTCTGAAACGTGATTCTTGTATTAGTTTGTCAGTTCATATTTCAGTCTTTTTGTCAATTCTTCTGAACGCATTTAAAATGTGAACTGTTCACAGAATACTGTGATTTTAAAAAATCAATCGCAGTCGCTGTGCTTGTCTGAAAAATGACATGAGACATCGTGCAGCCTGGCTATATGACCAGCTAGATAAACCAGTCAAAAGTTTGGACAGACCTTTTCATTTGTGATTATTCTTTATTTCCATGATTGTTTGCATTGTAGATTCTCACTGAAGTTGTTTTAGATTTGAAAAATGTCAAAATAGCCCCTCTTTGCTTTGACCACTGCTTTGCATTTTTGGCCTTTCTTGACCCTGACATCATACAACCGTGAAGTGAAAACCATTTCATATGAATTCCTCATGATGCTCATTGAGAGAAGGCAAAAGGTTTTGCTACTTTGAGGATTTGGATATAAAATCTAAAACATTTAGTTGACTTTTTGTTTGTCTTTGCTACATAAATCTATATATCTTGCATCATATATGTGATCCTTCTGTATGTATATAAATGAGGAAAGGGATAAACTTAAAGAAAAAATACACTGAAAAAGAAGGTGTGTCCAAACTTTTGACTGGCAGTGTATACTCTCACTGATCTGGGTATGAAAACATGAAGATTGCTCCCACCTACTGGCCATGTGCTCGAACTTCATTTTATCTCTAAATCTACTTGCATTTTGCTTCCACCCCACTTTTCCGTATTAATGAACAAACCCACTCTAGAAACAGTGGCAGCTAACTCTCAGATTGAGGTATTTTGTTCTCATAGTAAGAGCACAGTGCACGCAGCCGCCCACAGCTCTTTGGGGCTTTGTGATGAGTCACCGGCCGAGGAGAGTACGCTGCTTTCACTCTGGAAACTTTAAATACGACTCTGCTACAGCACAGAGAACAGAAGCCAGCCTTGGTTTATTTTTTTGCACTGAAACATGGTTATAACCTGAACTGCTGTTGTAGGTAACATGGACATAAGGAAGTAGATTTGATTATTGTAAAATAGTCTGGATTTAATGAAATTTTAGTCTAAACGTAAATCCTGTAATATGCCATACCATACACAAGGAAGTAAGTTTGTGTTCAAATGTTGCACTTAAATTAATTTTAGAGGGAATAATGAAAAACTAGCACTGTCATCATAGAGAAAAATAATTCAAGACAAAATAAAAATGATGTCTTTTCAAATCCCTGGTAGACCAGACTCCATCAGAAAACTTGAATTTTAGCAATATTTTTAGCTGTCCCCTCGTCTGTATCAAATTATTGACCTTGAGAATAACGTGGTACTGAAACTTAGCAATAGCTACTTGTATATTCCTTATCCTGGAGCAATGAAATGTCTGTTGTTGTGTCTTGTAGCTCTGCAGATTGGCCTGATCTTGTTTTATAAGCATGTTCGAACACCTCTTTGCAAACTTAAACTCAGCACTCACAAAACCAGTTGTGCAAATACGTGTGTGGCAAAAGATAAGTGAGGACGGGCGAGTGACCTGGGATCAGATGAACCCTTCTGAAGATATAGGCCTAGTGCGTCAGAACAGAGGCAGGCTGCGCAGATAGACGGGGAACAGGCTAAATACTGGGCGATCCATCACACAGGGCTCTTTCTGCTGTTTCCCCCCCTGCAAAAGCCCATTACGCCGCTGCTGGTAATGATGTTGGAAAGATGTGAGTGTGAAGGATTGTAGCAGCAGCGAAGGCACAGAGGGGCACAGGTTCAGCTGAGTAAAGCCTCGTACAGCAACAAAATCCTACTTTCTGTAGAGTTTGAGGGACACTTTTATTATGCTGCAGTCTACACGCAGTTTTTGGATCACCTCCTGTCTGGAACTGAGGATTTCATAATAATACGACAACGACAACTACTACAACTACTACAACTACTACTACGATGACTATGACTACTACGACTACTACTATGACTACTACTACTATGACTACTACTAATACTACTACGACTACTACTACTGCAATTACAACAACAACTACTACTACTGCTACTATAACAACAGTACAACTGCTACTTCAACTACTACTCTACTACTGCTATCACTACTACTGTTACTACTACTGCTACTACTACTACTACTTCTACTAGTACTACTACTACTACTACTACTACTACAACTACAGCTACAACAGTACAACTACTACTTCAGCTACTACTACTGTTACTACTACTACTTCAACTGCTGCTGCTACTATGACTACTACTACTACTACTACTACTACAATTACAACAACAACAACAACTACTACTACTACTACTACTACTACTACAATTACAGCTACTACTACTACAACAGTACAACTACTACTTCACCTACTACTACTGTCACTACTACTACTTCAACTGCTGCTGCTACTATGACTACTACTACTACTACTACAATTACAACAACTACTACAACACTACTACTTCAACTACTACTACAATTACAGCTACTACTACAACAACAACAGTACAACTACTACTTCAACTACTACTACTACTGCTAGTACTTCAACCACTACCACTACTACTACTACTACTACTACTACTACTACTATTACTACTAATACTAATACTACTACTACTAGAGTTTTACTTCATCTTTTTTGTTTTGTTCAGTCTTTTTATTTGTTTTTTGACAGCTCCTTGAGATAAATTATCTCTTTTTCAAGTGGGCCCTTGTACTACACAACAAAGATGGATATTTTAAAGCTAGTTTGATCCACTGTTGCTATGTGAATGCTAGCAGGGGGACTGGGGGACTCGTGTGACTAGTGGGGCTGGGGGTTTATCGGGATTTTGAATGTGGTGCTGGTATGTGAAAACCTCGATGATGAACTCAAATCAGATCTATCTTTAAGGCTCTATATTACCCTTTTGGCTGATCTATGTTATAATGCTGCATTCTACCCACAGTTCTTGGACCACCTCCTGACTGGAATTGAGGATATCTGCGGTCACTACGGACATCACCACTGGAAGGACAAGTAAGAATCGTCAACATCTTAAGCTTAACGGTTCAAGCCCTGTGTGACATACATTGTGCTGTTAGGAACCAGCTCTGCCACTGTCAGGGGAAGTAACAACCAACCAAGATGTAAAATTGTGAAATAAAGTAGTGATCTAATTAATAGAAATGTAAGAGATAAGTGTATCGACATGAGTTAAAATATGTACAAAACTGAAATGAAACCTAAACTAAGTAATGAACATAAACTAAATAAACCAAATAGCAAGGATTTAAAGGTGCAGTGTGTAACTTTCTGGCGCAGGGTCCGTCAAATGCCTGTCTCCAGATGATATTCCTTTGTCTGGAATGTTTTTATCATCCTGGAGACCAAACCAGACCAAGTTACAGGTCAGATCTGTGGAGAGGCAACAACGCTCACAGTCAGAATGCCTGTTTTTACCAGATATTTTTGAGTTATGAAAAGCGTTTAATTGAATGGTAGAGCTGTTTAATGCCATACTGTAGAACAGTCCACGCAAAGCAATGACATCTCCACAGAAACAAGCTATGTAACCAAAAAATTACATAGTGCACCTTTAACAAAGATCGAAATCAAGTCACGCCTATTTAAAGAATCGAATGACAACTAAAAATACATAAAGATACAGTTGAAACTAAACTAACAAAGATGTGTTTCATAATCTTGCCATAGTGACAGAAAATGAGAGACATATTACACAGACTAGAGAATAAGTGCTTCTTCAGTCAAGCACAGAGGCTTCACACATGGTAACACAAAAATGTGGCTCGTCTGACTAGTGGGAAATGGCGGATTATCAGATTTTTGAACTTGGTACTGGAACGCACTACACTAAAAGGTCCTGTATTACGCAAAATTGACTTTTGTGAGCTTTAAGCCATGTTCCAGTGTTTTTCCCTCATTAGAAACATACCTGGAGTTGTGTTTTGTTTCATTCACACGTTTGAGTAACCCTTTATTATTAGTCTGTCTACATATCAAGCTGTTTCATCTTAACAGCTTTCTTTTACCTTCTGCCTTTTACTTTTTTAATGAAGTTTCTGCCTTTTACCTTTTGTTTTGTTGAGATTGGCAATTCCACGGCGGAAATGATCCAAATGATTCTAGTGAGGATGTGTGTGTGTATTAAACATGAATGAAACAGACACAACTCCAGATGTTTGTGATGAGGAAATAGCATCATCAACGTAGACCGTAAAATAGCGTAATATGGGCGCTTTTAAAGTAATGGAGTGCTCCTTGTTGTAATTGGGGCCTAAATGTAAAGACCATTGTGAATAAATTGTGCTATTTTTGTGGCCTTTTCCAGACTGAATCGATTCAACAAAAAGTACGTGAAGAGGTGTTTGATTGCAGGGGACCGGTGTGAAGAGCCACAGCTTATTGCCTTTTTTCACAAGATGGAGATGAAACAGGCCATTGAGCTGGTGGAGAAAGGAGGAGCCAACATGCCCGCTATACCCTCTACGGTGTCCATGCAGTAAGAGCTCAACTTTTTAAACAATGTCAAAGCATTTGTCCTCTCACTCGCTAACGGAAGCAGAATCATTGGTTTTACATTTTCAGTTAAAGTCATTTTAAACCAGTGGATATTTTAAGATGCTGAATGTTTAACTTCATTCCAAAGGATTCTGACACTAAAGTGATAGATACTGTATTCACCAGTAGTGACCCAGAAGCTTATCGGGTTATTTCTAGGGATGAACCGATACCGATATTAGAGAATTTACTGAAGAATTTACTGGATCGGGTATTGGTTCCATAGTATTGTTTAAGATACCCTGGCTGAAATAGCAGTTGCATAACACAAATGGATCACTTGTGTAATATTTAAAAGAAATAAGTACAATTTTCTGTCTTTATAAAGGTATCGGCAAATATCGGTATCAATATCTGAAGTGAAAAAGCTGGATAGGTGCATTTTTATACTTTTTATTATTATATTTGTTATTGCTACTCTATGGACAGCTGCCAGTTATTTATTATAAGTACTTTTTGGTCTTCTTTTTTGTCACCTCGTACTGTGTATTGTGCGTATCTTTGTACTAAAGTGTGGTTGTACATACTGTATATTTCAGGAACATCCAGCCCAGGAAGCCTGTACCTGCAGACAGGATGCTGCCACAGCTGCCTAAAGGAAAAGAGGAGGAGATCAGAAACATCCTACGGAGCAACCTTCAGAGGACACGACAGAGGGTAAAACTATTGTGTTAAAGCCTCACCATGGAATATTTCAACCAAAAATAAACATGCACCTTTGCTCTGAGGTGCTTTTCTCCTCAGACCTGACTTGGAACTATTCTGGTGAAGGCTCTGCAAGCTTATTTACACAGAGATGTTCTTACTTTAGTTTAAACCAGAGGTGCCCAGATGTTTTTACAGTGGGCAAAAGTAAAGCTTATTAATGATCTGAGTTCCAAACCTATACATTTTTATCATGTAAAAAGTTTATCTCTGAATATATTTTTGAGTTTTTAGGGGATAGACTGCTATGGGCTCCCATTTTCTCAGTCTTTTCCGTGCAGAATAAAACCAAATTAGACCCCCTGGAGTCCCATGTTTAACATTCCACAGAATACAAATGGATGCCCGTGGCGTTCTCAGTATGAGGAATCTTACACAGTGCTGCTTTAACTAAATTATATTAACATGCATTTAGTTTTACTGCATTGTATTCATAGTACTATTACAACACAAGTGCACATGTTTTATCTTTGCCACAGTAATGATGATGCTGAGGGTCTTAGTATATATTATTGATTGTTTGCTGATGTGTCTGGAGTCTGGAATCAATATCATTACTCATCCCTGGAGCAGAGGACTTGTAGTGGCAAACACAATTGGCGCAGTATCCCTGCTTGTTTCTATAAATATGTCATTGCTCTGCCTGGAAAGTTCCACAGTATGACATTAAACAGCTCCACTTTACACTTGTTACACTACAAGTGATTTTATACCTCAACCTACAGAGTGGTGTTGCCGCTCCACAGATCTGACCTGTAACTTTGTCTGATTAGGTCTCCAAACCATTTGACTGACCCTCTACCAGAAAAGTAACACAATGCACCTTTAATAATGCCATGGATTTTTAAAAACTTTTTTGTGTGTTTTCCAGCTCCACTCGTACAACCGTCACACTCTGGTGGCTGATCCGTATGAAGATGGCTTTAGTGACCTTATTCTCAGGAAAAAGAGGGTGATGGAGAAAAAGGTTTGAATATTACTAAATACTCAAAGCAGATATATGGATTCAATTTTAATTCAACTTTGTTCTACATTCAGATCTACATTTTAGTACATGAAATGTATTTTTCTGGGATTTCTTGTTGTTTCTAGATAAAGGAGATGAACAACTATTTGACAGTGCCCGCCCCTCCTCCCGATTCCCCGACCATGTGCAGAGCCAGACTGGCCTCAGGTAAATACACATCTTCACTTGAATTAAAAGAATGAAAAGAGAAGGCACAATCTTTGAAAGGGCCCATATTACTAGTCAATCAGAAAATGGAGTTGGAGTTGTGTTTTGTTAAACTCATAAACCCTGCATATATAGGCTGAGCTCTTCTCTCAGATGGAAAACACTCTCACTGTTCCACCTTATGATGTTATGTGGCAATACAGGAAGTGCTCCACAGTGTTTTTAAACTCCATTAAACTTTCCTAGAATCAATAGACGATTTCAGTCCTGGAATTGCCCATCTCTACTGATCAAAAGGTAAAATGTAGCTGTTGACTTGAAACCTACTACATGACATCACAAGGTGGAACAAAGCATTTTGAGCTTGGGAGACAAACTAATAATACAGTATTGCTCAAACATGTGTGACTGAAACAAAACACAGCCCCAGGTATGTTGATGAGGTAACAATATTGTAACATGACTTAAAGCCCACAAGAGTTAATTTTGTGTAATATAGGACCTTTAAGGGGGGTTAAGAGCTTCAGTGAAACACATCGCCAACAGATGTAACCTTTCAGTGTGTGTGTGTCTCTGTGTGTATATGTGTAGATACTGATTTCAAACTTCAGCTGCAGACAGAAAGCAAAATGGGGTCAGGTAGGTGCAGAGTGCAGAGCAGATGCATCATGGTAACCACAAAGAGCCTCTAACATGCATGGTGCATCTTCAGTACGCTAACATCCATCAGTTATGTTTAAGGTTTGTGGAAAGGGTTGATTTTAAGGACTTTTAGTTGAGTTGTGAATGGTAACTAAAATGTTTTGCTTCTTTCATATACGGTGAAACATTGCACTTTCACACTCTGATCCGAGCCCAGTCTAGCCCTGTGTAACTACATTTACATCTTAGTTATTCGTGGTATACAAGGTAATTGTAATTAATTAAATCTTGAGTGAATTACCAAGTAAGTTTTAGCCCATAAATGGTCATGTACATTTGCCTGATAAAGATAATATCTTCACTGTACATTCAAGAGACCTTTGCCCAAATGAGCCCACCCTGCAGGCTCCATCTGGATGCCCCACACATGACTTACCTCCACCCAGAGCTCTTTGAAGGCCAAAGGGCCGTGAAAGTTGGTTGCATTTTTTTGTATGGAATGTTACAAAAAATGCAGCCCAAAACCTCTTCAACACTGCCTATGGCAAACTACATCTAATACTGTATTTCTGGGATTGTACATATTGACAGTATTTTAAACTGCCAATTATTGCTCTATGCAAGCAGACCAGAAATCAGAAATGTATTTGGTGATTCATGAGCTTTATTTCTGTTCTAGAAAAATATACCTTTTGAAATTAGCTTCATCACCCTTAATAAAAGTCACTTTAAATCCAGGGCCAAATGTGTAGAGGTGCATCCTAATGGAGCTTGTGGCATAGTGTCATGTGGATAAAGGTCTGTAGCCTGCAGGCCTTTTTATTATTTGCTACAATTCTTTTAACCAATACCAATTTGGTTGGGAATGAGTTTAGAGTGAAAGTGTTTTAAGAATTCAAATGTTTCACCATCACTGCATTATAAAATGTGTTGTGTGAAAAGTAGGGATGGGACAGGATCTCGTGCCACAAGATCCGGTGAGATTGTGCACACATGACAGTGATCTCAATCTCTTTTTCTCCATGTATATTCATTGGAGTTACATGCTGGTCAGATACATGGTGAGAGCTACTGTACTTTCAAAAAGCAGCGCTGCAATGAGCACAAATATATTAAAGTATAAACAGTGAGGTCGAAATTATGATCCATACCGCCCAATTTATTTATTATAAATTATGTCATGTGGACCCAGTCTTGTGTCTCGTCCCACCCCTAGTGAAGAGCTCTGTTTATAGCATGTTTATTTTTTTATATCTATATTTACTATATTTCAATTTTCCTTTGCTTTACCAACTCTCCCCTCTCACAGACCCGCAGGCCTACAGCATAAAGTCCACCATGGACGACGTGCCCACCATCCACGTGGACCTGGCCTCTCCCCAGTCTCCAGACTCTGTGAACCTCATGGATGAGCTGAAGAAGAAGAGTGAGTCCAAACCAGACGAGGACCAGGGGCTCGTCATGAGACCCCCAACCCAAAACCGGTCAGAAGATCCAGACCGCGAGCAGCAGAAACTCACGAGGTGTTTAAGTGACCCAGGTCCCAGTGCGGACGAAGAGGAGGATGAGCCCTTCCTGCCATAGGGTGCATATGGAGGAGTGGGGCGTTCAGTGTACTCAACTTGATCTGGTATTTAAAGCCAAAAATGCTCTACAAACTGGTATGAAATGAGTGATACGACACTGCAAAATAAATAGTTAGAATTTCTTGAATTCATGGAGTTGATTTTAGTATTTTTTCGCTTGTTAGGTTTGATTATCATAGACACAGATATTTTTACTGTTGTATTGTTTGTTGGTTTATTGGCCCAATTTAATGCATTATTATTGTCCAAATTCTTCACACCCATTCATTATTTGCCAGAAGGGTAGCCAAATTGCATGTGTCCTTTAAAAGTGCATTGTGTCACTTCTCTGGTAGAGTCCGTCAAATGTTAATCTCCATGGAGATGTTATTACTTTGTCTGTTTAACAGAATGGTATTAAATCTTTCTATCTTCATGGAGACCAAACAAGACCAAGTTGTAGGTCAGATCTGTGGAGAAGCAACCCTGTCAGAATGCCTGTTTTTCTCCAGGCAGGAACAAGCAGCCAAAAAAGTTACACAATGCACCTTTAAGCAGATTTGCTGATTGATATATCTTGTATCTCACAACTTTGACCAAAATTAACGTTTTGAATATTTTGGATCTACTCAGAAATGCCAGGAAGCATAACAGCTATTTCATGAGCAAAAAATCCAACCTTATAACATTCACTCTGAATTCAAGTAATCTTAACTAGATGTAAGATTTTTGCAATGTGTTTTGGTAGACAGGAAGGGGTGGGCCTGTCAGATCAAAATTCAGGAAAGAACTATGCATTACCAAAGGTTTGGACTGTTTTACTCTCATCAGTGACTTTTATTTTCCCCTTTACGAGCTCTTAAATGTATCTACAATATATGAACTACTGTTAATGCAATGTCCACCTTTAAAAGTGCACGTTGAGTTTGTCCCCATGTTTAACACTGGATATCCAAACATACAGTGCAGTGTAGCTACTACTGAACTATTTGGCCTTATTTTAAGTATCATTTTCACTTGGTGCAATCTGCTTATTCCAATGAAGACATGTTTAATTTCAAGGGTGTTTGTTAAAGGTGCATTGTGTAACTTTTCTGGGGGAGGGTCTGCTATCTGTTTTCATGGAGTTGTTATTGTGCTGTCTGGAATGTTTCACAGTATGGCATTCTGTCATCATGAAGACCAAACCAGACTAAGTTACAGGTCAGATCTGTGGAGAGTCAGAATGTCTGTTTTTCTTGGTATTTTGGACCAATGAAAGATGTAAGGTAGATCTGTTTTATGCCATACTGTGGAAAATTCCAGGCAGAGCAATGACATATCCATAGCAACAAGAAGGTGAAGGTGACCCCAACCAAAAAGTTACACAGTGCACCTTTAATAGATTTCAGGCATTCTGTCCCATGCCAGTGTTGATGAGAACTCCAGGGATGTATTTATTGGGGAATGAACCACACTTTCTGTAGTTGTGCTTTCAAAATCGTGGCCTTGTGGCAAAAAAGAGCTTTGTGGGCACCCTTACTTTAATTTCAAGGGTAATTGTTGTTGGAGATGCTCTTGAGATGTGCTTCGGGAGCTAATTAAAGCGCAGTGATGCAGCACAGATGTGCAGATGTCAGTTAGATGTTCGATTCCTGGCGTTAATCATTTGTGAGAATATCCATTATTGATTTTTCTATGAGCCTTAAGAGTTTTAAGTGCCCCTTTAATAGTTTTTTTACTTTTACTTCTTTTACTGATTTTATTTTATTACCTCCAAATATTTTTATAAGTGCTTTAAATTTTATCATTCAAAGTTATTTTACTGGTGATTATTATTATTGCAAAGCATTTGTGTCTTACATCACTGTTTTATACATTACTAAGTGCTGGCGTATAGTTGGCAAAAAATGTAAAAATCTATGCAGTAAGGAAAATGTAAATGATATATAACGCTATATATTTATTAAAACCCTTTAAAATCTAACTATTGTAATTAAAAATAACACACGTTTGCACATGAATACATGAACTAAAACCTCCATAGGCCTATTCTGTTGTGTGCGTCTTGCTAATATGCATGTGTCTGCATAGCTGCTCTGTAAGTGTTGTATACAGTACTGCATTGACTTGGCAATCACTGTCAGTCAACTTGTAAAACTCACACCATCCACTGTCACACTTCTATCTACAAATCAAGTCATTTAATACTCTAAATATTGATACTTTGCAGTGACATCACGCTGGGGGTGGAGGCCTCTTCATTCATGTTTATGGCAGAATCTTCAGCAGTTGCCATGGTGTCACAATGCATACATTAGCAAACACATCTAAACAAGTTTTAAGATCTAAGTTACAAAATATAAAATAAAGTTAAACAGCACATTTTCAAGAACCTGTGATAAATACACACATCCATGGTCCTGTTAAGGTGTTTGATTTTCAAAAAGAAGGTTGAGAGTGATTAAAGGAAAAGCCATTGGCTAATCATAGCTAGTTTGTAACCGTAATGTTATTTGAGAGAGATTTGTTTAACTACTTGAATCAGATCACCTGTTGTAGGTTATGGTCAGACTGTTAAAACTAAGTCCAGATGAAAGTCTAACTTGAGCTACAGTGCTTCAGACAGACCAGTGCCTCCAGTTAGCTTCCCTCCTGGAAATGTTGATGACAACAGCTGCAAAGTATCAATACAGACATGATTTTTGAAATCGAAACTTAAGAAATACATTTTTGTCCTTATGTCAAAACAGTAGTAGAACAGTAATTTAGATTTCATTATAATCTGAAATAGAATACACTTAAGTACTTTTGAGATGATAATGGGTATGACAGTTTTACCAAATTGCTGTCTTTAGTTGTAATTGTATGGGTAGAACACTCCAGTTTCATGCTGCTTCTGAGCTGTTAGTTATTCAGTACTTTCTTGTCCTTTAAAGTGTTGCCTTACATTTCCAAGATTCACATTACCAAGGAAGGGAGAGAGGAGGACGACTGGCAAGGTTGTTCCAGTTTTCTAGATCCTTAAAGGTCCTTTATTATGCATAATGGACTCTTGTGAGATTTAAGCCATGCCAGAATGTTGTTACCTCCTCAAACATATATCTGGATTTGTGTTTTGTTTCATTCATACATGTTTGAGTAATCCTGGACTATGAGCCAAATCTTAAAAAGCTCTGTTCCACCTTGTAACGTCATCTAGTGTTAGTTTTCATGTTAACAGCTACCTTTTGCCATTAGTTCAGTTGAGACTGGCAACTGGAAGGGCTGAAATCATCCAAATGATTCTAGTATAGGTGCATAGAGTTTAAGAACACAGTGGAGCACTTGTGTCCCATCCTAAATATGCAGGGATTGTGTGTTAAACATGTGTGAATGAAACAAAACACACATAACACACCACTTCCTTTACATTTTTTGAGGAAACAGCATTATAACATAGATCAGAAAATACCATAATATAGGACATTTTACATGACAGTTTTGCCTGTATTTTAAGACGCCTAAACTGCTTCTCCGTTATGAGAATGTCATGTTTACTGAGACTGCTCGATGCTTCCCCTCCACATTTCTTTAAGGATAATGGTGCTGACAGCAGAGGCAGAAGAGCAGACAGTCATTTCCTTGTCTAGCTCAAATTGAATTTTCTCAAAGTCGCCTGCACGTGTGTGTCAAAGTGGCAGGCTGGTCATGACTCACCAAAACACATGCAGCCTTCTCTTCTTTGCTCCTGCTAAGCTTATATTCAAATCGAGCAGTGTCTGAGCATTGTTTCGTGAACTTCTACCAAATCTCCATGAAGATAGACCGATAGATCTGTGGGTCGATATATAAGACCGATATTTGGACTGTTTTGCGTATAAGCTTTTAAAACGGTCTTGAATCTCCAGCATAGGCCGATATTTTGTTTTGGTCAATCTGCTGCCTAAAAATACATACAAAGCTTTATAGTAACACTTTAATATGAAGAGATAGCTGTGCAAAATGTGACTACACCACTCTTAAAGGTTTTTGGTAAATAAAAAAGGGCTGCAGGTGTGTTTGCAGTAAATTTAAAGTACATAATCTGGGGGAAATGATCAAATATATCAGCAGAGTTTATCATCGATCAGTTGCGCTGTATTCTGCATAATCGGTATCTTCATTTGCCATGGAAAAACTTGATGTTAGTGATTCTTAGTTGAAGGATTAAATTAAAACAGGAGCGTGAGGTGCAGTGCAGGCTTTAAGAATACAAAGGAAAATATTTATATGAAAGAAAGACTATATAATCTATAAAAGCGTTGTATTTTTCATATTACTGAGTGGACTAGCTGTTTACCAGATGTTGTAAATGGGGAACGGAGACCAAATTTAATGTTCATTCTTATCATATATTATATTATTCCAAAGACTGAGAGCTAAATACTATTTTCATACGTTTAATTTCTCATAACTAACTACACGTCATTTTGAAACACACTATAATGTTATGTTTGTGTAAAGCTCTGAAGCCATAAAGCCTGTAGAAGAACCTGTATCACTGTAGTCTGTTTGTCATGCACCAAACTAATGCTGTCTTTTATGGAAATACCTGTTATGAGGGATCTAATGAAAGCTACATTTGAATTCATTATGTTTCTGTGTGGTATAAGTTTAAAATCACTTTCAGATTGTGTTGTCAACATCTTAAAGGTACACTATGTAGCTTTTCTGGTGGGGGATCCGCTACCTTTTGTCTCCATGTGGATATTACACTTTGCGTATATATTTTACAGTATGACAACATATCTCTTGTTTTTTTTTATTATTCAGTTACAGCTGATAGAATACCTTGGGATCGCCTCTCCGCAGATCTGACCTGTAACTCAGCCTGATAACATTACCCGCTTATCTAAGTTTAATGGCATACGGCGGAAGATTCAAGTGTGGAACATTTTAGGCAAAGCGATAAGATCTCCATGGAGACTAGCGTAAAGTTACATAGTGCAGCTTTAACTTATTTTTCAGTTGTACATACAAATACTGTTCGTTTGATTGTTATGCTTATTCTTTACAGCAAAAGTCGGTGTCTGTGCTTTTCTCATGTTTACTGTATCCACGGGGTTTTACACTCCTGATCAAGTGGGACTGTTGCCATGGCACTTAATTTAAAACAAAATATAATATATCTTTTGAATGTTAAAAGGCTGAAAAGCATGAATAGCACTCCTCAAAGACATGCTGTGTAACTTTTCTGGTGGACGATGTCATTGCTTTGCTTCAAATGTTTCACGGTATGGTTTTAAATTTAACTGTCTCCATGGAAACGAGGAGGAGATGCTACCCGACCAAGATCCTGATCAGATCTGTGCAGAGGATGGCCCGCTGACTGGAGGTGTGCAATAAAAACACCCATAATTGAATGAATGAAGATTGTAAGTAATTCCATCTCCCTCTACCTGAAAAGTTACACAATGGACCTTTTCAATTCAGTGGCGTTTTGTTTGTGGCCGGATGGTTGTAAAGATGTCTTTGAGAAAGATGAGATGCTGCTTTTTACAGATGGCTGGTCTCACATAACAAAGTCAATAAATCATGTACAGTCAATATGTGTAGGTATCTGAGAGGAGCACGGTCATACTCGAGGTAAAGGAAGAACGCTGGTGCATTTTTTAGCTCTTTGTCTCTGTTTTGTGATTGTTTTAAGGCAGCTGTCATGTTCTGTTCTTGTTTACCATTTTAATATGATTGTGCTTGCGTTCTATCTAACAGTGGAATGATGTATCTTCTAGGAAACCAATCACTTGTGCCTCGATATGGAACATTAACAAGTTTCTTTGCTAGGGTGACCAGATTTTCAGAATCAAAAACTGGGACATCCCCAGTTTGGGGGGATTCATAATAATAAAATTGTGAAATGAGTGCGTAATTAAGGAAAATTGTTCTGCACTCGGCCCATTCATGATTTGTGTTAAGCAGCTTTTCTGTATTTTACATAAACAAATGACAGTTTATGCCTCTTTACTGTTGGCAGGGGTCAGATTGGTCAAAAATAGGGACAACTGGCCCTTCCCGCGCGACCCAGCTGGATTAAGCGGGAGAAGATGGATTGATGGGATATTTCTTGTTTCTGTTTCTTTGATTCTGCTGGGACAGGGGACACGGGGGCATCTGGTCACCCGATACTTTGCAGCTGATGTCCTCAATATTCCCTCGGTGTGTGAAGCAAACTGAAAGCACGGCTCTGTTTTGAAGCTCTGTTACTCAGGTTAGACTTAAAGGTCTGACCAACACGATCTGAGCAGAAAGAGCTGCTGAACAGGACCCTGAACACTTGTATTCATCACAGGCTCCTGAAAATGCAATATTTAAACCCATTTAGTTTTTTTTCTTGAGTTTTCAGACTAAAAACGTTTTTGTAGTTGCTGTGTATTGTGTCACCATGGTAACTGATGAACATTCCACCATAGAAATCCATAGAAATACGCCCCCAGCACGATGATACTGCAAACTATCAATTATTAGAATACATTTGCACATTTATGCTCAGGTATTTGAAAGGATTCGCACATTTGTGAAACTATATAAAAATAATTGTTTTAACGGAACAAGTTCTGAGTTAATCACTACTTCACAGTGGCCGCGTGCTGGGGGTGTTCTACATGTATGTCTAATGGTGGAATGTTTAGGAGTTACCATGGTGACACAATGCACACATTAGCAAACACTGTCAAAAAAGTTTTAAGATTGTCTGAAAACTCGATAAAAATACAAAGTGGATTTAAATAGCACATTTTAAAAGAGCCTGTGATCAATACGGGGGTCCATGGTCCTGTTTAGGAGTTTGATATTCAACAGAAATGGTGAGTGTGAGTAACTGAAAAACTGTCGGGTAATGCTCGCTAGCTTGTGACTGGAATTTTCTGTGTGAGACTTGTTTAACAGCCCAGATCACCTCACCCGTTGTAGTTCCATCTAAGTCAGTTCTTTTTTGCTTAGATTGTGGTCAAATAAAGCCCAGATTAAAGTCTAATGAAGCCTCAGACAGAGCATGCCTCCAGTTAGCATCACACCTCCAGGGAATGTGATGACAGCAGCTACTAAGTATCCGTAGAAGTTAAATTACTCAAGCAAACTGACATACTTGCAAATGGACCTTTTTTTAGCTGTAATTGCATCCTGTTGCACGCACTCACCCACGTCATCCCATAATGAGTGTGTGGTGTTAGAGCTCACTTAAAGTCTGGCCTTGTTTGCCTCTTCTCTTTACCGGACCTGCCCTCTCTGATGGACCAATGTTTATACCATCCAGCAATTTACTTAGTCCCTTTATTTCACAACTGCTCAAGTCAGCAAGTTTAAAGGTCCTATATTACACAAAATTCACTCTTGTGAGCTTTAAACCATGTTATAATGTTGTTGCTTCATCAAAAATATACCTGGAGTTGTGTTTTGTTTTATTCACACATGTTTGAGTAATGCTACATTATTATTAGTCTGTTTACATCTCCAAAGCTCAAAATGCACTGTTCCACCTTGTGATGTCATGTAATGGTAGTTTTTAACAGCTAACTTTTACCTTTTGTTTAGTAAAGATTGGAAATTCCTATCCTGAGATGGTGTTAATGATTCTAGTGAAGGTGTATGGAGTTTAAAAACACAGTGGAGCGCTCCCTGTATGACCACAGTGTTTCCTGTTAGAGAGAAGAACTCGGCCTAAATATGTAAGATTTGTGTTTTAAACGTGTGAACGAAACATAACACAACTCCGGGTATGTCTGTGATGAGGGAACATTATAACATAGATCAGAAAATGGCGCAATATGGACCCTTTAAAGTCGCTGGGTATGAATTTGATAATCGGCCTTACAGACAGTGGAGATCAGCTTAAGTCTGTAATCATAATAGCCTTCATGACAGGGTTGTTCCATGTGTCGTCTACTGTATGGATCGCGTTTATGTAATTTGCAATAATATATTTATTTAATGGGGAGAAATAAAATGTGTATAATAAATGTACAGAGATTGTTCACCATTCAAGCTTTCCATTTTCAACAATCACCAAAATCAAACTATTTACAAAACTGTAAAATAAAGATTTTACTTTATAACTCTGCTTGTGTATTATTTCACTGTTTTCATTGAAATACAAAAGGGCGCAGTGTTTGACAACTGACCAGTAGAGGGAGCGCTTGAGCTATGAATCAACAGCACGCACAAAACATCTGAGTCTGTATTAGAATCCTCATGTGAATGCGAGCCTTTCTGGGGTCCTCATAAGTTTAACATTGCACATATACAGTAAATTGTTGTAAAGACATGCTTAAAAAAACAACTTAAAAATGAGGTAGCAATACAAGGAACATGGCATAGATTATTCTATATAACAGTACTGGATGAGCATATTGTGTGCGGTGAATAACTCTTGACTTAACTTTATAAGGAAGTTATGTTTGTTTTTTTTAAATAATGTAACAGCTGAAAAAGTGGAAATGTTTTCTTTTGCATCAATTGTCAAATTATTATTATTATTTGGTTAGCATCTTGTTATGAAACACTGGACTATGCTCTAAAAGTTTCCAATGCTGATTTGTTAACACAATTACACAATACAGATCATGTAATATACATAAAAGCCAGCAAAATATTAAAGTCTCTTTTTGCATTAGAACATGTGCGATACCAGTTTGGTCACAGCATCTCATTCAATGCTTTCTTTTATATGTATAATGAGGCAAGATGTATGATGTATGTATCAAAGAGTTTAAATTTAAATAACACTACTAAATATTTATATTTCTTTATATTGTATATTCAAATCCTCAAAGTAGCCACCCTTTGCTTTGTCGAAAAATATTTAGAATTATTTACTTTCTTCCATCCATCCATCTATCTTCAATACTCATAGCACCTGACCCCCGTATGAACCCCTCTGCGGGTGGTGAGCCCACAGGAGGGTGGACATTGTGATCCTTGATGTTAGTTCATAGGGGTATTTACTTTCTTTACTACATAAATCCATATATCTTACTTCATACATATTCATTTAAATATATACAATTGTAAAAAGTATCTCAAGTCAAAAGTGTGGTAGTAAAATAGTTGATACGATAGAACATTTCAGAACATATGCCTTTATACAGAACACCATTCAGCACCACTGAACAGTCCTATATGTAGAAGTTTAGAAGTAAAAGGCTGGAAACTAACTGGATGTGTTAAGCAGGAGAAGTTTATTTATCATCAATAATACAAGCCCGGGGGGACTGGAAAAGTGAACACAGTATGATTTCAAAAGAGAACATAGTCTGATCTTTGAGTGTTCAAGCTCCTTTTGACTCTGCTTCCAAAGGAGGTGGTTTATAAAACAAGTGTGGGGAGACTATGAAGGCCAGTAGACTCCAGTTAGACAGCAATATGCCACACTTTAGACAGTGGTACGCCAATAGTATGCCAAGAGAAGATCATGGTGTAAATATAGCTTTTGTGAGTCAGTGTTAAACTGAGAAATGTAAGGGGAGGATAAATGACTTAAATTCTCTTACACTATATGCTCTAAAGTGACTTGCCCTGGTGGACTTCTCGTAGACTCTGTGAAGTGTCTGAAGAATTACCACCGCAGACAGCTTATTGTTTATTTCAGTTCCATTTCAGCTCAATGGAAAATCACAATGACTCTGCAGCTCCAAGCCTCAGCCACACATAAGCTCATGTTGGAACAGATCTGCTCCACTTACTCCATTTTAATTGTTGGCATGTGTTGCATTCATTTCTGGCCACATTCACTGTAGTAGCCAAGTTAATTTTACATTTGAGGCTCCAATTACAAGAAATGTTAGCCAGAAAACATCCTTTGTATTCAGATTTGCTGTCATTTAGCTGAAATTCACCCAATCTCATAATACATACAAAAAGGCAGATTAAGATTTAAACTTGGTTCATTCTGTGAGGGGGAAAAGATTGGACCTCAAAGGGATATGGACACCTTTTTTGAATATCTTACCAGGATTGGACTTACTGTTAAGGTGCACTGTGTAACTTTTGTGGTGGACAGTCCGCCATCTGCTCAAGATGTTCCACAGTATGACATGAAACAAATATATCTTACATTTATTCAATTACAAGTGTTTTTATTTCCCAAAACTACAGTAAAAACATGCATTATTACAGTGAGCAGGTCCACCTTGTAACTTGGCCTGGTGATGAGGCCTGTTTGTCTCCATAGAGATTTTTCATTTCAGGAAAAAACAACATGGAGTCACACAAGTGATGGACACTTTACTAGAAAAGTAACACAGTGCACCTTTAATATTTGTATGTATGTGTTTTTTGTAGTTTTCTCTGTGATGAATGTGGAAAGTGGGGTGGGTTGTGGGATTTTTTTTATGTTTAATGTTAAAATTGAAGAAACAAAACATACAAAATAATAATAATGATAAAATAATTTCACAGGACAATGTAAGACATAGATAAACACATAACTGTAAAATAAATAGGCATATATGTTATTGGGGAAAAAAAATCACAGTATGGTAAACTTTTCTATCTTCATAACTAGACCAAGTTACAGATCAGATCTGTGGTGAGACAACCCCACTCAGTCAGAATGCCAGTTCCCTGCCAGGTATTTTTGAGCTATAAAACCACCTGTAATTGAATAAATGTAAGGTGTAAGTGTTTAAAGTTATACTGGAGAACATTCCAGGCAGAGCAATGGCGTATCCATAGAAACAAGTGGATGACAGACTCCCAACTGAAAAGTTACATAGTGCACCTTTAATGCATCATAACTAGTTTGTCCTTCTGTTACTGGATGCAAGAGGGGAAAAAAACAACCCAAATCAGATATCAGATATACAGTATGTAACAGTGGCAGAAGAAGTGCTTGATTTTGTTACTTAAGTAAAAGTACTCGTACTGGAGGAAAAAAATACTCACGTATATTAGTAAGTAAAAGTATCACATGAAAAAAAATCTACTTGCGTAAACGCATTAAAGTACATGTTTAAAAATGTACTTAAAGAATTACAAGTAAAAGTATTTCATGCAGATTTTAAGATCTAATGAAGCTTCAAAAGTAGTGATTTTAATAAGATTTGTGCTGGATTTTTGCAGTTTTTATCTGTATATAAATCAAATCATATATAGCATATAAATTCATGTAATATAATATCACTTTGGTCAACGTTTCCATTATTATTTAGATGTACTTCTATATTTCGACCAACGGGTGGCACTGTGTTGCTGCAAAAGACCCAAATGCTTCCCGAGCTCTGTCAACACAACTCTGCATCCGCTCTTTCCGTCTCCTCTTTAATTTCTCCTCTTTAATTTCACCATAGGACGTGTCCACACCGTGAGCTCACACTGACATGTCTAATCAGAGCGTTGGGAGGGAGCCGACCGCTCACCAGCCCCATTTCATCTGCTTAATGTTGTGTTTATTATTGCATTCACTCCTCATTTACATGGCCCATATACCCCCTCTAATGTATGGCTAATTGTTCTGTTTAGATAATAAAAAGCTTCAACTACTGGTGACGCTGCTCTTATTTCCAGTTCTGTTTTTTCTGTTATACAAGAAGAAATGGGTTTGCCTTGCTCATAAGGAATTGATCAATTTCACTTCAGTAAAAATGTGTTTTCAATGACAGCCGCCAAAGCACTTTTTTTACAAGTTACAAAAAAAAAAGAGCCAATATTACGCTATTTTTAATCTATGTTATAATGTTATTTTGTAAAATCATACTTGCATTTATGGTTTGGTTCATTCACACATGTTTAACACACAAACACTGCATATTTCAGCTGAATTTCTCAAAAGGCAAAACACTCTTTGCCACCTCTCAATGTCAAGATGTCCTCAAGATTATATTACACTGTTTTCTCATCTATCTTATATTGTTTTTTTTCTCATTAGAAATATACCCAGAGTTGTATTTTATTCCATTCACACGTTTTACACACAATCCCTGCATATTTCGGTGGAGTTCTTCTCTCAAACTGCAAACACTCTGTGCCACCTTGTGATGTCATGTCACCTTCCATATGTCACCTTCCATAAGTCACCTTCCATACACCTTTACTAGAATCATATAGATTATTTTAGCCTTGCCCATAGTGAAATGTCACCCTAGCAAGCAGCACGTTTGCCAATGACAATTTTAAACTCACATGTATGACCCCAAATCTGAGTTCTTAATTTCCTTCTTAATAATCACAAGTAGGTGGAGATAGGGGGTAGGTGAAAACATAACTGGAGTACCTCAAACACACAGGATTACTCAAACATATATGGCTCAATTGAAAGAAAACTCTTAGTAATCTTATAATGAGGGAGCACAATTATAACATGGTTAAATGCTCATAAAAGTCAATTTCATACTATTAAATCATACAGCCTCTGTAGTGTATCAAGGTTAATTTCCTCTTCCTGTGGGCCAAGTAATTAAGTGTGGCCAGTATGCAGGTAACCATTAGGGATAGTGCCACTGAACTAAAATAACATCATTCACTGCACTGTCAAGTATAGAAGGTGTACAGAAGATATATAGGCTGTTTGTATTTTGTTGAAGGTAGTAGATTCATAGTACAAATTCTGAACAAAATTTGAACATTTTTGAATAGTAAATGTCCTATATTAGACAAAATATATTTTTTGTGAGCTTTAAGTCATGTTATAAATTAATTTAGTTCAGTAAAGTTGGACAATTCCAGGGCTGAAATCTTCCAAATGAAGTGAAGTGAAGGTGTATGGAGTTTAAAAACACAATAGAGCACTTCCTGTATTATGACATGATATCACAGTTCATTTCATTTGACAAAGAACTCAACTAGTTTGTGTGTTTGTGTGAATGAAACAAAACACCCGGCATGTTTTTGGATGAAGAACACGAAGAACATTAAAATATGAATCAGAAAACAGCATAATAATATGGGCCCTTTAATCTTGTGGACTGAAGATATGAGAGCCATTACCTCTTTATCACGCATAAGTGAAAAGACTGTGCCTGCATGTATACGCTTTGAAACAGGAAATCTATCAGCGCGTGAGAAATTGTTTGCCTGGGTTAATGACACTGGGCCCTTCATTTGGTCCTCCTTATCACACAGCTGCATAGTTTATCAGTTTGGAATAATTTACACAGGCAGAATACATTAGGGATTAATAGCATAGATTTTTCGCTCTACGCCGCCACGTGAATCCGAGTAGAGATGCGTTGTGGGAAACAGTCCAGGTTAATTACAGACAATTATAACTTTGTACATAATCATATAATTATTGGCTAGTCTTTCTAATAGGAGGCAGAACATGACCTAAAACCATTTCGGGTTTTACAGTGTTTTCCCTTTGGGGTCAAACTGTAATAGGCCTGTGTTCGGTGATCCAAAAGTGATGGAAAAAAAGCTACTAATGAAGAAGTTTGTATCTTCATACTTTGCAGCTGATGTCATTAAGATTCTGTGGGGGTGTAATGCTAACTGTAGGCACTAATCTGTCATTCTGAGGTTTTATCCAACTTTAATCTGAGTTTTGTTTTAACACAATCTGACCTGAAAACAAGTCTCTCGCAACACAACACCTAATCAGGACTATGAATCACTGATCACACAGGCTCCTGAAAATGAGCTGTTTAAATCCATCTTGCATTTTCAGATAACCTTAATACTTTTTTGACACTTTTGTAACTGCTGCACAATCCACCAATACAGTGTATGCACTAACCCCAGCATGATCCCATTGCAAAGTACCAATAATAGGCACATTTCAGTAAATCGCACAGCATGCAGAGATGTATTGGGTTGTCGCTACGGATACCAATTTTTTCTCTTTATAGTGCAGTAGCAGCGTTCGTGCCATTGGGAATCATAGGAGAGTAGAGATTGAATTATAACAATGGGGGGTTAACTTTCCTATCTAATTACAAGTACATCATGTTACATTATCTTCCATCCTTATGTCTTTGTTGATGCTGATGAAGCTAAAGGCCCATTTTACGCTATTTTCTGATCTATGTTATAATGTTTTCATCACAAATACCTGGAGTTGTGGGAAAATACCTGGAGTTGTAGGACAAAATACCTTGTGATGTCATGTGATAATAAGGGAGGTGTTCAACTTAAACTCCGTTCACCTTCACTAGAATCATTTGGTAGATTTCAGCCCTGGAATTGCCCATCTCTACTGAACTAAAGCTAAACGGAAGCTGTTAACTTGAAAACTACCACTTCACAACATAAGGTGAAACAGAGCATTTTGAGCTTTGGAGATGTAGATAGACTAACAAAAGGGCTACTCAAATCTGTGTAAATGAAACAAAACACAACTCCAGGTATGTTTTTGAGGCGATAACAGAATTCTAACATGGCTTAGAGCCCATAAGCGTCATTTTATGTAGTGCAGAATCTAGAGTGAATGCAGAGTGAGTATGGGAATGTGGAAATATCTGCATTGGCTGTCGTTGAAAAATACCCCTGTTCGGATGCAGCCTCTCCTCTTGGTTGTGGTGAGAGAGTGTATCACCAGGCTCATCTATCCTGGTGATAAACTGCACTGTCAAGAGGCTGGTGTGGATTCACGCACACTCACTGTCTGGACTCATGTAAGTTGGTCTTCTGATTTGATGTTTCTATTACAAAGGGTGGAAAAGCTCCTGTTAGTATTTCATTCTCATGGGATCGGCCTATATATAAAACAGATTAAAGGCTCCATATTCCCCTGTTTTCTGATCTGTGTTGTGTTTCCTCATCACGAATATACCTGGAGTTGTGTTTTGTTTCATTCACACATGCTTAACGCACAAACGCTGCATATTTAAGATGAGCTCTTCCCCCGAGCAGAAAAACTTTCATGCGTTACAGGATACAGGATGTGACCCACTGTGTTTTTAAACTACCTACACCTTCAGTAGACTCATTTGAAGAACCTTGGGAGTATGTTTCTATGCTGGTTTTAACTTTGGCCCTGTTTTTAGATAAATATATTTCTTTTTGTTGCTGGAGAATGAATGCACATGGGTCTGCAATGGACAAGTGATCTCAGCACTGCTCTGTTCTTCCTCAAACCCAATAAGGCTGCTACAGGTAATAATATTATAACATGGCTTGAAGCTCACAAGAGTCTATTTTGCGGGAAATGGGACCTTTAACTGAATTGTGATGAATGCTTACTTAATTGTTCAGCGAGTTATATGCTACTATTTTTGGGCACTATGATCCCAATCTGACATTGGTCTTTCTTAAAGGGCCTATGCTACTTATGTTATTTTCTGATCTATGTTACATTGTTTCCTCATCACAAACACACCTGGATTTGTTTTGTTTTGTTTCATTCACACAAGTTTAACACACAAACCCTGCACATTTAGTCTTGAGTTTTTCTCTCAACAGACCATAACAGGATTGCTCAAACATTGTGAATGAAAAGTAAAATACAACTCCAGGTGTGTTTTTGATGAAGTAACAATAATTCTAACATGACTTAAAGCTCACAAGACAACTCAGCATAATATAGGACCTTTTTAAACGAACTGTCAATTTAATGCATACATATGCTGCCAATAGACCAGGCTGTTGTCTTGCACACTTTGGGATACAAACCACTTTTCTCCATTTATTGCTTTGTTAATCCAACTCTACGAACTATACAATAACACTGTCAACCTCCTGGGACCGCTAGGGGGCGCCCAAAGTTCCCTGATCTTTGAACCCTTGACCAATGACATTTATTTTTATTGGTAATAATGAAAGAATATTGCGCCAAACTTTTAAAATAAGTAGTAATGTTTTGCAGTATTAAATCTGTTAAAAAGGCTTTGCTAACTTTGCTTCCGACTAAATAAACTTAGTTAAAATGTATAGTGGCTGGTCAGGCGGGAAAGCTAGCTAGTGTTGCTAGCTCCAGCCTCCATCACCTCAACTTTTTACGATTCTGACTTCACCAGATATTCCCATATATTGTTTTTATTATTAGGTGTGTCTTAAATAATACTCTTATTACAGAATTACTGAACTGTACCATGAGACTGTAGTTTTATACAAGAAATGTCCCAAATGTCCCTACTTTTGACCAATTTGATCTAAACCAGGGCTAAAGCAGGACTAAATCAGGGCTATCGCAATTTTAGACTAATCTGATCCCCACAACAGTAAAGAGGAGCATAAATTGTCATTTGTTTAGCCAAAGTATAGAAAACCGTGTTTGCGAATGACCATAAAGTAAAAATGCAGCTACAGAAGTCATGACTATCACAAAAATGCACAATCTTCCCTTCTCTTTTCAGTTTTTTTTAATACCAACCCGGGTGTGTCCCAGTTTAGAGTTTTGTTGTACTTTACCAAAGTAACATTGCAGTATACGACGGAGCACTGGGGCAATTCATGAAGGAAAACTATTTTTTGATATGACGAGATTAAACTCAACATGTCGAGATTAAGTCGGCATGTCGACATTAAACTGGAAATTCCGAGAATAAAGTTGAAATCAATGTCGAGTTTAAAGTCTTGATTTCAACTTTATTCTCGACATTTTCGCGTTTAGTGTCGACATGTCGAGTTTAATGTCGACATGTCGAGTTTAATGTCGACATGTCGAGTTTAATCTCGTCCTATCAAAAAAAAAAAAATTCCTTCATGACTGGCCCCATTCCTCCGTCGTAGCAGCATGCCCCACACCACTTTTTATTACATATTTACATATTTATATTCTAACTGCTTTAGTAGTGCCTAAAGGTTGGTTAAGAGTCCTATTCCCTCAGATAGCATGACCTCGAGTCGACCTGTGCCTCCATTTTGCGCTTGAATCGAGTTATTCAGATAATATTCACATCATATTTAGGTCCCTTGTCTTTTGGCTTGTATAGTTGTGCCCAATTAAGCACTTCTTTTAGCCAAGCTTGTTTATTTAGTATAAGCTATCCGGTGGCGGCGGTCTGTGTCCTCTTCTCCAAGCTTTGGGGATTAAACAGCTTATTTTCTCTGGGGGTGTTGATGGTTTTCTAACGTACTGAGCTATTCAGACCGGTCTGCTTTTGTCCGCAGGCTCACTGGGCTTAACTCTGTTTTGATAAGCCGCTGTGAATATCCATCAAGACGTGCGACCAGCCCACGGGATTGTGGAGCAGAGGAGCGTCTAGTCTCCCCTCGTCCCCCTTCTCTCTCTCCAAAGCCGTGGTCTGTATACGTTACATTTCCTGCCTCTCTCCACTCGCTTCGTGCAGGCGGACGTCCACAGCGCGGCGACACGAGTGCGCACAACACGCTGGAGCAGCGAGGCACGGCAGCGGCAGGAGGCGGACGGCAGCTGGTAGTACCGGGCGACGCGGCGCTGAGTCTTTGTGTGGAACCAGGAGGCTGCACGGTGGATGTGTTTATTCTACAAATCTGGACCAGGGGCTAGCTGGGATAACTTCGCTTCGGACAAAACCCGCCTTCTTTCATGTCATCCACCTATTTGTTTGGGCCGGCGTGTTGACGCCAGAGGAAGGAGACAGGGGTGATCCGAGCGCGGCTGGATGAGCGAGCATTGACAGGAGAGGCGACATGAATTCACACGCGTCCGTATGACAGTATAGACGCAACGAAGAGAGCTTGTATTTATAGCGCGTGATTTCAGGAGATGATCCATGCAGCAACGTGGGCAAACGGAGCCGAGGATGAGATGCTGTGGTGTTGGTGCACGATAGAGATTTTGCACCACGGAGCTTTTACGTGTGTTACTGACCGTTCGCGCACCATTGAAATATGTATCTAGACACAACTTTGGTCCCAGCCAGGCCTGATTCGCTGACCGACTGTGAAATCCGTGGTGATCGTTTATAAATCTGTGTGCCATAGGAGATAGCGCGATGTTCCCTTCTAAAGCTCCAGTGGTTTAACACATGATCTCCGAGTCTTGTATCATTTACACTTCAAAGACTGCAGTGTTATTAATGGCATTTAGTACAATTAAAAGCTCAGAGCTCCGAGTTACCGATGCTTGCTAACGTGTAAACAGGCCTATTCTTTGCGTATGTACATCCTGCTGATAGTGAGATAGTGACTGCTCTGGCAGACTGTTGGTGCCACTCGGAGTGTCCGGGGGTGTGTTTCAGGACCAGCACATCTACTATTTACTTATGTCAACGCTGCGGAGGTGCCGCACAGTGGAGAGGACACTGTCATAACACCGACCACTCTCGCGTTCTTCTCTGGCAGCCCCTACTAAAAGTTTCAATGGTTTTCCGAAAGTTGCCCGGTGTTTCGGCATCGGGCATGGGTCTGCGTCTGTCCCAGAAGTTTGTCTTTCTACTTTTTCTTTCGGGGTTAGTAACGCTGTGTTTTGGGGCTCTCTTCTTTTTACCGGACTCTGTGCGACTAAAACGCATTTTTTTGTCAAAGACCGAGACCCAGCCCGTAACTGTTGGCTCCGGGTCCGAGAATGACGCTAGAGAACACTTAAAAAGACCCAAAGACCAAGGCATGACCCCGGCGAAAGGAGAAACGAGCAGCACCAAGCTAAAGAATCTGAGTCGCAAACCTTCCGTGTCTCGGGAGGGGACCGAGGAGCGACTGCCCGGCGGTAAACCGCAGGAGGACATGACTCTGCCCAAGTCCAGGACGGAGGCAGCGACCTCATCAGAGCATGGTACAGACACGGATACTTTTAGTTACAACAAGTTCAGAAGATGTCTGCTTAAAGCGCCACTGGGCAGAGATAACGGCAAACCTAACGACCCTATGACCAACGAGAGGCGGGAGAAAGTGAAAGAGGTAAGTGCAGTACGTGCGGGGGCTCAGCTCCGTGGGGGACTTTGTACTCTTAAGTCTTCATGTGGAAATGATGCAGAAAAAAGTTTTGCCACAAACTCTTAAACTAAGACGTTAAAGCACATTTTTCACTTGAGTGTGAACGTTTTAATTATACAAATTCTATTCAATAGTCTGAGTGTAGGATCTTTATTGTACTTGTGTCTTGATGCTCCGTATATATTTAGTTATTGAAATATCCTGCTAACATGTCAGACATGATTGATAGTTGAAAAATAAGCAGCAAATCAGCAACACTTCACCCAGGCACCACTGTCTGTAATGTAGGTGTCCTCTGATAGTGGCCAGCAGCTATCGGAGTTTTGAGCCACCCTTTGTTAAGCCCTGTGGGTCCATTGAGCACTCCAGAGTATGTGGCTCACACATCTGTACACACTCAAGGGAGTGAGAGACTGAGGCTGCGAGGGGGTGGAGCCAAATGCTCTGTTTATATGGCTCTTAGGCTTGGCATGTGATGGAGATCAGTCCTGTTGTCACTCCTCTCACTGCTGCTTGTGCTTTTAGACCTGGAGGTGATGTGCTCCATGATAGTGAAGTGTCAGAGGACCACTGGGTTATGTGCCCGCTCTACTCACTTCTCACTCTCTTTGCTTCTCTTTTGATGCTCTTTCAACTCAAAGTCAATGTGACTTTGCCTGGCTGCTCTTTTTAGCTGAGCTCTGCAAAGTTCTATGCCTCAGGGTCATAGGTGGAGGAAGTTATATTTCACTACGCCCTTCTTGCCCAATTATGTTGGGCAATATTAATGGTGTTTCTCAGAGTGCGCACTTTGAAGGTGTAGGTACTGCACAGTGTCTTTTTCTTTCAACCCCTGCATGTCCATACATGGCATGTGCGCTGGCATGTGCGGCTGTTGTAGTGTTACTTGTCACTGTGTCTAATTTTCTGGCAGTATTCCAGATGGCTTCTGTGCTTTTTTGAGGCCCACCTTTTGCAGGCCCACCCAGACTCTCCTACCCCCATTTTGAGCTGATAGGGTCTTGAACCTGTTTCCTCTGGTGCGCTACCTTTACAAAATGAAAATCTCAGCTACTAGTTTTAGCAGTTACAAGAAATTTAGTATATACAAGAGCCACAGCCTTAGATGAGGTAAAGTTAGATGCCTATAAAACAAACTATTATCCATTTAGTAGTGTACAAAGTTAAAAAATGATACATGTGCAGTGGTAAAAAGCATTTAATTCTTGAAATTTTCCTTGTTCAGCACAATGCAGATAATTCAGAAATCCCTTGGCAAGCTACTTGCAATCGGGTGGAGAGCATATTAAAGTACACATATTTAGAATGTGCAATAAATGACCTGGTTGGGCTAACCTCCCTTGAATTTGAGATTTGTACATTTATTCATTATGTGAAACATGAAGTCTTTGGGGGATTGCAAGTTGTCCTTGCTTGAGACACACCTGTGTTATGTTGTGTGCACATATTTCATTCCAGAGCCAGTCAATGCAAAAGAGGGTTTCTTTTCAAAGTCAACAAAGCACGTCTGACCTAGCCCATTGAGTGCCTCACTGCCCGGGCTGTGAATGGGCATCATTTTCCCAACAGCCACCTACTAGAAAGCAGACTCCCCGCTTACCTCCTGCCAAGACAGTGCCAGAGTAAAGGGACACGCTTTTGAAAAGAGCCCACTCCTAGCTACGCTGCAAGACACAAACAATTCACTCCAAGTCATTCAAGGCAAGTTTCAGCAATTCTGGATGACAGTTACTCTGTGTCATATTACGTATTCTGTGATGTAATGCCTCTGAATCTGCAAAGTTTATAATACCTCCACACTGGCTCAAACCAGATACTCGCAGTTTTCCCTTGAATGTCCTATTATCTCGACATGCATTATACAGCTATTGTCCCTTGTCAAAAGTCTAGAGCCTGATGTAACTCAATACCAGTGTGCTAAAAAAACATCAAAAGTGTGTGCTAAAAGGCTGTTTGCACAGAATGAGGTTCAAACCTTTTGAATATGAAACAAAGACTCGTGCTGTCGTTGTTGCAGGGAGCGAGGGAAACTCTATGATGCCATGTGGCACAGAAAAATACATTTAGTAATGATCTATATCTCGTTCGTATAGCGTTCAGTGTGATTTTGGTACAGTTATTTTTTATGCACGTTTAGTTGTGAATAACAGACAGAAATGATTTTTAATTATAATCACATGGAATAATTGTTATTGCTATATGTGGTTAAAGTTAAAGTACACAGTGTTTTCCTCTTGGGGAAATGTGTTCCTTGTAGTTAACCCATCTGGTGCAACCTGTCAGGAGCAGTTTGTGCCACAGCGCAGCCTCCAGGGACCCATTTTCAGATCTTGAGCTACACTTGGTCAGGACCACTTAGCTGGAGGATTTGATTTATTCTGCATGTTCTGGGCTGTGCATCCAGTGTCACAAAAAACCTTCACAAAAAAATATTAATGGTGTTTGTTGGTGTGGGTCGAATTAAAAAAAACAAACCAAACAAAAAACAAAAACAAAAAACTGTTTGTTAGTTAGAAGAGTGTTTCCTTTTGAAATTATTCTTATAAAAAATCCAGACCATTTCTGAACCTTTGATCCTTTTCAATGTACAAAATCTGATATCTTACACATTCTTCAAGTGAAAATGAATACATTTATCGTTGTACCTGAACTACAGTGTGCTCTTATAAACAGAGATGGTAAAGTAAGCTTGGTGCCTCACCTGGGGTGGTTTTAGCTGACATGAAAATCCTTATACCATAAAAATAATGACCAGTGCACAAGGTGTCTGATTGCTGCTGTTAAATCGGTGCCTCCCAGCCGTCTCTGAGCTCTGTGACCTCCCTCTGCCCCTGCATGCTCCTCACATCCAGGTGTGCCAAACATCCGGTCTGAGTGGGGAAAGAGTTGCCTGCTGAGCCTGAGGTAAAACGAGTTGAGCAAAGTTAGAAGAAAAGGCTTGTAGTGCTCCTACAAAGACACAGATCTGTGCTTTGGCTTTTTACTTTGGATGCTGTGCAAATGTCACAGACTGGTGTTTGGAACGTGAGCACATCCCTGCACTGGTTCTGTTTATGTGTGGGAGTCAGGAGCTGGCCTCCAACAATGTTAATGTATGGAGCTGCTTAGGGAGATATTATCAGCCTGCTGATGCTGCAGGGTTCACTAAAGAAAATGGCCTTTTGATCTTCTGGAGATTGTAAGCTTTACATTTACATTTGCACTACATTCTCAGCTTTACATTCTCAGCCTTACATTCTTAGCATATCTTGGCATGAGCAATATAAAATTTGCACTTGATTGGTCAAGTAGTGAGGCGGAATACTCTTGTTCCTGTTCCTAATCTCCTTCTTAATGGGTCATCGTTGTTTTTTGTTTTTTTTCCTTCACATTGTTGGTCTATTCATGCACAGGTATTTGTATTATACCGGTTATATACTTAGACATTGTGGTTGTCTGCTGTATAGTTATAATCTAAGACACCCGTGAATTGTTTTGCACATTTGAGCGACTTAATACAAGAAGCAAGTTTGCTAATGCAATTTTTATTTCTTTATTTTTTTACATGTGATTTTCATCTGCTTTCACTATGAGCTACAAATCATGACGTGCAGATGTTCTAAAAACTAACTAGCACTAGTGTTGTGATTTGTAGCATAGTACAGCACCTTTTTGGCCCCTTCCATGAGCCACTTCTATTAAGGCCTGACCTGTGCTCAAACTGGTGAGTTCTACTTTAAATATAACGCATAGGCCTGTCATTTCTGCGTTCGTCCTTTCTCTGCTGAGGGGACACTGGGCGGGTCAGTCACCTGTCTGCAGTGAAAGCCCTGGGGACAAGCGGAAGAGCACAATGAAGCTTGGGTCAGTGTAGGATATTGGAAGGCTGCTATATAAGATGAATCCTTCACAGTGGCAGCTTTATAAAAGCTCATATTTTTACTACATGACCTTGATCTAACACACGCATAAACCACAGAGGGAAAAGAAAAGCACAAACATGTGGTGGAAAGCACAATATGAGCTGCTGATCTCACATGGCTGCACTGCGATGGAAGAGAGCACTTCTTTCATCTCTAGAATGCAAGACACGCATGTAATCAGCTGACATGGAGAAAAGAAAATACAAAAAAACCTGTGCTTCTGTCATTACATAAATGTGTAATTTTGCAAATGCTGTTAAATTGGCTGCCCTGCTATAAACCATAGACTGTATACTATAAATGGACATATTTAACCTGCTCTCCACCGTGTTCCAAATAGGAAGTGAGCATGGGGGCTCTTCAGGCTCCATCGACTGCTTCCAATTGACTTTACATTGAAAATTGTCGCCCCTCTCTGTAACTGCTGCAGTGAGCCTCGTCATTTTAGTCTTAAAATGTTTCTATCAACCCACTCTACAAGATCTTGTGGTGTTTTTTATTTTGCTATTTTGTACGTAAATAAATTCATATTCTTAATATGTAACTGACTCCCAATGTGCTCCTATAACTGCTAGCCTCGTGAGCGTTATTTGACTGGAGCTGAACGCTATGGGTGACGTTACACTCCCTTAATCTACTTATATATACAGTCTGTGCTATAAACCTATAGAGACACATATGCAGCAAGGACACCAGACCTTCCAATGAATCATTCTGGTAGAGTGTCTTGAGGGCAGTTTTGTGATACATTGTTATTGTGGTTAACCAAAAGGACAAAGGCGAAGAGACCTACAGAAGGGAGGAGAAACATCAAATAACACCCGACTTGAAAGAGAGAGATGGACCCTGATTAAGTTACAGAATACTAGAACTTTTCCCTGAAGCAATCACTGCAGAAAAAAGCAAACTAAAAGTGGAGAGAGGAAAAAGAAAGATGTTGGCTAACCAGCTTTTCCTTCCTGCATTCACTTTATGGTGGGGGCATTTGCTTAAGGGTACAGGACTCTTTGTTAAGATGTGTGTGTATCCGACGAGCCGGACCACAGAGGATTTGTGCAAGTTCATACAGACAGCTCTTGTAGCCCCAGAAAATGAGAAGCGCAGAGGGGTTGCCTTGCCTGAGCAGATTTGTTTATTTTCTGTCCCTCTCTTTGGAGTCCAGCTGATCTTAGTTCTGGACTTTTGTTTTTTTTCACTATGCATGTCAGCCTGATCCTACTAAATTATTCTCCACCCTTTTGAAAGCAGTTTGCCTTTTCAAAATGAGTTTTTCTTAAAACTTTTCTGGAGAGGGTCATGCTCAACACGTTTGCCTCCCTGGAGATGTTAATGCTTTGGTTTAAATTGGTCATAGTGTATGGTATTAAACAAATCTGTCTTTGCTAACGCATGCTCCTCTATCTGTAACTGCTGCCATGAGCCTTGTCATTTTAGTCTTAAAATGTTTGTTTCTTTTTTCCCCTGTTTTGTCAGTCAAAAAATCCTATTCATAATATAAGACCTGGCTCAAAATACCCCCTCTGTTAGTATTTCAGAGCTTCTTTTAAGTGGCACCGAATGCTATTGGTGACATCACAATCACTTTGTCCACTTTTTTATACAGTCTAGGATTTAGACTTACCCCTAATTTAATTCTGGGAATTATTTGGACACAGTAGCTCACACATCACAGTATATTATAAAAAATGGAAAAAATATTTTGAATTTTTTATTACCATTTATAAGTAGCAAAAATGGCAAGAGGCTGGTGTCAAATAAGGCATAAGTATATAAATGTATATGAACTAGAAAAAAATGTATTCAACCATTCATGTTGTTTAATGCTCAACAATATCTTTAAAAACATCCATACTGTGAGCGAGGTCGCCTCTCCACAAATCTAACCTGTAATTTAGCTTGCAAGTCTCCACGGAGCTTCTTACGTTATGGCCATACCGTGGAACATTCTAGGCACATCTCCAAGCAGGTGACGGACCCTCCACCAGTTACACAGTGCACCTTTAATTACACAACAAAAAACAGGATTTTTGTCTCAATCCATTTTTTGTTTTCTCCCATATTTGCAGTCATTTGCTCCAGAGCTATTTGTTTGCTGTGCCGGTCATGGGCCCCCTGACTGTTTACCGTAGCCCGTGGGTTGTGCGTCATACGGGGTTGTGCGTCATATGCCAGTAAAAGCACAAGATTGTATCCCTGGCCAAAATCTGTACATTTCAAGCCTTGTTCAAGTGCTGAGAAGCATACATACTATTGCAAAAATATTGAAATATCGATATATCATGATACTAAATTTGGTCATGCAGTATCGTCATCATGGGCTGCTGTGTAGATATATTGGCAAGAGCATTTTTTGAGTATCTTTTAGCAGTGTTTTTGTGACCACTTTCCAGTTTTGTTTCTTGTTTAGCGGAAGGATACTTTTTTAATGGAATACACTTGACATATTCACTGTTTTGGTGATTAAAATAGGTGGGTTTCCTATTAACTTTGAACAGGAAATGGAAATACTTGTACTAAAATGTATTTGATATACTGCTGTTTTTTAAGAACCAGAGTATCATAACGAAGTACAATAGCCAAGTACAAACTTTAGGTATCTTTACTTTTACTTAAGTGCATTTTACAGTGGATACATGTTACTTGTACTTGTACATTTGAGAACATGTATTTGTACTTTCTACTCCACTACATTTTATATCTGGACTGAAAAGTAAAAAGTAGTTTTCTTTATTATTTGAGATGACTGAGACTTATTTTTTAGTACATTTCATTTGAGTTTCTGTCCCAGCTTTGAGCAACACAATACATAAAAACAGCTAGAAAATTAAGAAATCAATTGAATCACTTAAAACTTTTTTTTCTTGTGTTACTTTTACTTAAAATTTCCCTGTCCCTGTATGTGTACTTTTACTTAAGTAACAAAGTTGAGTACCTCATCCACCTCTGGCAATATATGAATTACTGTCTCCCATATTGTATTGTGAGCAATGTATCGAATAGTGAGGGACTATGATTCCCTGCCGTAATACACACTCCAGTAAGTAATTCTTGAAAGTAAATGTCCTTTTTGGTCCGATTTCATCACTTCAGGTCTCAAATGTTACACACTATCAGCAAACCCCAGTTCATGGCTGTGATGTTGCAATAAGTTCCATGGAAGCCCATTTATCTTGGGTTAACAGCACTGCTGACATAATGGGGTCATTGTGTTTCGACTAAATCCTGGCTTCTGTTAGAAAAATATATAGTCATTCCTCACTGGATCTCAAGTTGCAAAGTACTTCCTTTTTTAGATCTTAAAAAAACATACCAGGATTCTAAGTTTAGGCCTTCAAAAACTTAAAGGTGCATTGCGTAACTTTTCTCATGAAAGGTTCGTCAAATGCTTTTCTCAATGAAAATGTTATTGCTTTGTCTGGAATGTTTCATAGTTTAGTATTAAACCTTTCTATCTTCATGGAGACCAAACCAGGCCTAGTTACAGGTCAGATCTGTGGAAAGGCGACCCCTCTCACAGTCAGAATGTCTGGTTTTCTAGGTATTTTATAGCTTTAAACCCACCTGTAATTGAATAAATGTGAGGTGGAGCTGTTTAATGTCATACTGTGGAACATTCCAGGTAGAGCAATGAAATATCCATTGAAACAGGTGATGGACCCTCCACCAGAAAAGTTGCACAATACACCTTTAAGATAATTTGCTGTGTTTAAACTGGCTAAAGATGAAGAAAGAAGTGTACGAGATAAAAGATCCTGTCATAGCCTTGTTTTCTTGGACGCCTTTCTACAAGGTGAAGACCAGAATTACACGCCCTGCCTCCACCACCCCAACAGACCATCTTTTTTGTCTTACGCTTGAGCCAAATTCAGCTAAAGGGGATTGATGTAGAGAGGGGGAGACATTGGCCTAGATGTGACCAGCAGACGACTGGAGCCCCAGCTGAGTGGCTGCCCCCTGCCTTTATGCTTGCCTAACTGGTCAGAAACTACATGCATGCTTGTATTCATGGAGCAGTATCAGGACAGTGGGCTATTTTGAATCCCTATTTCTTTTTCTTTTCTTATTTTTTTGTCATACGGAGATGCAGTATCGATATATTGAAATTCATATATTGTTGAAGTAAATATAGACGATAATGTTCAAAGTAATTTATGCTGCACAAGCAGATTTAAACCACAAAACTATTTTAAATGTAAAAAATAAACATCAGAATTTGGAAAACTATTTATAGTATTTTGCATCTGTAATAAGACAGAAGTTAGGAATTCAACCTTTTACACCTTAAATCTAATCATATAGTCAAAAAATTGAGACATTTCCCAGTAGTTCAAAGATAATGTAGACACGATAAATATTGACCTCAATAAATATTATTCCAGCTTTCATCTATTGAACGATATTGATATATTGATGTAGTAATTATTGTGAGAGCCCTAGTAATTCAGCCGTTTGTTTCTCATAGTGTCAGAGTACTCCACCACAGATCCGTCCGTTATCCATTTGTGTCATGGTTTCAGCCTACTTTCAAGGCGACGACTAAATCTGCCAATCCTTTGACCCACTATTGAGATAGAATCCCACAATGAAACATCATCCTTTATGTGATCTGCCTTTTATCCCTGGACAGGACAATAGCATCATATAGTACTGGTTTAACGCTCGCCTCAGAGGAAAATGTCTGTGGTGAGTTCTACATTGTCAGCATTGTTGGTTTAATAGCCATTAATTAGCCAAATGTGTGCCTGGCAATTTTAGCTGCATGTACTTTTAACACAATTAGCAGTGTAATCAAATGGCAGTGCAGTAATCACTTGGGATTCCTATAGATTTTTACTGTTTTGTTAAATTGGAGTATGGCCGAGTTGAGTTATTACATATTATGTTAAATTTGAGTCAATGTGGCCAACAGCAAATGAAGTGGAAGTTCTCCTATGAGGCTATTTGTGTATAGAAACAGCTATGATGATAATTAACTGGATAGCCCTTAAGTGTACTTTTTTGAGTGCTAACATTGTGCGTCAACAGTTGCATTTCCAATTTAATCCTAGTTTTCTGTCATACAATTTTTACAAAGGGCTGGCATTTACATGCTGCATTACATCAACTGTTTTGTAAAAAAAAAAAAAAACACCCCCACTCAAAGAGATTGGAGAGATTATTTTCTCAATTATGTTAATGCTTTTGCTGATTGCCGTGAAGTTGATGTAAAGCAGAAAATGTACTAATTTTCATTTTCAAGCTGAATGACAATTAAGGGTCTTATTTGAGTGATAGTCTGTATAGTTTTTTATGCAATACAACCAAATATTTAAGGAGTTATGGCCCAAGAAAGATCTAAATTATATGGAGAACATGACAACTGGGTAACGTTATCCAGTTGACGCTCCTCTGTCTATTAAAATGAGTATTTTTTATGTGTTTGTGTTTTTTTATGTGTTGAAACCTATAATCTATTAGACATGAATGGAAAAGCTTTAACACTTCAGATAAAGCAGATGTATGTTGCTTCAAAAGCCTAAAAACAGTCATGGCTATGGGAAACATTACCCAGTTGGATATGAAATATACCCCTAATTATTACCCATATCCCATGTACATTTTCTTTATACTAGTGGGGATTTTTTGGTTCTTTTTTGTAGTACAATACAGTTGGTGCTGTTGAAGGTCAACCAAGCAACTTCTACGACTGGTTAAAGATACTAACTAGAGTTTCATTCTTCTTCAATGCAAGTCATGTTTTTTTTAAATAATATTGTACATTTAGAATATGCTTCTGGAGGATTATCCTGGTTTAGTTATTGGGTCAGTGGCATGCATTTGTTTGAATATTATTGTTTATCATCTACTTTCTTCAATATCTCAGTTCAATTTGTCATTGTAACAGGCCTAATATCTAACATCTAACTCTAACCCTTATTCTTGTCTCGTGTGAATTTCAGTTTTTAGTTATTCTCTGTTCTGTACTAATCCGAACTGCTAAACTAATATGAGAGGGATCAGTCTGAGAAGTAAACACTAGACCAGCTTAGTATTTTTGAGTTGCGGTGTATTTTTTAATCATTTTTGCAAAAGTAATCTCAATGAATGCTTTCTGTCATTTTGTGAACCTTAAAAGCTTCACCAATCATATTAACAGGACTTATTTGCTCTAATCATTCACCCAATTTTACCAGACTTTTCATCATCACCACTGAGTACATATTTTTCTTCGGAGGATAAAGTCGTCTTGCGGATTTACAAAACAGCTTTCATGTAAACTAATCATTTCTTAACCTAATCTGCAGTGTTTCGCTTTCATGTCAGAGCCCATTTGCACACGCAGACATCAGCGAATGCTTTTTTTCCTTCCCCGTTTAAAATCGTAGTCGTCACTTTGTTGTCAGTAGCAGGACAGTAACAGGAAATGGGTGTAACTCAACTGTCCAATTTCAGAAGCAACTTTTTTTTTTTCTCTTGAAGACAAACCTCCAAAACCACAAAGCATGGTTGCAAATAGCACCACCCAAGTGTAAAAAAAAATTTAACTGGCTTGAAATGCATACATTAATTAACCTTTTGTTCCCAAGAAGGCGGACGTAGAGATATGAAATCACTCAGCTGGTGCGAACAACGATTTTCATTTACAACATATCAGCTCATTGATGTACATCTTCCATTCAAAACCAGGCCACTTCAGCACCATGCAAATGATCTAATTAGACTTTTTATGTGAGATCCACACTAAAAGCACAATCCATCTCCGAGTTAATTTGGTTCACCATTAGAGTGGAAACCTACTGCTAACTAAACCACCTCTGGAGATGTGTGGTCATAATGAAGTCTTCAGTGACAAAATGGGAGAAATGAAAATGGCTGTGACATGGCTCTTTCAGTGACCCGGGTCAGGGATCGTTCTTTCATCATGGACCAGAGATCAAGTCATTTTCAATTTCGCCAAATGGAAGAGTAAATGGTGACGGCAGTTTACGGAATAAAGCGGTAGCAGTTTCTATGAGTGATTATGTGTTTGACAAGGGAAATGTGATTCATCGTTCCAAAAAAATGTAAAAAGATAACTGTAGTTGTGTTTTGTTTCTTTCACCCATTTGCGTAACCCTTTATTATTAGTCTGTCTACATCTCCAAAGCTCAAACTGCTCTTTTCCACCTTGCAATGTCACAAAGTAGTAGTTTTCAAGTTAACCGCTACCCTTTATACGTTATGAAGACATTCCACGATGAAATTATCCAGATGATTCTAGTGAACGTGTATGGAGTTTAAAAACACTTCCTGTATTACCAGACGACATCACAAGGTGGACCACTATTTTTATTTAAGTGAAGAATTCAGCCTAAATATGCAGGGTTTTTGTAAAAATCTGAATGAAACAAAACCTAACTCCACTAATGAGGAAACATAACATTATATATCTGAAAATAGCATAATATGGGCCCCTTAATGAATGAATTCCTCATAATGCTCATCACTTTTAATTCAATATCTGATCTGTATATTTCTACCGGATGCTCGCAACTCTTCCTGGTGTTCAGAAGCGTCTTGAATTAAATACTTTCTTTCTCAAGTTTGATTTCCGCTACAGAGTTTCTGAAAGTAAATATGTCTGGCTGAACGTCTGCATTGATGATGCGTGTAGAAGGGCAGTTGCCACATGGAGATTTATCTCTGTTGGCTGTTTTCTTTTATCTCTAAATGCGTGGAATTTGAAACACTGTGTGACTCATTCCATGAACAGTTATCAGTGTATATAAAAAACTCATGCATGTAAACCGGTGAAATCTCATTTGGATGCTGCCTTTATTCTACAAAGGAACATACTGTTGGTCTGAAAGCACTTGGGGAGTCAGTGGGAAACAGGCCTGACTGGGGGTGTAGGCACAATGTGTGTTTGTGTGTGAGGCTTTAGCTGAGAGGGACTCGTAAGTACTTCTCATTGTAGTGGGGATGGATGGTGGCAATTAGAGATCGACTGATATGTTTTGTTTTTTTCCAAGCTCTGTCAATATTTTTGGGCTGATATATGGGTCTGTTTTTGATTATCTCCCTCAAATGATATAGTTTAAATGGACTTCAAACTCATCCACAACTTTTTTTTTTAACTGCAAGCCTTTAAGAGTTGGATAGACATATTTTGTGTTTGTTTTAAAGTGTTCAAAAAAAGCTTTGTGTGCAGATCACCCAAAACAAGCAAAATATCTGCCATTGACCAGTCATAGTGAAGAGTGAACTCTCAAGAGCAGGAAATAACTTGAGCTCTTACAGGTGAAGTCTACATTAAATCGAAAATTTGATTTGGCTGTAATAAAACCATGATTTAGTCACTATAAATGACATTACCTCTAATCGGAGCAAGAATTTAAAGAGATGATATCATGCAAACTTGTATATTATAACGTTCCCTCATCAAAAACATGCCTGAACAGGTTTTCGATGTCATCAATGCGTATTTGAGTAATTTAGCAACCTCACACGACGATTCTCCACATATACACGAAAGCATGATACAAAACTTTACACTACTTCACAAACCTGATGTGCTGTGCAGTAGTTTCATTAGTGGGATACACGCTGATTGTAATGTGATAGTGCTCTGAAGGGGGAGCAACTTAGCATTGGGAGCAAAGGGAGGAGGGACTCAGAGCAGCAAAAACAAAAAGGAAACTTATAAAACATGTCAATATGTTTTTGGCGAATACAGCATTTTCAGAACAATAAAAGGTTACATGATGATCAGAATATACTATGTGTTAGCAGTTAATACCCCATAAAAGTAAACTACCCCCTCTTTAATATTATAATTTCCATATGTACACTTAAATATTCTTCCCACGTCTCCTGCTGTTTACATCTGACTGACGTATAATCAGTGGAAATCTTGGCGTGATAAGGTATAATTTTTTGTGTGTGTTTTAATTTTTGGTTGTCACTCACTCTTTCTTTCTGTAATTGAATCCTATATAGATGGTATCTGACAGGAGATAAGCAATGGGAGCAAAGGAGACATGAATGACAACAAAATACTAGTCAAAATGTATTATTCCAAGACTCTGCCTCCATAGATGGCTGTTGAGATGACAGTATTTTAATTACGGCGCCATTGGTACACAAGAGACTGCCAGACATTACAAGGAGAATACTCATTACTAATATAAATTAATTGTCAAAATATTTGATAGTGACCTTTTTAAAAATCCATTTAGCGTCAGTGACCTTCAAATCAATTAGTCATATTCAGTAATTGATATGTAATACACTATAGGGCATTCAGAATCCATTAGTGTGCATCACTTGTATTCTGTGTCGTGTGTGTGGTATTTACCTCTATAAATGCTAAAGGGTAAATGGGCTTCTGGAAGATTCTTGGGTGGTGCTGGTAAATCGTGACAAATCACTACTAAAATATGTTCATTTCTAACATTTAGCTGCGCTGTGAAGACAGAGGAACTACCGTAACTTATATTAGCTCTCCTCAGGTAGACACATGATTGAACGTTGGGCACAGAACTACGGAATAAGGGTGGAGGATATTGACAAATTCACTATGTTTTTGCAACAATATTTAGAAGATATTTCCACAAAATATCATAGAACTGGGAATCACAGGGTCCCTCATAATTCAATATGATACACGATACATGGCTCACGCTATGATATTATCACAATATACATGCGATACATGCAATAAGTGATGAATTTCACTTGATACTCTTTGATTTTGTGTTTTTTAAAGAACCAAATATATTTTAGCAACAGTATTTCTTAGCTAAATCCCTTCTTGTGTAAAGATTATATGAAATTAATCTATTTAACAAGTTTTCTTTCACTAAATAACACAAAAAAATAGCTAAAGAATGCAAAAATCCTCTTGTAGATTTACAGATTCAGCAGCCCACGATAACGTAGTGTCAATATTATCATTAACTGCAATATTTTTCTTTTGTAATATATCATGCTTCAAAATGTGTTCTCGTGACAGGCCTACTGTCTTTGTATAACATGGTGGTTTAATAAAAAGTTGTGCTCGGGTATGTGTGGTGCAGGTCCAAAAGACACGAACAGATGCAATTGTAAATCATGTGAAATAAATGTCTGTCTGAATATATGCTTGTTCAACTGAATCACACAACCATTTACAACTCCGCTATGGAGCTGATATTAATTGTAATGGATTTGTGTTAAAAGTGCCCTCTGGTTTCATAACCCACATCGGAGCTCTGGGACTGGTCCAATTTTGCGACTCTTTGGGGACTGGCACTGGCTGGTTCTACCCCTCCCTGTGCTCTGAACTCATTTGTTCTGAGCTGCCATTAATAATGTATAGTCAGGGTGAGCGCAAAGGATCTCCACTTTCAGCTTGTAAGGGCCCTCTCCCAGCCCTTTTGCCTTGCTCCACTGACACTCGTTTAGATGAAGTTTCACATGGGCGCTTTTGTCGTTTTTGCTTCCTGTTTTTACCCTCTGCAACTGTCACTACCAATTCGACGTGGTTTCTAGTGCCCTTGTATCTGGTAGCTCGTTTCGTGTATCAGAAATCCAGTGGCACAGCGATATAGTAGCTTTTGCTGTCATGAGAACGAGATTATTTTCTTTTATGTCTGCCCCGCTCACATCATCCTTGCCTGGTGAAACAGATGGAGCCCCTGGCAAACTGTGCCCTTGTTACGATTCACTATAAGCATGGCAGGTTAGAGGCCACGCTGACTCATGCGCTACCATTAGAATGTGCGCTCTTATCACCGCTGCGCTGTTTGGTGATGTCTATTAGCGTTGTCAGGGACGACACGGGCACAAACTGATTTCACAGTTACTGTCAGAACAGGGGACCCAGCAGGATAAATTGGCGGAGTGCAGGCAGCATGACTATGACGAGGTTTGTGCAGGTGTCTCATGCCAGAAAGTTACAAAGCAAATCAGATCTGTGCCCTGAAGAGGCTTAAATTATAAGAGTGCTAAACTCCATAATGGAGGCTAGGGATGGGCATTCGATTACATTTTCTTAATCAGTCGTCGGGAAAATGAACGATCGATTTTCAATTAATCATTAACATTTTTATATTAAAATTATCACCATTATTATTACTATTACTAATCTGCATAAATAAACTCAACTTTACAACATTTAAACCATCACCACTATAGAGCCACATCAGTGTGAGATTAGAATGTGTTTAATGCAGCTTTGGCACATTTGTTTACATCTTACAGAAACTAAACTTAAAACCGCATGGCTCATTTGCATAAACAGTAAGCGAAAAAAGCAGCTCTTTCTTTGTGTGCTGATGTGGTCAGATTTGGTTAGACTAAAGAACATGACTCAGTGGAATATGAGTGTTCTTTCTGTGACAGAGGATGTGCTGAGGCTGGATTGCACATTGGAGATACTGCGTAAACATGCCAAACCGGGATACTCAAAAAAAGAAAAAAGATCATAACCGGGACACTGATGTGCAGGTAAACACACTCTGAGGGATATAGTGATCTCCAAGGAGCCATAGCCGAGATGTGGGACTGTGGGGCCACAACTCCAGTGTTTGTGCTGTGAGACGCAGCCTCACGCTATGTTACACACAGCAACCTACATTCGGTTTGTCGATTAAAATGAACAACGAAATTCTTAATGATCAATTATCGATTAGTCGACTAATCGTGCCCATCCTTAATGGAGGCAACTGGAGGCAAAGTGAACAAAACATAAACACCACTTTTGAATTTCAAAGGTACAAATCTTGGTTAGTTTTCTCTGTTAAGAAGGATGAAAAAATACAGTTTTCTCACCTGTGAATTGTATTTGAGCTTCAAAAATAGTCAAATGTTCGATGAAATATGTAATATACCTGTAGATGAAGTAACAAACTGTAGTGGGCTCAACATTTCTGTGAGGATTTGTCCTGTAATTTTTTCCCCCTTTGTTAGAACTACTTAGTGTCTCTCATTCCGTAATCTCTTAAATTAACAGCGCATTTGTAAATGTTTTAAAACTGGGCTCTGATATCACTCATGTGTATCTGAGTGGTTTTATTTTGCCAAATTCCCCTTGATTTTTCATATTTAGTGATACTTTGTGATAAATCCCAGTTTGCTCATGAAATCACATTATGTTCCACTTCACTGTTGCCTCCAGCTGCTTCCATTCATTTTTTTATTTTATTTTATTTTTTACAAATTTTAAAGGGTCTCTTACTAAATATTAGTTTATCCTCCGTGAAGTTATGTACTACCCATTAAACCACTGTCGGTTTGTTGGCTGAGATTATAGACTGTACAGAATAAATCAGTTTTACTTGCCAGGATCCATAGTAGTTCTACCATTTCAGTTGCAGGGGCTATTGAGTTACACGATTAAATAAGAAATTAGTTATTTTGAGTGGCTGAGCATATATTTATAGGCTTTTGGGTTAAAGCATCATATTACGCTCTTTTTGGATCTATGTTTTAATGCTGTTTCATCATCACAAACATACCTGGAGTTATATTTTGTTTCAAGGTTCACACAGGGTCTTCTCTCACACAGAAAACACTCTGTTTCACCCTTTCATGTCATGTGGTAATAAAGTTAGT
The DNA here is from genome assembly GCA_030686955.1 of Odontamblyopus rebecca. Taxonomy (NCBI): domain Eukaryota; kingdom Metazoa; phylum Chordata; class Actinopteri; order Gobiiformes; family Gobiidae; genus Odontamblyopus; species Odontamblyopus rebecca. The sequence continues at coordinate 13,987,843 of CM060657.1, forward strand.
GCTCCACTGTGTTTTTAAACTCCATACACCTTCATTTCAGGCCTGGAATTGCCCATCTCTACTGACCTAAAGGTAAAAGACTTTGGAGATGTAGACAGCAGCTTAATACTACACCATTACTCAAACATGAGAAAACAAAAAACAACTCTAGGTATGTTTTTAAGGTAGCAATATTAAAAGTAAAAGTTCACATGGGTAAATGTTGCATCATATAGGATCCTTGCAGTTAAAAAGCTATTTTGAGTGTCTGAGCATAGATTTACAGGCTTTTGGTTTTAATGACTACACTAAAGGGAATTTCTAATGAATCCTGTATTATTTCAGCTGTATTTGGCTGTATTTTGCCATTACTTCAACCCTTTTAAATTCTCCCTTAAACATACAGTGTGCAGTTTTCTGTACCTCTCAGCAGAAAGATTTAGGCCTGTTGCTCATAGCAACAAGTACAAGCTACTGACAGTCCATTTTTGTTGCAGCCAAAAATATATGCTTCCATCTTCTACTACTATGCTGTAACGTCCCCAAGCTCAGTCCTATAAATGCAGCCCCCTCCATCTCTAATCCAGTGCGTAGGAAGATACATGGCTCTGAAAGGGTAGCTGCTTGTGGATTTATGTACACTTCAGCACCCACATTTTTGGGCAGTGAAAATCTTTCGCTTAACATTTTGCTATGATTGAAATGCACTGAGGCTCCTGTCCATCTTCTGTGTTGTTCTGTCCCTCGTTTTGTCCAACTCTTCAGAGCTTATGGATACAAAACAACAAAGATGTACTGTACATGTGCTGCTAGGTGAAAATGTACCTGGAGTTGTGTTTTGTTTCATTCACGAATGTTTGAGGAATCCTACATTATTAGTCTGTCTACATCTCCAAAGCTCAAAATGCTCCAGATATGTTTTGTTTTTTTGATGAGGAAACAACATTATAGCGTAGAAAATGGGGTAACACGGTCCCTTTAATAAAAAGTGACAAGCTGCAAAATAAACCATATCGACCATCTATTACCTTATTTTCCATAGGTATCTCTTTTTGTCACGCTTTTGATTGAACTGCTTTGGCATAAGAGCAATGCTTGGTACACACAGAACTATTAATATAAATTTTACATAAGGTATTGTTAGCATGATCTTAGTATGTTAGCTGAATTTATAACCTACCAAAATAAAGTGTTTGTCCAATTGTACTTGAGTTTGCAACCCTGCCTGCATTAAACTTGTCGTAACAAATTTTGAAGTAGAATATATAGCTGAAGAAAATGCAGACAATAAATGATAATACAGAAACTAATTCACTGACACAATAGCCCTAAAGCAGGATTATCCCCCAGAATATAATAAATGTATAATATGGTTAAAAATAATTAAATGAAATACTAAAATGCTTCGTTTGCAGCTATAATGAGTTATGTAAGTTATGTATTTGACCCTCTACAGCCCAAATATTTTCGAAGTACAGATAAAAAAATAAAATAAAAAAAAATCCCCACTAGTATTAAGAGAAAGTACCCACAAACAATATTGACCCCCAAAAATCATTGTTCCAGTATACAGTATATTGAACGATAAATCGATATAGCTTTTATTGTGACAGGCATATTCGTAGAAATGTATTTGCATCTAATACTATGTACTAAACTGTGCCATATACTAAATTAGCTTCACGACTGTGCTCTCTCCTCTGACCTTTCCTTACCCCCTGTGTTCATGGCATTGCTGAGTCAGGCCCTCTGTCTTTTCTCAGGGGTGTATGGTAATGGGGCCCTGTCTACTTATGACGTGTTCTCCCCTTGCAAACTCTCACCTGACTTCACTTTTTTATAAGCTCTTCTCCTGTGTGACTTGGCTTTATGGCCTAGGCATGCACGTACTTTGATTCTGAAAAACACATCCTCGGCACAGTTTATTACCGTAGATGATGAAGTATTTTTTAACTCCCTTGCGCTTAGATTTACTTTGACCTACATTAACAGTACGGCAGTTATTAAATGTCAATGCTGGAACAGTTAGTTTTTATTTGGATACATTTGTTGGTGGGCCTGCTGTCAAAATGTAAACATAATTATCGGTGATATTGGTGAAAAGTTAAATGTGCATTGTGTAACTTTTCTGGTGGAGGGTGGGTCTGATGTTTTTCTCCATGAATATGTTATTGTGTTGTCTGTAATGTTCCACAGTATGGTGTTAAAACTGTCTATCTTCATGGAAACCAAACCAGATGAAGTTAGAGGTCAGATCTGTGGAGAGGTGACCCCGCTCACAGTCAGAATGCCTATTTTTATAGGTATTTTTGAGCTATAAAACCACCTGTAATTGAATAAATGTAAGGTAGGGCTGTTTAATGTCATACTGTGGAACGTTCCAGGCAGTGTAATAATATATCCATAAAGCAAGCATGTGACGGACCTTCCCCCACAACCAAAAACAAACTAACAAATGAGTATATTTAACATCTGCTCATCACAGAATAACAGACATCCCCTGTGTACTGTGTGTAATATTAGATGTTATTTAACGTTCCATAGCCCATAAATAGTGAATGGTGAGTCTCAGGCCTCAGATTACCCTGTTGTGATAGTTCCTCTTATCCGGATCAGTGGCTGGAAACAATGCTTTGCTCCCAGGTTGACGCAGGAAACAGGAAGTGGATTCAGCAGAACTGGCTTCTCCCCCAGGGTCGGAGATTATCTGTGTCAGATTGCCTCCTTGCCTTCTCCATGTCAACCTCAGCTCATTTCAGCTTGCCGGGGTCAAAGGTCATCTCGCACGCATCCCCACAAATATGAAAACGGCCCTGGAATCGAGCTTGGGAATTTCCTGCAGCTAGTTACTGACTAAGGTTGAAAAAAGCAGCCATTGGAAAGTGTCCCCTCAGCAGTAAACAGCCACCCACTCCCTGTCCTGCTTGTTTTATTGGACAGCATTCGTAAAACAAAGGAGATTTACGCATCAGGATGCTCTAGTTCTTCACTTGATACCATTAAAGGTGCATTGCTGGTCTCCATGGAACATTCTAGACAAACCAATAACATTTCCGTGGAGCAGCTTGTCTAGAAATGTTAGATAATGAATTAAATATCACATCTTGGCTCGGAAGTCCAACGTTTCTTCCATTTAAGTCTTTGTTTGAGAAGCATCTGCATTTTGTTGGTGGTCCAGTGAGTCCCAGGGGTCATCTGTGGGATCTGATAACACAAGAGGAGTCTGGCCTTAATGAAATCTCCCCAAACTAACAACAGATGTGTGAAGTGATGCAGACTCTCAGTATTTGTGTATTTGTGTAACACATCTTGTGCTACTTCAGCCAGTGTTTTGCATATGCCGGCAACTTTCCTATTCAAATAGTGAGACTATACTTGGACATAGTCTAAGTAAATTATGTACTGGGTTTTACAAGCCATTTGAGTTATTTATCTTGTATAGATCCAATATGGCTGACAAATACTTTAAAACTGGTCAATCACAATTTTATTTTGTCTCATTAAAGTTGCATTGTGTAACTTTTCTGGTGGAGGGTCCGTCAAATACCTTTCTCTTTTCTACCTTTCATGGACATGTTATTGCTTTGTTTGGAATGTTTCACAGTATGGTGACCTTTCTATCTTCATGGAGACCAAGTTATAGGTCAGATCTGTGGAGAGGCAACCCCGCTCACAGTCAGAATGTCTGTTTTTCTAGGTATTTTTGAGCTATGAAACCACCTGTGATTGAATAAATGTAAGGTAAAACTATTTAATGTCATACTATGGAGCATTTCAGGCAGAGCAAAGACATAGAAACAAACAGGTGACAGAACCCAAAACAAAAAGTTACATAGTGCACCTTTAAAACTAATAAAATAGTTAGATCAGGGGTGTCCAAACTTTTTTCATCGAGGGCCACATATTAAAACACAGACCAGTGTGAGGGCCGATCGAGGTTCTGGTGTTCAAAACACTGATTAATTCAAATCTGTGCATTTATAACAGGTTTAAATGACCCACCAGACCTTTGTTCAGGCTTAGACCCTCAAAAGGACACACAAAATTTGCTTGATCAAGGTAGATTTCAAAAACACTTTTACTAATTTTTTATTAAAAATTACTTAAATTGCCAATCCCAGTTTGTCCCGGGCCCCAGGGTTTTTAAGGGTCCAGAATTCAAACCTCTTCTTATTAATTTATATTAGAGGGGGGCCCATGTAAGGCTTCTCGCCCCGGGCCCCCAAATTTCTGTTGATGGGCCTGTCTACTACACTGTATTCAACTCAACTCTATTCAACGCACATGTGAAATCTGTCAGCAAAATGAAATCAAACTTTTTTTCTTTTTTTTGTTTTGTTATCGAGGCATATTTACGACAGCAACATAATTCAAAACCCCAGTCTTGACAAACAGATGTTGAGTGGCAATTGTCATTCTAATCTGAAGATGCATAATAGATTCAGATACATCTAAATGCCTTGTTCCTTCCTGCTGTTCTGCTCAGCTCACAGTATAATCCCAGGCTCACCGGAGTGCACCTTGAGTACACAGGCATTAAATAAGCATGAAATTGTTCTCTGCTTCAAACACTTAAGAAGCAAGAGAGTGTTCGGGGAGTTTACTAACAATATATTTTTGGACAGCCATTTTCGTAGCCAATTTCCTACTGAGTTTTCATACAGAAGAGCTAACTGCACATAAATGACAGCGAGGAGAGTGCGGATTGCTTGTGTCTTTCATAGCACTTCATTGTAAGGCAAGCTGTACAGTGCCCCTGGGTTGAAAACATTAGTCGAAGCTTGTTTTGCCTGTGCTTAAGACAGTCGCTACAGGGGTCTCCTCAGATAACAGCAAAGTTTGCAGAAAGCTAGAAAGTGTGCCAGTTTTATGTGTCAGGGAAAGCTTTATCCTAGCACAACTCCACTCGAACGACCGTTAAATATTCACTTTTATAGCGGTTTCCCTGGAGTTTCTCTGAGGTGAGAGAAAAAGACTCAGCAACCATGTAATCTCCCATTCCCCATTCACTTCTTATTAATGTTGTCATAAGTCTGAAATTTCAAACTATTTAAATACATTACATCATTTGTACATTGCTCACTAACTGTCCATTTAATGTACCTTTTCTGTGATCAGAATCAGAATCAGAATTACTTTTATTCATCCCTGAGGGGAAATTTTCTTTACGTTACAGATGCAACCGACCAAGAGCATGTAGATCGAAACAAGTTCCAAAAATAAGATAAGATAAATACAATAAGATAAAAGATAAAATAGCTCTCTGTGGGAAATTATTTACATCAGTGACATATTTACAACTATATACATGTGTGAGCAGGGAATAGGATAAAAAAGGATAGAGTAGTTTGTGATTTAAAGTGCAGCGTTCAACAGTTTGATGGCGACAGGCAGGAAAAAGATTTCCCGTGTCTCTCAGTGGAGCAGCGGCAGCCGCAGTCTATGGCTGAAAGAGCTCCTCTGACTGGCCAGCACCTTGTGGAGGGGGTGGGAGGGAGAGTCCAGAATAGTCCAGATTTTGTCCAGTATTCTCCTGTCCAACACCACTGCCAGAGAGTCCAGCTCCTCCCCCACAACATGTCCAGCCTTCCTAATGATCTTCTTGAGTCTATTAGTGTCCCTCATGCGCAGACTGCTGCCCCAGCAGACTTAAGCGTACATGATGCACTGGTCACCATAGACTCGTAGAACATCCTGAGCATCCTCCTGCAGATGTCAAAGGACCTCAGCCTCCTCAGGAAATAGAGGCGGCTGTGGCCCTTCTTGTAAACGGCATCCACGTTCCTGCTCCAGTCAAGTTTATTGTCCAATTACACATCCAGGTACTTGTACTCCTCCACCACGTCCACACTGACCCCCTGGATGGAGATGGGGGTCACAGCAGCCTTGGTCCTCCTTATGATGCAGTTGCTACATAAGGAATAGACTCGATGCTCAGTACCAATCCTGATACCACATTGATTAAAAAAAAACAAAAAAAACACTTTCTTTAGACAATATAATGTGATTTTCAACATTAAATCCTAGTACTTTTTGTGATTTTTATAGTATCGACACCTGCTCAAATGAGTATCTAGTTTCTATAGTATTTTTGGTTAGTTTATTTGCCATTTGTAGTTAAAACACATTGGGAAACATGTGCAAAAAGCTCAAAGTGCATTAACAAACAGATAATCATTACAGGAGCTATATTGACACTGAAAAGATACAAAGATTAAAGTGCTTCATCAAAGTTCAATGTGCATTTTTCAATCTTATGAAAGAAGCTGTTACAATGGCGAGAAAGTAGTTTTAGTATCAGTTAGTAGGGCTGTAACAATATCAAAAAATCTCAATATGATATTTTTATGACATGTATCTCATGGTACAATACTTATTTAGAATGATATTTTGTGATTATGTTACTTTTCTGTCATAATCCAAATAATTAAAATTTAAAAGTGCTTAACAGTTATTTCAACATGTGGATTGGACTGAGCAGAGCAGAGGATCATGGTATATGTAGTTTTGTTTTTTTTAGCTACAATTAATTGACGGACCCTCCAGAAAAGCTACACAATGCACCTTTAAGCAAATAAACTTGTAATGATATATTGTGATGGACCACGGTATTGCTGGGAGACGACATTTCTGTTATTGTTACATCCCTATCGAGTAGTATTTTCGATACGTCCGACAGCCCTACTTCTTATGCACAAACACAGCTTAGTCCATGTCTTTGCAGTACCCTCTGTAGCTCTTGACAAAAATGCAGCGCTGAGTCGTGGGAAGAAAAGGCGGCATTGGAAAATCACAGTGGAGATCAATAAGGCAATTTTGTGTTGGGTCAGCCGCTGACACTCAGGTTATTTACTCCGTGGGGCCTGGTTCAACAGCATTAGCCACTGGTCTCTGCATGCTTAGACATATTGCCTTGGTTAGCTAATCTGTAAGCACTTTGATCATGACAAACAGCATAAATGTCCTGAACTCTGGTTAGACACACGCCCACCATGACATCACTGCAGTGGAACATAAAGTAAAAGGAGTAAAGTACTGGAGTTAGATAGACACTTTAGGTATCTGTACTTTTACTTTAAAGGTGCATTGTGAGGAAGGGTCTCTTAAATGCATGTCTCCATTAACATTACTTTGTCTAGAATGTTTCACAGTATTAAACCTTTCTAGCTTCATGGAGACCAAACCAGACCAAGTTACAGGCCAAATAATTGAACAAATGTACGGTAGAGCTGTTTAATGTCATACTGTGGAATATTCCAGGCAGAACAACAACATCTCCATAGAAACAAGCAGGTGAAGGACCCCCAACCAAAAACGTACATACTTAAAATGGATACTTTTTACTTTTTCTTCACTACATTTCAGGGCATGTATCTGTACTTTCTACTCAGAGATATTCAGTTCTGTCAACTGGACGTGTGATACTTTTACTTGAGTATTTTATTTTGGTATCTGTACTTTTACTTAAGTAGCAAAACCAAGTACTTCTTCCATCACTGGATCAGTGGGAGGCCTGACCTTAATGTAGTAAACAGTGTAGACAAATGTAGTATTTACTGTTTTTTTAAGTGGCAAAGAAGCAGAAGATATGAATCACATTTTGGCAGAATGTATCCTGTTTTAAAAACAGAGATATTTCCTCAAACACTTGTGGTGCCATTTCTCATTCTGGTGAAACAAAACCTGAATGAAACGCTTTGCAGCTTTCTTTCAGATCTCCTCCGGCCTTCAGGTAAAAGACGGATTTACCGTGATAGATTGCCTCTTGTTTGAACAGTCCGAAATGTGTGGATTTACTTTAAATTGTGATGAAATAAATGAAATAAGCTGATGTAGTGAGAACTGAAGGCATTGTGACAAACTTTTGATTTAAATGATTTAGACATAGAAGCTCACACATCACAATATATTATAACAACAATAACAAAGAACAAAAAAATATATCTGGTAATAAAATAAGTAGCAAAAATAGCAAGAAACTAGAGTCGAATAAGGCGGAATTATATAAACATATACTAGTATGTACAAGTAAAAATAAAATATAGAAAAATATAGTAATATAGTGATACTTCCTGCTGCTGTCAGACTTTACAATGAACACTGCTAACTCTGCTGCCTGTGCAATACTGGGACCCTGTGCAATAATGTAAGATAGTAATTTATTGTATATATAGTTTTTAGATTGCAATTTATTGTATTGTCTTAAGATACCAATTTATATGATACATAGTTTTATAATCCTTATCTTTTTAGATCCTTATAGTGTTTGTCTATTTTTAACTTAACTGTACTTCTATTGCTGCTACTGTTTCTTGCTGTTCTCTTTACTGTGCGTTGCAACACTGAAATTTCCCCATTGTGGGACAAATAAAGGATATCTTATCTTATCTTACAAATATATCTCAGCTGTATACAAGAGGTTGTAATACTCATTGGGAAACAACTAGACTAGACTAGAACATGTATACAGTACTATGCAGTTGCTATATAGCTACACAGTGGAGTAAGGCTTGAAGTAAACACGAGCATATGCTAATTAGACTTAATTAAGTAGCTACAGAACAGGGCATCCTCAATAGTCTATTTTTGAGGTCTGACATCACAGAAACACCCCCTTTGCTTCTTTTTCACTTCCTGAAGCTAGTTAATGAGCACCGTTAAGGAATTCTCCGCACCCCCCTCGCTTTTCTTTTCCTTTTTTTCCATGGAATTAGCAGAAGCCACAAGAGACATTCGTTCACATAATTTATGCAAATAACCTATATTTACAGAAACCAAGAGTAGATTTTTTCTTTTTTTACTACAAGTGTGAAGAAATGGCAAGCTCTTCTAATAGCGCTGACTGTGGTGAAACATAAAGATCTAAACTCAACACAAATGGCCCCATCATGCAAATGAATGAGGTAGGTTCATGCTTTATATCGCTGTGCCTTGTTATTCAAATGCCAGCAACATTACTCATTGCTAGTAGCGCACATGAGTCTGCGCTACTAGACTTCTTCTTTTTCCATTTGAGAATAGATATGGTAAGATAGATCTACTCCTCTGCCATGAGACAATAGACAAATAGAGCTATTAGGGTGAACTACAGGGTGATTGATCTAAAAATATGATGATAGCAACAGCCATTATTTAGTCTATTACTCTCAGAGGCAATAAGATGAAAGCTGATTGCGCGTAGAAGACACCACTGTGGTTTGACGCTTAAGGCGTCACCCCAGGGACAAAGGCGATATAGGTAAATAGTGTGGTTAGTATAGTCCGGATATTTCAGTGAACCATCCAATTTGAATGTCATACCCCAGTGAAGCTTTTCTTTCTTTCCAATTAGAGCCACGGTTGCAGTGAGCAGGTGAAGTGCCCTATTTGCTTGTCAAACACCAAAGTATATGGCTGGCTTATCCGGCTGAGTGACGCTGAGGGCCGGGAGAACGTAAGAGAAGTTGGGTCCGTGCTGATGCTGTTTCCTGTGGTGGGAAGTGAATGCTCTGATGCACTAATAGATGCTGCCAGTCTCTGTGTATTCGCTGGTGTGACAAAGTAATCACTTTTTTACCCCATGAAAATATTGCCTTCGCCGCGCTCTCAGAATAGCTGTGTGGGTTTTCAAAGCACAGTAAATATACACAAAATATCTCACTCGTTGACAGTTCTCAGTCCCAGTTCCTTCATATTCACTCAAAACTAAGAATAGCGTGTGTGACTTCATGTTCTTTCCTTAAATAATTCCATGCTTCGTCACCAAATATTTCTGTAGTATGAATAATCTTTAATTTATTCTTAAATAGTCTTACATTTTATCCAAGAAAAGCAGCCTAACCAAATCAGAATTGGAATTTATTTGTCATTTCAGCTTAAAAAATACACAGAAATGAAAAATAAACAGAAAATAAATACTATACTCACATCCATGTTATCGGCAGCATAAAAAAACAAACTATAAGAAATACAACAAATACAAATTAAAGTACTTTTAACAGTAAAAAGGTCTAATATTAAGTGCAGTAACATATCCTAACCTAGAACTTTATCCTTTCTCAACTAAATAAAGGATGAAATGTTGTGACTGGAGACTTCTAAATAGAGAATATTTATGAATAAAGGGTTATTATTTGAAGAAAATCAAAATAAATTCTTTTTTTGTATTATTGCCATTTTCCTTGTAATAAAAAGATCTTTTCATATATGTTTTTGAGTCTGTTTAGTCCAGATAACAATTATTTAATAGTTTATTAGTCACGTCCATTAGTCTATTAAACGTTGCAGCCCTATACTTTCTTTTGGCTTGATAGGCGTGTGACAGTTGAAATCTCTGTTTGTGTATTTGCTTTATGTCTCAATTTCTAAGATGAATGGGAAAAAAACAAAAAAAAGCAATGTCTCGTCTTTACCCATCAGCCTGTTCAGCCTTTAACAAAGACAGCATTGCTTTGTGTGAGCCTCTCCACTACAGCCATCTCTGGCAGAAGCAGCATGAATGAGCTACACTTGTGTCTGTCCCGCACCGAGACTGAACCAGCGTCATGGCCCGGCACCCAACCCCCTGCCGATGAAACGTGGAAAGACAAACAAAGAGCACCATTGTTTTAACCGTCTGCTTCTCGGGGGGCCAACACGGGATGCACCTCCAAACTAGAGTCGGCTGGAGGCCCCTGCATGACTCTGACACTTAATAGGCTGAGTGACAAGCGCATTTCTAGAGCAAAGGATTCTGGGATGTGTTGTGGGAAGTGGTAGAGGAGCTATTCAGAGGTAGTCTTAACCCGAGAGCCTCCTCAATGGGGAACAGTGTCTGTCTTTGTCATGGCTGAAGTCATAGACACATTCAGTATTTCAGCTGCTACGGAGACACTGTGGATGAGAAGTTCTCTGGTGAATGTATGGTGGGGCTGTATGAGGGGTTTAGGTGGGACGAGGTCACAAAAGGCATCTCACCCGGACTAGCTACAGCCTGGTGGTGACATCACTGCTGCTTTTGTTTCCATCTCCTGCTGAGCTCCAATTAGATGGTTGCCGTTAGTTTTCAGCATTTTATAGGCCAATATTCATTAATACAGATGGGTGTGGGGAATAAATAAAATCGTTAAAATGCTAAATTATGTTGTAATACTGTACAGTGAGTTCTTGGGCTTAAGTAACTAATTAAAATACCAAGTTCAACATATGTGAATTCACCTTTTGGATATTTCCTGACAAAGCACAATCTGATCAGCAGGAAAATCTGGCTCTTGCTCCCACCTTAGAGTATGACAACATCATATTTTAGCATGTGAAAATTGCTTAAGTGCTGGGTTTGTGCTAGCAGATGATAACACTAGTGTCTTCTCACTGTGGTCTGAATGTCAGTTACTCAGGAAACAGGAACTGTTGTGGTAGAAAGTGATACCGCCCTTGCTGTAACATGCAGTACAAATTGCACTGCATCATCTTGTGTAGTTTTTACTGTGCTTCATTGAGCCCTATAAGCTATTTAGGCCTCATTAGTTTCACATCATTGCTCTTCACAGATGCTCTGATAAAGGGACAAGGGAGAAGAAGCGGTTTAATCCTTTATTTGTGCTGTCAGCTGGTCTTTCTTTTCTCACGTACGTATAGAAGTCTGTAAAGACAGCTCATATAGACCACTGTGAAATATCTTTATCTCACTAAACCACTTGAGCTATTCTGATGCGCGCTGTAAGTATCCGTGATGTTTTTCAGAAATGGGTTTACGCTTTTAGCACTTTTTTCATCTTGTTGCTTCAAATTCAGACAACACTTTCTCAATAGTATTTTTATCTGTAAAATTGAGAAATATGCTATCTGCATCCTGGAGAGAGTCACTCACCATGGAACCATCAGCTCACATTTTCAACAAAGCAGATCTTTGACTCAAAATGATCACACTGAAATAGTGGTGAAGAGTGGCCTGTTTGAATGATAGTTATAATATAACAAAGAAAGCAGAACTAAATATGTTTTGGATCAATATTGTGGCAGAAAAGTGGAAGGTGAAAAGGGAAAATTATAATCTACTCTTCTTATAGTTCAGTACTAACAACCTGAAGAAAACCCACAAGGCACGCAAACTTAAAAATCAAAATCAAAAGCAAAATCAATAAATGCAATTTGAAAAATATATCCCTGTATCTTTCATTCAGTTTCATTTTAATTAGTGCTCAAAACAAGACATTGGATTTCATTCTCTTAAAACATCTTTCTTTTTGAATGTTCCACAGATATTGAGGTCAATTATCAACAGCGTGCTTAAACATACCTGTACTCTTTTTCAAAAATGGAAACCTCATTGCTATTTTTTCCTCTCATCACTAAACCAATCTCTGTCCTCTGTCTGGCCTTTTCCTTTGCACAGTGTATGCTCTCTGTGGGCTTATTTGTCATTAACCAGCGCTTTCCTGAGCTCATCTCATGTCCGCAGACCCTGGCACCTGTGTCCTTTCTGACACCCGGACAACATTACATTTTGTTTCTTTATCACCTTTACCCTTGGTTCCATTACCCAAGAATGCACCGCTTACCGTGGACAAAGGGACCATTTAGCTGACTGACTGTCTCGTTCAACTATGTTGTAATTGGCTACCATCTCCCTCTGTGGCCTTGATAACTGCGCCAGCATTGAACCGGCCTCGTGACGTTTACCCACCCGTTTCTATGGTAAATCATTGACGGTGCTTAAAGTTAACATGATAACCCTGTTGAGTTCGATGAGTAGATAAGCTGGCTACCTCCTCTTCTTGATAACGATCGAATAGAGCAAAAAAATGTTAACCAGAAATAACTGATGTGGTAGCTGTTAGGACTTTAAAGGTCCTGTATTACACAAAATTTACTCTTCTGAGCTTTTAATCATGTTAGTATGTTGTTACCTCTTAAGAAACATACCCGGAGTTGTGTTATTTCATTCACATATACATTATTAGTCCTTCTAAATCCACAAAACTCAATGTTCTGTTCCTCCTTGTGATAGCATGTATTGGTAGTTTTTAAGTTAACATTTACCTTTTACTTTTAGTTTTTAGTAAAAGATCTACAATTCCAGGGCTGAAATCATCCAAATTATTCTAGTGAAGGTGTATTAAGTTTAAAAACACATTGGAGCACTTCCTGCATTGCCTCATGGCATCACAAGGTGCAACAAAGTGTGTGGAAACAAAATACAATTCCAAGTATTTTTTTGATGAGGAAACATTACATAGAGCAGAAAATGGCGTAATATCCGCCCTTTAATGTTTGTCGTATTCTTAGTTTTCACTGTCAGCATTTTAGTTTTGGGAAAAAATCCTGTCTGTGCGAGTTGTATATAAAGTTTTCAACTAACGGTTAGGTGTTTGTTTTATATCGCTCCTATAAAGTTATAAAACTGACATGTTTATTTCTCCCACATGCTGTGCACTTTTCAAGCATCTTCTTTCACTTGTGAGGGGCTTTGCGTTTGATCATTAAAACAATACTTAAGGTTGTGCTGAGGGTGTAGTGTGGTTTTTCTTTATTATAGCTTTAAAAACTTCCCCTGCGGATTTGCACCGTAAACTCTGTAGCTGGCGCATGTTGGAGGAGTTATTTTGTTTGCGTCAGAGCTTGTGACCAGGTAAACTGATATGGGTTAATCTCTGCTGCTACATTATACTTTATAAAGAAGTGGACTAAGGCAGTGTGACGTCAACCGTAGCATCAACCTTAGCGTCAACCTTGGCGTCAACCTTGGCGTCAACCGTAACGTCAACCTTGGCGTCAACCGTACCGAATTTGGAGCCAGGTCCATACTAGAAATAGGAATTTATTTACAGACAAAATAGCGAAATAAACACAGCGGGTTAATATTAAGACCAAAATGATGAGGCTCACTATATCAGTTAGAGAGAGGGGTGACCTTTTTTTTAACCTTTATTTAACCAGGAAAGTCCCATTAAGATTGCTAATCTCTTTTTCAAGGGAGTCCTGGCCAAGACAACGACACAACAATATAATTCAGAATATTACAGGACACATTTCAGACAACAAAGACTATTCAAAACATTTACAAACAATGGAAACTTTTCTGATTTAAAATCAATTGGGAAAAGACTTGAAGGAGCATGAAGCATCCCCATGAGCACTTGCTACATAGAATGGGCTAGCTATGTCCATTTATTTATATATAGGCTATGAAATCCCCGTTATATCATTGCTCTCTTGTAGATCACTTTTGCTGGAGTGACATTGTGATGAAGGCAGCCTCCTGACAGATGCCTTTTACCTCTTCACATAAGCAAAGCAGACTGCTGATTGACATTCTATTATAGAGTCTTGCTTCTCTTTGACACTTTATCAGGGAAGTGGAAAAGTGATTATTTGAAGAGCAGTGTTAAAATGCCCCAGGACACTTTTTCGTAAGAATTACAAATCAATCAAACATGACAGTCTGCTTTGGCCATATTTAGGCAAAATGGTGAGATTAAATGGCAGCTACACCTTTTGAATATATGAGGATCTTCTGCAGGCATCAACTCTACTCTGACAGTTTGGGAGAGGTCCGTGGTTGCTTTTTGTGGAAAATGAAGGACAGAGATACAGTGCACGCAGGCCGATTTTTTTTTTCCATTTGTACCTAACTGACTATGCGAATGAAACAAACTCAGATATGTTTTTGATAAGGTAGCAACATTCTAACATGACCTAACGCTCACAGGAGTCAACTTGGTGCAATATAGGACCTTTAAAGCTTTTGTACAGTTAACCTCCCTGTACTGAATTGTCTTAAATTCACCTCGATTCCCTCTCTCCCTGTTCATCCACACTTCAAGCCTTAATTAAGAAATGTACTTTACCTTCTAGACTGCGAATGTGAACCCTATGATTGGAAGTAGAAGTGGGTGTGAGGCTGTAAATGCAGGCACTAGCATTCAGACAGAGAGCGCAGTGGGAAAAGCAAGTCAGACTCTATTTTCTGAAGCAGACTTTATAGCTGTGTGAGCAACAGCCTGCAATCTCCAAACACACTTTTTCTTGTATTCCTAATGAAATGCTTGACTATTGTCTGCGTGGCATAAACAGGGGAAGTTATGCTAATAGTTTGTTCTGGCTTCATTGCAATAAAAGGGTAGTATTAATAGCATGGTCCCTAAGTATTCCATCTAAACATTGCAATAGGAATGTCATTGCTGTGATTACTGTGGAGCTCTTGTGCATGCTAATGTGGCTATTGTCATTAAAGGTAACACATCGCTGCACCCCTCATTTCCATGCTGTTAGTTTATTTGCTCACTCATTGCACATTTATAGTTTGGAGTGATAAATTGCTGGTCATTTGTACACCAATTTCCACAGCCAATTTCTTGGTTGTGCGCATTTAGCTTTGGTTCAGGTTTGGCTATTTTTTTGTATTTGTGCTTTAAATGTTGTGTACTTTTCTAGAGCAGGGTTGTCAAAAGTATTAAAGGTCTAAATTGTACTTTTCTGATACAGGGTCCCCCACCGGCATTTCTCCATGGAGATGTTATTGCTTATGTCTTGGATGTTTCACCAAACCAGACCAAGTTAAATCTGTGGAGTGGCATATATAGGTATTTTTGTGTAATAAAACCACCTGTAATTGAATAACTGTATGGTAGATCTGTTTAATGTTATACTGTGGAACATTCCAATCAGAGCAATGACATTTCCATAGAAACAAGAATGTGACAGGCCTCCTACCGAAAAGTTATGCAGTGCACCTTTAACAATCAGATACTACTTGATACTAAAACTAGTACTGAAACTAGATACTCATTTGAACAGGTGCTGAATGAAAAAAGGTGTAAAAAAAGTCACAGTCACAGGACTTAAATGAATCTTGAGCTTTTTCAGAACAAGTATAAGAGCACATAAACTAGTATTTGGAACCAACCTGGACCACTGAGGGATTACATAGATACATATATAAAATAAAGTACAATGATTCAATGTTGAAGTCTCCTTTTAGTATAACCATGGTATCGGAATCAGCACTGAGTATTAAGTAAGTCTATTCCTTAGTATTTAAATCAAGGTTTGAAAGTTTAGTATCGTGCCAACCCTAATCTGTACATATGTAAAACTATCTTACACATGTTTAATTTGCATCAGCACACTCCAGTGACTCTATTGCTTCAGTTCTTCAATTAGTGACCTGCAGCTTCAGCAGTACAGTACTTGAGAGACATTTCTATCAGTCTTACTTGGGTGCTGCTCCACAGAGAAAGCATGACAAATGAGAAAGACCCTTGCGTTCATTAGGCTAACCGTAATCGCTGTGTTGCCAGATAAGATAACAGCTGGTCTGCATGCGCGCGTATTGACCGCAGTCCTGGTCAGGTATCTGCACTATCTGTACAGGGCTGGGGACACAGAACTAATGGGGTGTGTGATCGAATACTGCTCCTTTGACCTTTGGGTCTTTTTGATATACTGTCTTGGACCTGCTCTGAGTTAATGCCACACAAGTCTTTTTTTCTTAAGTTCACCCTCAGTGCCACTGACTTCACAGATTAAAAACGGCTCACTATCCGAGAAACGTATCATTATTATCTGTGTCGGGAAGTAACTGAATACATGTACTGAGAATACATATTTACAATACCAATTTTGAGTAACTGTATTCTGGTAAAGTTACTTTTTCATTTGGTGGTTTTTGATAATAGTTTTTCAGAATACTTTTCTCAGTTCAAAGGAATACACAGAGGTATTTGTTCACTCAATTTAGGCTTTAAAGTGCACAATATTAGATTAATATGGAAAACGCAGCTCTTGTGGTGAGTGCACGTGCACTTTCCTTCTCCGATTTGCGATAATTAAATGTGAAAAATAACACTGATTTTAATTCTATGTTGCATTTTTACTCTTTAATTTAAATGAAACTGTGTGAAAGTATTCAGAATATGTTACAAAATACATTTTAATGCAGGTATTCAGTATTGTGTAACTAAATACATATTGATAGATTTTCTTTAGAGATAGCCTTTTAGTAGTTATTTTTACACATTATGCGTATATTGTATCAGCGACTACACTAAGGTCAAGTATTGTTGTTGGATCAGAGCCCCCAAACAATGGTACCGGAACAACACTAGTTCAGTTTAAACAGAATACAGATGGAGTTATGGCTGTTATTCATTCCTGCTCTCTATGAACCTCTCATATTTCTCTAGTTTAATGTGTTGAGATCTGATGGTAACACTGTCTGCCATACTCATGTAAAGAGCCCAAGCTGAGCCACAGAGGTTAGACTTGGCCCTGTACATGTATACAGTATACACTATAATAACTACAATACTGTTATTATGTCTTCATTCACACCATGGACTCGTCCAAAGAACTACTCCTAGCTTCACTTCTGCTTCCTAGCCTTAAATTTAGCATTAGGCACACTTGAGCTGGGTGTTGCATTCACAGGTCTAATGGGGGAGAACATGATATGACAGGACACAGCCATAACATGTTTAAAGACCTGCCTTGGCACGAGTCCATGTATTTCTGATCCAGTGGTGTAATAGTTCAGGGTCTAGGCTTGTTGCAGTTAAACCAAGAATGAAATGAAAGGCGTTTCTCGTAATACCGACGAAGCAAAAAGTAAAAAAAAAAAAAGTGATGAACTGCTGTACCCTGATTCAGAGTTTCACAGAGTTAAACAACTTGCAGTGCCATCATCTGCCTAGTCAGCACACTTCATAAACACTCTGCAGAAAATAAATAGATAAATCACTGAAGATGTGGAGGTTCTGTCTGTACTTTTACTGTGCTGTAAGTCAAAGTCCAGGTTTGCACAGAGTGCACAGAGTGGGAGTGGAGAAGTCTGTACTGCTTTATACATACAGCTCATATTTACTGTGATATTTTGGGGAGGCTAACAAAATTGTGAAAATTGCTTTCCCTCTTAAAATGCCTTGACAAGACTTAATCCAAAGAACCAGAGGTGGGGACTTGCAACTCATGACTTGGACTCGAGTCAGACTTGAGTCACTATTTTTAGGACTTGAGACTTGACTTAATAAAATGGACTAAGACTTGGGACTCGACTTGGACTTAAAGGTCAATGATTTTGGACTTGACTTGGACTTGAGAAGATTCGAAGCTTCTCCTGAAAAAATGTGTTTTTAGAAAATACTTTTCTCTTTCCAGTTGATACCGTACATGCGGTGCTGAATTTTACAGGAACAAACTGGACCATGACACTCCTCTGTTTGTTACTTTGGATGTAACTGAAGTACTGTGATATGGTATCTTCAAATGTACTACAGTAATATACAGAACAATACAGTAAAAGAGGGAACTATGAAGAACTCGAACTACTAGAAAAACATGATCCTTCCATTTCATTGCAGACTATATTACAAAATCACTGTTATTAAGCACTTTTAAAACTTAATCCTTTCTATTCTGACTGGAAAGATTTTGTCAAGACATTTAAAAAGGAAAAAAAAAAACTTCTACAGCTCTTATATAAATACTCATATATAAATATGCCCTGCCTTTGTACAATTTAGCTTAAAAGCCATATAAACTGCACAAATCCAAAAACCTTAAATGACTTGAAGCTCAAAGCAGACAACCTTGGACTTGACTTGCAAAACAATGACTTGATCACACCTCTGCAAAGAATTAAGATTTAAAAGTGCTAATAACAGTTATTTCTGTATGTAGTCTGCACTGAAACGGAGCAAAGGATCATGGTCTATGTAGTTTCCCTTTGTTTTTTAGCTGTTGCTGCACCATAACTATTCAATTTAAACAAAGAGACATGGAAATGGATATGTTGTGATGGTCCACGATATTATGAGACCTTTGACGATACAATAGCACGATATTTCAGTAATTTCTACATCGCCAAATTTTATGTGAATATATACTGAGCTGCCCTGCTTGGAGTCATTCCCCGTCACAGCGATAGCTGTACAGACAGATTTGGTCGGCGGGTTGTATTGTGTAATTTAGCCCAGATGTAGGTGGAGAGCCTAAAGCCAAAAGCAAAACTTGGAAATTGGAACTCCCCCGGACCCCCTGCTGGTGTTGTTTTTCATTTCATTTTCTCCATAAGACTTCAGATTCAGTGATACCAACATTCTTTATCTACTGTGGAACAACTGTAGAGCTTGAAATACGATGCAGGGTTGTCAAAACTATCAAATCAGACACTAACTGATATTAAAACTAGTATTGAATCTTGGAAATTGCAATTCCCCCAAACCCCCTGCTTTTGTTGTTTTTCATTTCACTTCCTCCATAACACTGATTTTTCAAACTCCTGGTGTTCAGAGAAGTCAATGATCAGACAGGCTATTTCAAAGTGCTTCCAAGTGTAATTTCAGACTTTGGGCTAGTTTACTGTGCCCAGTGTTTTGCCCTGGCTTGTTTTGTTATTTTCCCTTTTTCCTCTGGCTTCTGTTTTCTATGGTGCTGCTGAACTGCTGATATATGGCCCTTGTCAACCAATTGAAAAACATGCAGTGGTGGAAATAGAAAAGATAGCTCAGAGATGTAGTTTTGTGTCTTCAATGTGTATTATCAATATCTTTATACATTTGAACTGAAAGCCAAGCCAGTGAAAGCATTTTTTAAAAGTGACGTTATTGGTCTTTTACTTGGGTGATTTAGAACCCAGTGTTTTCACTTCTGCGCTGCACGTTCTTTCATATTTAAGGCATCGTTTTTGTTTTAAAGTTGTTTGACAGGAGGAAAGGGAGGGGAACATGCATATCGACACGGAATAAATGAATTCTGCTCCTGGTGACTGTCTGACTCACCTGTTTAAGTATTATTGTTATTTTTTGCACCGTTGTCTTTGTGTTTCCCACAGATTTGATGAGGAAACAACATTACAACAGATCAGAAAGTAGCGCAGCGTTAATGTGGAACACTTGCCGTCTTTATGTACACCTTCAAATGTGCAATAACATTTTTTACGCTTATAATTCACCATATCTAAGGAATTCCACATTCAATATAATGCTGGATCAGGACACAGACATTAGAGTTAACCCATGTTTGCAAACAGCAGATCGCTCTTTTCCATTCTGAGCCCTTTTTGCTTGAATATAACCCTTTTCCTCGGTGAATATTTCATACAAAGCTACTTAAGAAGGAAGCACATTAGCATTTTTTCTTCATTGATATTCAATTCCTCAGAAACGATTTCATTTGACCTACTTCTGTTTTGTAGAAAAGGTATGAATGAGCTCTGCTAGTCCCTATTTTATGGTAATATCTTGATTTGTATGTTTTCACTTAAATAACATGTGACATTGCAGTGTTGCCAAAATTCTTTATCTATTGTGGAAGAACAGTAGAGCTTGAAATAAGATGTAGGGTTGTCTAAAGTATTGAAAACCAGATACTAAAAGATTTCAAAACTCGTGTTGAAACTGGACACTCATTAAATCTACTAATGAGTATAGTGATTTCTATACTAAAAATCACATTTATTAGACAGAAATAAAACTTTCCTGAATAGCTTTACAGGATCAGACTACATATAAGACCACATACACTATTATGCACCCACGAACCACTATGGAACCTACCTGGATGACTGAAGGATTGCACAGATATAAGGCCACAGGGTAATATGAAAGGAATTACTATAACTTAATGCTGAAAATGACATTCTGTTGACTAAAGAGTGCTTTTTATTATCATCGTGGTATCAGTATCAGTATTGAGTATCCTTAGTACACAAATTAAGTTTAAAATTTTAGCATTGTGACAACACTATGTAAAAGAAGATACCACAGGCAAACATATTGTCCTTGTTATTGTAGTCCACAGCTGTGAATGTTATATTGCTGAAATTGCATCCATAAGGGGCTTTTCCTGCACATTTTCCACCCACTTTGTTCCCAAGTTGCACTGTCCACTACCACATGGTTCATTATGTCATGTAATGGCTTCCAAAACTCTCCATTTAACTCCATGGGTACACCGCTGGAGACGCCGGCCTCTACGGGTTATGGATAAACAAATGCTCAGTTAATTTATGCTTTTTTTGTTTTTGTTTGAATAAATAGGCCGTGTCCCCTCTGTTTAAACAACTGCCCAAAAGCCAGACAAGCGCTTCCTGTGGGAAAGTGTATGTGCATTGAAAGGCTTTTTTAATAGGGCCGGGAATCACAAGGTCCCTCAAGAGTTGATACGATACACAGTGCGTGGCTCACGATACGATATTATCACGATATGGTGATACATGCCATAATCTATATATTCACATGACACTCTGTAATATATTGTTGATTTTTAAGAATCAAACTCATTTTAGCAACAATATTTCTTTATTAATCTACTAATTGTGCAAAGTTAAAGGTGCATCGTGTGACTTTCATGTTGAAGGGTCTGTCTAATGTTTTTCCTCCATGGAGATGTTATTGCTTTGTCTGGAATGTTTCCTAGTATGGCATTAAACCTTTCTATCTTCATGGAGACCAAACCAGACCAAGTTACATATCAGATCTATGAAGAGGCTACCCAGCTCACAGTCAGAATGCCTGTTTTTCTAGGTAGTTTTGAGCTATAAAACAATTGAATAAATGTAAAGTAGAGCTGTTTAATGTTATCCAGGCAGTCAAACAAGTTTTCTTCCATTAAATAAGTAACAAAATCCTAAAAGATACAAAAAAATCCTCTTTGATACAGCAGCCCATGATAACAATACTGTATCACCAAATTTAGTATCACAATATATTGATATTTCAATATTTTTGCACACCCCTACTCCTTATCATTATCATTTTTGTCAGGTTCTAATTAGGCCCAGCTCATAGATGGGACTCTTTGTCCTTGAGGTACCTACAGAGCTGCCTGTCGCCACACAGACAAATCACTTAACATTGGCAGCTAAGGGGCTATTAGCTTGTCCAGGCTTGGCTCACCCTTCGCCCAGGAAAGCCCCAGGGCCAAAGGTTATGGAGGACTCTACAAACACACTGTCAAGATGCTAATGTGTGATCACCCATACATGCCAATTGCACAATCAATTCAGTTCACTTACTATATAAAGCAAAGTGAATTTCTCCTCAGTAGCTCACCTTGTTATGACAGTGATTTAGCCTGGATCAGATATTTAGGCATAGCGATAAGGCAAGAGCAAACAAAGCAGAGAATTCACGGCATCTTGGTTTCCGAAAACATTTCGCAACAGATTATTTAAAGTAATCCATACACAAATCCACCTCTATAACCTTCTAATAAATATGCAAAACCAACAAATCCTCCTACAGTTAGAAGGCTATTTGTAGCCCCAGAATACAAAACATGCTCTCTAAACTAAACAAGTAAAGAAGCCTGTCAGGAGGTAGATGTCGAGATACATGAGCGGGTAAGGAATGCTGATGCCGCACTAGGACAAGTTCAGACTGTGAAAAAAGTTTGGAATTGGATAAGAAATCTGTTTACTTTTAAATTCTCTAAATCCCACTATATTCGACCTTAGGGTTAGTTTTTCCATTAAAGTGAAATTATTCAGTAGAGAAGTAATGAAATGTGTGAGCAAAGTTGAAATCCCAATATAAAGTACACTAAGGCTGTAGTCATGTGCTTGGCTGAAGACATGCTGTGTTCTCAAAAGTGCTCAAAACTGTTACTTATCTGACCTGAAGTACACACACAAGGTAACTTGAAAGTACAAATATTGGCCTTATATTTTGGCCAACTGATATATTTGTACTTTGTATATCTCTAAAGATAACTGCATGGAAGTTTCAGGAAGGAACTGCTATTTATGCAGTCAAAAGTACTAACAAAAAGTGTATTTATATAAAAACAGATTAAATTTGTGAATAATGAGTGTAATATGCCATATAAATACAAAAAAAGGAAAATCTTCAGCTAAAAATACTGACTCACTTCATTCTGCTTTATCCTATAGAAATCCATCCATCCATCTTCTCCCACTTAATCCAGCTGGGTCGTGGGGTCAGCTTGCTGCCCAATACTCATAGCACCTGACCCCCCCCTATCAACCCCTCTGCGGGTGGTGAGCCCACAGGAGGGTGGACATTATGGTCCTTGATGTTAGTTCATAGGGGTATAGAAATCCTTATGATCTAAACCAAATTAGTCAATGAATACTAGAGATGGGACAGGATATGAACAGGTCCAGTTTTTGTCTAATCATTTGAATAATACGAATGAAGTCTAACAAACACACTGGATATTGAGTATATTGTCATAATAGTAGTGAAGCATGTGGCTATTTACATTGCAGAAATGGCATTTAAAGCACAAAGCACAGAGGCTGCTTAATGTATTTAGCCAATTAACAGCATGCAAGTAAAGGAAATGTTCAACACATTCACAACACAACATATAAAAAATAAATCAATAAAAAATCATGTAAAGTCATATTTTTTTATAATATTGTGATGTGAGAGCTACTGTGTCCAAATCCATCCCTGTTCCCTCATGGATCAAGGCTAAGGCTAAGAGATCCAAATTGTGAATTAGCTCAAAATCTCATCTTTTCTTGTGGACCCCGTCTCATCTCCTCTCGTTAAAATTCTGTCTCACCCCATCCCTAATGAATACAGATTCTGTACACTAAAGGACTAAAGGCCTACAGCCCTAAAGCACAGTGAACAGATAAAATGTTGTGAACTCACTGGATTATGGTCTCATGTCACTTAGCCAATAGTGTGGCTTCCAACAGACTAAAGGTGTTTTAAGCCTGTGTTAATCATGTGCACATCTTCTGCCAACTTCTTGTCGGTCCCTCCTGTCGTCTGTCTTCTATTCAGTCACTGTGCCAAGTCTGGACCTTCCTCCCATCATCCATCCATGATAAAGGCCACATCTCATTTCTCTTTCCTTGCTTCCCTTTCCTTGATTCCTCTCAGTTCTGCAGGAGATAGGTGAGGAAGTCCCATCCACAGAGGAGACAAAAGCCTTGTTTCCATAGGGCCAGTATGGGACAGAACAGTGTGGAACCAGAATGTTTCCACTACACAAAGTGATCCGTACTGCCCCTTTTTAGGGGTCCAAAGAGGACCACTGGAGGTACCACCTTCCAAAATGGTCTGGAACAGTTGGGAGATGGGACTGGCTCATAGGGGGAGGTGCTAGTCATGCTCCCGCACTGTCATTGGATGTGCAGCAGCACACCAATAATGATGCACTCGTGGCAACACATAAATCATGCAAACCATGTAACTGTTATTTAACAACAGCGCAGATGCTCACTTACAAACAGAAGAGGTGAAGAAACAGCGTGCAGCATGAAACTTATATCCACCCAAAAACACATCCAGTCTCCAGGGCGTTTATAAGTCAAAGCATTGTAAATAATAAAAAAATCCACATCCAGTCAAAGTCTGATGTGTCCGCATAAAGTTCGAAGCCAAACTGATAACATGAATCAAACTCTGCCAACATCCTCTTCCTCGATCCTGATAAAAGCCCAAAATGTGGAGCGTGTGTGCGTTAAGATGCAGCCAAACGAGTCCGCGTAAAGTTATCCATAAACCTCCAACCCTGTCAAGTAACCACATCGTAAAATATCAAAGTTATGTATCAAAACCAGAGTATGTGCTCTTGAAACGTGAAACTTCCATGTGAGAGTCAGCTGTGTGCTCTGGTTCAATGTGCATGCACATTTGTTTTGAGTTATATTTGAACATTGATCAGTGTCGATATTTCTTTAGTTTAACACCAGTTTTTGCCAGCTGTCCAGCAGCTGGTGGCGCAGGCCTACGTTACACCATTGGGTGTGTCTTGCTAGACCTGTGTAATGCCCAAAGTGGCCTGGGCCCATTGTAATGGAAATGCTTCCCAGGTGGGTCCCAAGCGAATCGTGCCAGTGGAAATGAGGCCAAAGTGAGGAGAGAGGATATTAAATCCTCACTAAGACCAATAAAGTTGAATTGTTTTATCTGATGTCTGCCTCCTGAAGCCTCCCTCATGTTTACTCCTTCATTCTGTGGTTTTCTTTGGGAGACCACTTTTATTGTTTTTTACCTTGTACTAGTGTCATTGTGACACTAGTACTTTACTTGAAACGTGAAAGTTCTGAAGGTACCTTTAAATAAAATGCATTATTACTGTTATATAACTCTTGTTGCTGTCTAGATGTTGATACTATAATGAACATTAACATTAAAGGTGCATTGTGTCACTTTTCTGGTGGAGAGTCCATCAAATGCTTTTCTCAGTGGAGATGTCATTGATATGTGTGGAATGTTTCACAGTATGGCATTAAACCTTTCTGTCTTCATGGAGACCAAAGTAGACCAAGTTACAGGTCAGATCTGTGGCGAGGCAACTCCATTCATAGTCAGAATGCCTGTATTTGTGAACTATAAAAAAAAACAAACTGAAATTTAATAAATGTAAAGTAGATCTGTTTAATGTCATACAGTGGAACATTCCAGACAGAGCATCGGCACATCTATTAGACCAACCCCCAACCAAAAAGTTACATAGTGCACCTTTAAGTTTTTAACATGAAGTTTTCTCATTGTCCTGCAGAGTGCATGGTGTTTTTCTAGCTCAAAAGCAATCATCTGATCTGCTTAAGCACGGACTAATGACGAGCATTATGATATGAGCAGTATTTGACGGTCGGCCTCTCGGCGGTCAGAAAATGAGCCACGAGTAATGCGTATGGTACTGGTCTATGGTGCTGGTCTATAGACAGCGCTAATGTCCTGCTGAGTGGACCATCCTCAGACTGACCCCGGGCTGTGATGTGTCCTGCTGGGCCAAGGCACTGCTGCTGCCCCCTGCTGCTGTTCAGCCATTATAACGGAAATGAGCATCCGACAGCATTTACCATGTAATAGGCAGGTCTCTGTGGTATGTGTGTGTGTGTGTGTGTGTGTGTGTGGCAGCTGTCGGAAGCCGCGACACTGCTGTACGGCTGCAGTGTAAATGGTTCTGGGTAGTGGTTAGAAGGAATCGAATAACAGCTACACAACGCACTTGGATCCATTTTGTGTCATTTTATTTTTGTTTTAAGGAAATAAATGCCATTTTTAAGATCTGCACCGACATTAGTTGAAATCAGATATCAGCAGATACTTAAAGCTATAGTATGGGACTTGGTATCGGAACTGAAAAAGCTGGATCAGTGCATCCCTTATTGCGGAAGCCAACAGCTCCTTTATTGGAAGTTTAATTGGAGTTGAAAGAATAATAATGAACACATGCCAACACTGAAAAACATCTTGAGGAGTTGTAGTACACACTTGTCACGTTACTTCTTTAGATTTTAGGATTATATTAGCAAGCTTTCAAATGTGTGTAGCGCATTTCTGCCTTTAGAGCGACCCCCATGGAAGAGGAAGCTTAAGGTTTCCACTCTGCCACTCATTCTGTCACACGGCTCCCATTTCTTCTTCTGGGTCATCTCTCCGGAGAGCAGGTCTGTCAGATGGAGACAGCAGCAGAGGTATGGGGTTAGCACGGTAGTCACATTTTACTCTGGGTGTGAGGCACGGACTGAATAGAAATACAAAAGAAATGACAATGATAAATAAGAAAAAACACTGAATCGTAGGTTTAAAGGTGCATTTAATGTATGTGCATTAAATGTACATTTAATCAATTCTAGGTGGTTTTATAGCTCAAAAATACATAGAAAAACAGGCATTCTGACAGTGAGCAGAGTTGCCTCTCCAAAGATCCGACTTGTAACTCAGTCTGGTTTAGTCTCCATGAAGATCGAAAGGTTTAACACCATACTGTGAAATATTCCAGACAAAGCAATAACGTCTCTATGAAGTAAAGCATTTGACAGACCCTCCACCAGAAAAGTTACACAATGCACCTTTATAGATATCCATCTTGTATTTACTCAATAACATCAGTTTTTATTGCCCAAAATCTTTCTGTGAGTGGGCTTGCCTCTCCACAGATCTGACAAGTAACATGCTAGGAACATACATGGAACATGCCAGGCAATATCTCCAGAAGAGAGAAATAGGTGTTGGATCCTCCACCAGAAAAGTTACACAGTGCTCCTTTAAAATGACTAAATGTTTGATCTGTACAGAAGATTAGCTGTTCGTGACTCTGGTCTGGTAATTTCCTTGTTTTTATTAGTCCATTTTTGTTAGTTAACCTGAGGGATGGGATAAGATCTCGTAGCACAAGATCTCACAAGACAAAACTGGCACAAGACTGGGCATGCATGAGGAACAAGATGATTTTTTCCGCATTTTCATTTTTGGCATTAACAAAAAAAGGTCAAGGGTTGGCGAGGTATCTCTTGAGAAGCTGTAGTTCCTAAAAGCAGTTCTACAATGACAGCATTAATATAAAAAAGTGAACTGAAGCACACAATTCATTTAGTACAAGTTCAAGTATCAAACCAAAATATCAGTATCAAAATCTTGTCTCGTTCTTGCAGTCCGAATTTCTTGTTTCAGCTTGTATCTTGTGGAATTGTGTCTCATCCCACCCCTAGTTAACCTCAAATTCACTAGCAAGACAACACATGTATGAAGAGAAAGAGTTTATTATATGGAGACGAGGCGGGTCGGCTGGGTTGAGACTCAGGGTGGGGGTTCAGTCTCAATCTGCACATGGCCCAGCGGGACGGGACTCCCCTTTTAGGCGTCTTATTCAGGACAAACTGGGTTGCCGGGATAGGCTGCTACAAATAGGTTTCTGGGAAAGTGAGATGTGGCAGAAGTGAGCTCTGATTCGCTGGAGAGGAGGTGAGGACGGTTGAGGCGTGGTCCTGCTCCTTAACTACATTTCACAAACTCAGTCACAACAATAACTAGTTTTGCAAGTTAAAGGTCCTATATTGCACAAAATTGACTCTTATGAGCTGTTATAGTGTCATTACCTCCTCAAAAACATACTTGTTTGTTTCATCCACATGTTTGAGCAATCCTGCA
The DNA here is from genome assembly GCA_030686955.1 of Odontamblyopus rebecca. Lineage (NCBI taxonomy): Eukaryota > Metazoa > Chordata > Actinopteri > Gobiiformes > Gobiidae > Odontamblyopus > Odontamblyopus rebecca. The sequence goes on from CM060657.1 coordinate 14,015,643, forward strand.
TTATTAGTCTATCTACATTTGCAAAGCTCAAAATGTTCAGTTCCATCTTGTGATGTCATGAAGTGGTAGTTTTCAAGTTAACTATTATCTCTTACCTTTTCTTCAGCAGAGATGGGCAATTCCAAGGCTGAAATGATCCAAATAATTCTAGTGAAGGCGTATGGAGCACTTCACTAGAATTATCCAAATAATTCTAGTGAAGGCGTATGGAGCACTTCACTAGAATTATCCAAATAATTCTAGTGAAGGCGTATGGAGCACTTCCTGACATCACAAGGTGGAAGTGTTTTCTGTTTGAGAAGAAGAACTCCTAAATATGCAGGGTTTATGTGTTTAAACATGTCCAAATGAAACAAAAAACACAACTCCAGGTATGTTTTTGATGAGAAAAAATTATAACCGAGATCAGGAAAATAGCGTAATATGGGCCCTTTAAACCCTTTAAGATTTTCAACTGTACTTCTATTATCCCTCTTGTTATTATGCACTGTTGTAATACTACTTTGCTTTTAACCCTGGAGAACCCAAGAACCCTTTTCTTCTTCAGAAAATAATGAACTATGCCTTAAATGATTGCTATAAGTTCACTGAACACCAAAATATCTACTTTTTAAATTTTAACCCTTTATTCCCTGATTTAGGATTGGGTCAAATCTGACCCATTGGGCTTTAGGTGTATAATTTTAAAGAACGACTATAAGATACACTGTCAATGCAAACTGTTTTAAATTTAGGAAAACAATCAATAATTTACACCAGAACATTTAACAATAGTTATTTTTGCATGTTAGAACTGTATTTCTAATGTTTAAACACACTTTGGCCAACTGAAACAAGAACACAAGGCCATAAACGACTAATAAAAAACTAACACCATTGGTCTTTGCTTATCCAAAATCTTTTCTACTAGAGAGAGGAAATCACACTAGACATTGTGGTAGTCTTTGGGCTTTTAAGGTTAAATTTGACATTTTTTTCAGTTTGGTTCATTTTTAGTAGCAGCAATTAACAGTGGTCAAATTTGACCCCGTGGGTTCTCCAGGGTTAAGTACAGATCTCCATTTTAACTCTACTCTGACCTCATCTCCTCCCAAAACCGTAAACAAGCATGACACAGGCAGTTTATTTAGCTGATGGATATGCTATTGACTTTATGGCACGTCTCTTGCTCCATCTGGAAGGGCCTGACATGGATGGTTTCCTGCCTTTGGTGGAAGCTCACCATGGGGAATAAATGGACCCACTATACCGATAACTCTCTCCTTCTGTCTGTGGGCGTTTGCTTTATGCACGTGAGAAGATGCTGAGGTTAGGGAGGAGAGGAGCTGCCTCGTGAATCTGAGCTGGGGGTTAGGGGACGAAGCCATGGACTCACCCATCTCATTTGAGTTATATAAATGTCTTTTTGTAGTGAACATTTGTGGTACAGCTTGTATAGCAAAAGCAAATCAGATCATAATTTTTGCTTGAGTGGGGTCCATCACCTGTTTGTTTCTATAGAGATGTCATTGCTCTGCTTCGAATGTTCCACAGTATGACATTAAACAGCTCTAACTTACATTTATTCAATTCCAGGTGGTTTTATAGCTCAAAAATACCTTAGCCTAATGCCATACTGTGAAACATTCCAGACAAAGCAATAACATCACCATGGAGAAAAGCATTTAATTGACCCTCCACCAGAAAAGTTACACAATGCACCTTTAACTATAAGGTTTTCAGTATACTGTATTTTTCGGACTATAAGTCGCACAAGCCAAAAAATGCTTAATGAAGAAGAAAAAAACATAAGCACCGGACTATAAGTCACACTTTTTGGGGGAAATTTATTTTATAAGATCAGAGACCAAGAACCAACATTTCATCTTGAAAGGCGAGTTACAGAAGTTATAGTAATAAAAACAACCGAATAGAGAACAATCTGTGTATCATTCGTTCGTTTGTTTTTCAATATAGAACCAAAAATAAGAAAATGAAAAAACAACTCTTTTCTTTATTATTTGTCTCTAAAACCAAAATGAAAAACGGTAATGGTTTGTTTTTTTCATTTTTGATTCATATATACGATTCATATATTTGGTCTATGGACTGTCAGTGTGAAAAATGTAATATATAAGTCGCCGGACCACCAAAAAATGTATAGTCCGAAAAATACAGTAGTTATATTTTTTGTTTTGTAAGAGTCCGTAAGAATGTAATTAATAATATTCCAAGACTTCCTGACACCATAATTCTTATAATACTCCATTCGGCTCGAGGATTAGCTATGTCCATTTATAAACCGCACAGTGTATGGTCTGACCTCACTCTTTTTCAACTATAAGACTACAAAACAATCTCATTCTTAGCTTTGAAGGATGAAACCGCCGGACAGTTTTTCATTTAGTTCAGCCCATATTGTTGTTTTCCGCCCATTTTGCTGTTTTACTCTAAACTTTTATTTGCTGGCACTTTGCAGAGGTGCTGGCTAAGGCCCTGTTTAATATGAGCCTCTGACTATGCATTTGTCTGAATTTGGGAGCATCTCCTAAGCACAGACTATTGATGGAGGCAGTGTAAGTGTACGGCCTGGGCTTTTGTTTTCTCATCTCACACCAACTCCTAATGGCCTTATTGGATCAATTAAGAGGCCATTCTGTAAAGGTGCTCAGTAACTCATGATTTAGCAGCCTTCATTAGTTTATTGGGCTTGTTAATAGGCTTAGACTGGCTGTGTAAGTTTGTGTGTGCGTGTTGGGAAAGACGGTGCATTTATTCTTTTTCCTTATTGGGACTGTTGGAGATGGAAAAGTAAATTGCTACTTTAAACTGCTTACGCATTTGTTATATTTTAAACAGAAGCTACGGTATACATTTTACAGGCCCATGGAAGAATGTCATTAATAATACAAGATTTCCTGACACCATAATTGTCATAATTGTCAGTTTGCAATGTATGTTTTGGCCAAATGAGAAGGACAAATCTTTGGTACAGTTCGTACTGTATATTTAGGGATCTATACTTGAAGTTAAATTTGTCCTTTCACCCATCTTCCTGATATTTTGAGCGTCTAAATTTGGCAAACTTGGCTCTTACTAGAGAGCTTTAACTCATGTTAGAATGTTCCCTCCTCTAAAACATATGTGGAGTTGTGTTTTGTTTCATTCACACATTTTGATAACCTTCTTACACCTGCATCCACAAAGCTCCAAAATTCTCTGTTCCACCTTATGATGTTAAGGAACTGTAGTTTTTGTGAGATCAGCAATTCCATAGCTGAAATTATCCAGCTGATTCTAGTGAAGAAAACACAGTGTAGCACCTATTGTTTTACCACATGAAATCAGAAGGTTTTACATTGGAGAGCGTAAATATGCAAGTTTTGTGTGTTAATCATGTGAAAGAAACAAAACACAGCTAAAGGTATGTTTGTGATGAAGAAACATAGCATAGACAAAATCACGTAATATGGGCCATTTGTAATGTATAATGTATTTGAATTATGAAGGATATTTCTGCGTCACTCTTTATAAAAGCAGGGCACAAATGTGAATAAGCACAGTGTGGTGCTTGCTGCCTGCTGCTCCAGAGGCCTCAGATGTATGGAGCATACGTGAGACCATAAACATTGATTACTGAGGCGCACATGCAGACACTTGGAAGAGAAACAGAGCAGAACGCAATCTTCAACTACACTTGGAATTGCTCTTTGCGCTCCCTCTTTCATCCACCTCCTCCTTCCTCATTATACAGGTGTGTGTGTGTGCAATATAAACAGTACGGAATAAGTAGTATTGTTGACAGCATACAGCTTCTGGAGTTTGCAGGTGAATGGAATTTGAAGAAGGAATAAGCTGCTTTTTATTTTGTTTGGTAATTGACTTCAGCTAAATTTAGATCTTGTAATTTTCAACACCTTTGAGCATTGAAACAAGTGAAAGAAAAAACGTATTGTCAGGAAATCACATGTGGTAAACTTTTATTTACTTTGGAGTAGGATCGTCAAAAGCATCAAATCGGATACGAATCAATATTAGAATCAGACTAGTATTGATACTGCAAAATATATATATATATTAAGGCCAAATTTTTGTTTTCTTAAATTGCTGAATTTTGATAAAGAAAGTATATGAAAATTACAATCTATAACTAAAAAAGGAGCATTTTTTTCTTCATCGTAATTGGTATCACGTATTGAGTGAATTCCTGAGTGAAATAGAGTTTTATTTTTTATTGTGGCAACACTACTTGTTTGAAGGCTTTTATTTATTTTGTAGTAGAGTTGTAAAAAGTATTGAAACTCAGTTACTAATGAATGCTAAAACTCACACTAGGGCCAAATTTGAGCTTTCCTGTATTCTGAGCTTTATCAGAAAGGATATAAAACCTCATGCTAAGATAAAGAAAGTACTATTATTTTGTAAATGAAAATGACTGAAAAGGAGCATTTTTTTTCTTCATTGTGGTAATTGGTATCGAGTATTTAGTGAATTCCTCAGTGTCGAAATCTAGTTTGAAGTTTTAGTATTACAAAACACTACTTTGAAGTGGATTATAATATAAGGATTTCTCAGTAATTCAATGTAACAGAGATAAATGATGTTACTGTTTATATTATTGCAGCCAAAAATCAGCTATTAGGATCTATCTTATGGAAAAAACTCTGCATGTCTTTGAGTTAGCTTTGCATCTGTTTTACTTACTGAATAGAATAGAAACAAGACAAAACATACAAATCTTCTCCCATAGGACCATAATGAGTACAAGATGCAAACCAAGTACGTGGCAGAACAAAGAAACATGTGCTCCACGTCTACCAGTATAAATCAGAATTTCTGTCACAAAAAACTTTGCTTATAATAGGAAACATCACTTGTGTTCATAATATTTTCCTTGTATAGTCAAGCACCCCACTTGTAAACTCAGACGTCACATTCTATCCCCATGCTTATCTCATCTGTGGGCACGAAAAGAGTTCGCTAGCTTTTTGTAAATCACAAATGACAGCTCTGCTATCAAGATCAACCCTTTCGTCTTTTTAGGGGGGGGCGAATAAAACCTAGATATTGTCGGAGGCGTATTTGGACAGGCTTGCATGACTCTCGTTTATGCATCAATCAAGGAACCACACAAGCTGTCCATCCCATTCTGCCAATCACACCGGCGTTCGCTGACTGGCTTTTATCTGAGGCTTTTATTTGTGCAGTCAGCATCAAAGATTTGCCAGATGAGTATGTCAGAAGAATTCATGGCAAATGATAAAAATATTTGTGACAAGCGCCAAATGCTTTCCCCAAACACTTGATTTGTGCTGTTGTTGATAAGGTTCAAGTTAATTTTATCTGTGGTTATTTTATATTCTCCATTATGGTGCTAGAGGTTGAGTTGCCTTTTTGTTTAAATGTCCTATTTTATGCCCAATTGACTCGTGTGAGCTTTAAGCTATGTTATGATGTTGTTATCTCATCAAAAACATGCCCCCGAGTTGTGTTTTGTTTTATTTACACGTTTGAGTAATCCTGGATTAATATCTGTCTACATCTCCAAAACTCAAAATGCTCTGTTCCAACTTGTGATGTCATGAAGCGGTAGTTTTCAACTTAACAGCTCCTTTTACCTTTTGTTTAGTAGACATTGGTAATCCCAGGGTCAGAATTATCCAACTGATTCTCATGAAGGTGTATAGAGTTTAAAAACAGTGGAGCACTTCCTGTATTACCATATGACATCACAAGGTGGAACTGTTTTTTTATTGTTTGAGAGAAGAACTCTATATGCAGGGTTTGTGTGTTAAACGTGTGAATGAAGCAAAACAAAACTCCAGGTATGTTTTTGATGAGGAAACATTATAACATATCAGAAACAGTGTAACATGGGCCCTTTACAGTATGTGCAAAAACACACTCTCCACCATCCACTATTCACTCAGGGTAGCCACAGGGTCTTAAAAGTCTTAAAAAGGTCTTCAATTATATTGTCCAAGCCTTTTTTTTCACAAAGGTCTTAAATTTCATTTGCCTATTTTTTTGTATATTCAACTGGGCTGCATGTGAAAGCTTAATTTGTCTTGTTAGAATGTTATAAATAATTTTTGACCATTTTACAAGCAATTCATACTACTATAAATGAGTTCTGAATGAGATTTTATAATAAAAGTATTTTTTGTTATTTAAAACAGTGAATAATGGTTATTATTAGAATTGGATCTGGTGTTTTTCGGCCGCATAATGGGTGCGATGTTTGGGGTAGTCAAACCTGGGGATACCGTGTTACTACTCCACGGGGATAAAACTCGTCACTGTGAAGAGTTTCAGAACTTTCAGAAACAACAATTTTACAAACCTTTTAAAGATTGTATAAAAGATACTAAGAAAACATGAATCATAATAAAATTGTGATCAAGCTCTGAGAAAATCAAGTTTTTGTCATCTCGCCCACCCATACTTCCAAATGGGATTAATGGTCTGCCACAGTATTAGTGGGACAGATATTAAAACTATTCAAAAGATATAATTTTTTTTATTATCTAACTCCCACTCACCACCCCAAACTCAAAGCTGTGAAGGCTGTTCATGCTCATTTGAGGGGATTAACTACAAAGTGAGCACACAGTTGGATCTCCAAATTGCAAATGTGTTCTTTTCATCCAGAGGTCATGGCTTAACATTGAACTGGAGGCAATCTTCTATAAATGCATATCCTTGTGTTTAACGCACTACTTCAGCTGTGTGACCGCGCCGTTGCCATGGTACATAATAGTCTTTTATATAATGACCAAAATTAATCTTTTAATACACTCAAGGCTATGAGAAGTGCTGCATTTTCACCAAAAAGTACAGTTATTGTCCCCATCCCGACCAGTTAACTGCGTATATTTTCGAGGGTGACAATGTACAATCCAACAATAGGACTGTAGAAGCTTACACAGTGATGTCAGAGGATTGGAGAGTGTACATGTGTTCTTGAAAACCCCATTCTTCCATTCATCCCTCTTCACTCTAACTGTTGGCAGCCTGTCTATACGTGGGCACCTAGTTCTAGGCAGGGACCTTCCCACTCTGTTTACATGCAGCCAAATCACTCTCAGCTGCAGAGTCGTACAAGAAAAGAGTGAAACAAGCTCAGCAATAAGAAGGTTTTGAGCTCCCAGGTTTGACAAGGCGCCTTTTGGCCACATAAAAAGCTTTGTTACCGCCAGTATTGTGGAAAGTCAGCGGCCTTGACATTTGGCCTAACAGGGGGTGAAGAGGAGGAAGAGAAGGAGGAAGAGGAGGAGGGGAGGCTACTCATGCATGCTCACCTTTCACTGTCATCAGGGCAAACAAACAGCAGCAGCCAAACAGTGGACACAGGCGGGTGCTTCAGATCTTTTACGCCAGTCAGACACATGCTTACACCGGTGGGACTTGTTTTCAGATTAAATTTATACCATAAAACAGGTGGAATGAGACAGAATTTTCACGAGACACAAGACGAGATTTTGACATAATTTGCATTAACCGAATCAGTTCATAATTTTGATCACATGATTTTAAATTGGTTCATTTTTTTATTTATTGTGTGGTGAATGTATCTTTTTTTTAAATTAACTTTAGCATAGATTATTGGGTTGTATCACTACAAACACTGGAATAGAATTTAAAGTTTTCTCTGTCCGAATACATGAGCTGGAGACTTTTAGCTACTGATGGTCAAAAATACGCAGCTTTCCAGTGCTCGAGTGAAGCGTAACCCTTTCGTGCACATACTAAATATAAACTTGGAGGATAAAATCTCACAAGATCTTTATTTTCATGTGCTCACAATCTTGTTGCAACTTGAGCCTGAATTTATTTACCTTTATTTTCTTTAGCTTTGATTGTTTACATGGTTTTGACTAGTATGCAGATTTTTAATATACCGTATTTTTTGGACTATAAGTCGCACTTTTTTCAGGGTTTGGGTGGTCCTGCGAATTATATATTACATTTTTCACACTGACAGCCCATACACCAAATATATGAATCGTATATATGAATCAAAAATGAAAAAAAAAAAAAGTAAATTTTTTCATTTTGGTTTTAGAGACAAATAATAAAGAGATTTTTTTTTTTCTTCTTATTTTTGGTTCTGTCTTGAAAAACTAACGAATCATACACAAACTGTTCTCTAACTTCTATAACTCGCCTTTCAAGATGAAATGTTGGTTCTTGGTTTCTGATTTTATAAAATAAATTTCCCCCCAAAACATGGTTTTTTCTTGCGCATTTTTGGCTGATGCGATTTATACTTATAGCTCAAAAAATACGGTAATAACCTGGAGCTATGTACAAGAAAATGTCTTCATCACAAATATCCAGCAGTTATTGTGTGTATTCTGTCTTGAGCTAGTTTCTCAGCCTTTTTAAATGTAAAACCATCCTACTAGAGGTGATATTGACATTGTTTCTGAAAACAGCACAAGCGTCTACTTCCTAAAACGTTAGCAAGGCGTTTTCATCAAGTCTAAAAGTGGCAGCTTCCTCTTTCATTACAATCATCTCAGCAGCATTTTATGAGCAATGACAAATACAAAAGAGCGCTTCACTCTCCCTATAAAAGTCATCTTGTTTTTTTTACGCACTAATCCATACATGTTACAAAGAGAGGAAGTGATTTATGAGTTTTATATCTCATCATGTTTCCCATCAAACCAGCAGCCTCTCTGTAATCTATGTTGTCAATATGCTTTTGTCCCACTATAACTCTCCCGGCGCTCATCAGAAAAACAAGAGACACAGACTGATGAATCAATACTCCAGTAATTAATGCTATATCAATGAATCTACCATGCCCTTGTGATGATGTTAATGTATTCACTTGTATAGACACAAGTTTCTGATGTTCTGATAACCAAACAAAGGCGTCAGGAGTCTGTCAATGTACTTTGGGCAATCTGCACAACGGAAATGTGCTATTGTGAATAGGGGTGTGCAAAAATACTGAAATACTGATTTATCGTACTGTTTAATTTGATGATACAGTATCGATATTGTGGGCCGCTGCATAAATATATTGTCAAGAGTATTTTTTTGTATGTTTTACTAAATAATTTTGTGAAAGAGCTACAGTTGTGTTTTTTGTTTGGAGAAAGAAAACTTATTTAAGCAACACGAGTGAAATGGATGTTTTTCATATTAACTTTGCACAAACTTAATGGTTCAATAAAGACTTATAGTATCACAGCCATGATTTAGACTTTGTTTTGTACTGAACCGTATAGAATTGTTTTGAATTATATATCATATCAAATCGTATTGAATCGATAGTGTACGAAAAACTTACTGTATCGGGTCCTGTGTATCGAGATAAGTATCATATCGGCAACTTCTTAATGATACCCAGTCCTTGTTGTGAATAGGAATGCAGCAATAACCGAAATATGGTGATATTCTGTCATCAAAAGAATCACAGTTGTATCGGAGGCTATCACAGTATATCAAATTACAAGCCTCTTTGATTAAATGTTTAAAAATATTTTAACTTAAATAGTTATAATGATTCTAATGTGTTTCTTTGTGATTTTAACATATTTCTTATTCTGTAAAGCACTTTGAATTACTTTGTGTATGGATTATGCTATACAAATAAACTTGCCTTGTTGTGGTACACTAATAAAAAAGGGGAAGTACATAGGCCATGGTCCTTTGGTGTCAGTGCAGACTACATGAACAAATAACTGTTATTAAGCACTTTTAAATCTTAATTCTTCATATTATAACAGTACCAAAGGCTTTTCAAGGCTTTAAAAAGGAAAAAGAAACATATTTACAAAATATCGCAATAAATATCGCACCGTGAGATGCATATCATGAAAATACTGTATTCAGGGATTTTAACTTTGTGACATCCCATAGTTGTAAATGACTTTTGTGCTTGAATAAACGTGCTAACCTGTGTGTTTTTTTCTCTTTCCTCTGCTTACTCCTGTGACGGGTGCTGCCTCCTTGACGCTTCTTTAAACAGGTAATACAATTTCTTTTTTCATTTTCCATTCAGCTGGTCCAAGTCATTCTTCTTTTGGCTGGAGATAACAGTTCCCAGTACAGTTGTAATAGCGGTAATTAAATAGATATGGCCTTTGTGTGGCCCAGATAAAACACCAGTATTGTCCTTAATAATCCCTATCTTAAAACGGGCATTTAAAACCCAGTTGGCTTTAAGTGTGAATTAAGGTGAATTGTTTCCCTACCTAGACTACTGTAAAAAAAATACAAAAACTGATACTTTGCAGCTGATCATCAACACTCTCTTAGGGGTGTTGGTGCTAACTGTAGGCACTGCTCTGTCTGAAGATAGACTTTAAAAGACAAACTGACTTAGCTGAAACTACAATAGGTGAGCTGATTAGTGCTCTTAAACATGTCATGGACATATATGTAGAACACCCCTGTGCGATGTCACTGCAAAGTATCAGTATCCACAGGCTGGCACATGGAAATAGCTTGTTTGAATTGAATCTTGAGTTTGATGTTCTGTTGGTGTGTAGTAGTGAAACTTTCCATCACTTTTTCTTGTGAATATTAATCGATATTGTAGAGCAGTGATCACCTTTCATATTATATATTTGACTGTGTTACAAATGTTCTCTTTCACATCTAATTCCATTTCGTGTCATGAGATCCACCAGACTGTTGCAACTCATTATAAAGACCCTCTTTGTACGAGCTACGATTGAGAGAGGCCCTTTCATTTCATTCTTAAGCCTAATAATAATTGATTTTTACTCTTAAATTTGGACTTTTAAATTATTTACACATAATACAGTGTGCTGACATCAAGAATTCTAGTTTGTTGGTGTTCCATAGTGTGCTTTTGAGTTGTAAAAGAGGAAACATTACTCGGTATATAAATTATTTGCTAACATAGTGGGGTTTTCCCTCCACAGCTGGTGAAAAGTGACTCCACTAATCTTCACCAAGTCTGGAATTGTTTGTGGTGCTGTCTGACTAATAGATTACAGCTGAAGCGGGTGCATTTTTCCATTTCATACTCAAGAGTGAGTAAAAGTCGTGGAATAGGCTTAGCTGTATATTTCTTTAGCATTATTCCAGCATTACACTGAAGGGTTAAGAGAAGAAAGCCTGACTCCAGCACAATCCAGGAGGCTCCCTCTGTGGTCGGTGTGTGAGAGGCTGCCTGAGGACGAATCAAATGGGTTTAATCCCCATAGGCCCATCTGCTGTGAGTGGGTGTGCATGTGTGTGTGTGTGTGTGTATGTCTATCTGTATGTGTGTGTATGTGTGTCTGTATATGCTGTGTGTGTGCATGTTTCTCTGTGTGTGTGTGCGTGTGTCTGTATGTGTATGTGTTTGTGAGTATGTATGTGTGTTTGTATATGCCGTGCACGTGGGTCTGTGTGTGTGTGTTTGTGTGCGTGTCTGTGTGTGTGTCTGTATATGCGTATGTTTTTGTGTGTGTGTGTGCATGTGCGTGTGTATGTGTGTCTGTAAGTGTGCGTGTATTTGTGTGTGTCTGTTTGTATGTGTGTGTGTCTGTTTGTATGTGTGTGTGTCTGTATATGCTGTGTGTGTGCATATGTTTCTGTGTGTGTTTGTGTGTCTGTCTCTGTGTTTGTGTGTGTGTGTCTGTATATACTGTGTGTGTGCATATATTTCTGTGTGTGTGTGTTTGTGTGTGTCTGTCTCTATGTGTGTGTGTGTGTGTGTGTGTCTGTATATGCCATGTGTGTGCATATGTTTCTGTGTGTGTGTGTGTGTCTGTCTCTGTGTTTGTGTGTGTGTGTCTGTATATACTCTGTGTGTGCATATGTTTCTGTGTGTGTGTGTGTGTTTGTGTGTGTCTGTCTCTATGTGTGTGTGTGTGTGTGTCTGTCTCTATGTGTGTGTGTGTGTGTGTCTGTATATGCTGTGTGTGTGCATATGTTTCTGTGTGTGTGTGTGTTTGTGTGTGTCTGTCTCTATGTGTGTGTGTGTGTGTCTGCATATGCTGTGTGTGTGTGCATATGTTTCTGTGTGTGTGTATATGTCTGTCTGTCTGTGTGTGTGTATGTCTGTCTGTATGTTTTAGTGTGCATGTTTCTGTGTGTGCGTGCGTGCATGTGTGTGCATGGAAGAATCCCACACTGCTCTCATTCACAAGTGTCCATATTTCAAATCCTCCGCGCTCCCCTGGGCTCCAGCCTGCCCCCTCCACGCCGCCCCCTGCTGTTGTTGTTTGATGTTTGCCTCCTCCCACTCAGCTGACATTTTATAACCCGCTCATTTTATTGTCTTAAGCCTTGACCATCACAGGCTGCCCTCCTTCTCTATTACACTTGTGTTTTTGACCTGCTTTTCACTCTTAGACATGGACATCTGAAATTATTTGGACACAGTGGCAATATAATAACAACAGGCAAAAATATAAATGGCAACAAATTCAATGTAAGTAGCAATAAATATAGTGTAAATATTAGTAATACAAATATATCTCAGAGGTCGTAAGGAGAAACAGTGCAAAGGTGAAAGAGCATAGGTTATCTGTTCTATAAGGGTGAGTGGTACAGTTGTAGGGAGTATGGTATGAATGTAATCCTGTATTTCTCACTGTCTGGAGCTGTAGGAGCCTCTTCACCGAGTCGGAAACCTGAATCTCACTCCCTCTCCCCCCAAACAGAGCAACTTCTCCTTGACCTTGACTCCACAGTTCTTCTGTTGTGGGTGATTTCATGTTTTGTTTCTGGTTATTTTAAACTGCACAACACTGCCACTGTCTGTTCCCTCGGGGGCGATGTCAGTGACCTTTGAGCTAAAATACAACTTTGGAAAGTGACAAAAAAGCTAAATCAGATCAATAGTAGCAACATGTGTGTATATAGCTTTAGAGAATAATCTTTTAGCTCTGAAAACTTTGAATTGTTATGCTCACAGTACCTAACACAACTGAACACTAATTATTTTAAAGATCCTGTAATACACACAGTGAATTTTTGTGAGCTTTGTTGTGGATGTTCCCTCCTCAAAAACATCCCAGTTTTTTTGTTTTATTCACATATGTTTGAGTAATCATTAGTAGTATTAGTTTGAGTAATTATTTGTGTATCTACATCTCCAAATCTCAAACACTCTGTTCCACCTTGTGATGCCATGTAGTTCCTTTTCAAGTTAACAGCTCCTTTTCCCCTTTCTTGTTCTAGAAATGGGGAATTCCAGGTTTAAAATTATTACCACATGACATCACAAGGTGGAACACAGTCAGTTTGAGAGAAGAACACAGCCTACATATGCAGGGTTTGTGTGTTAAACGTGTGTGAATGAAACAAAACACAACTCCAGGTTTGTTTGTGATGAGGAAACAACATTTATAATAATAAGCTCTGAGGTCTGAGTCCCAGCTCCAAATTTTCATCCCCAAAACGAGACTAAAAGTCGGGTGACCGTGCCTTTTCTGTGGTTGGCCCAAAACTTTGGAACGCTCTCCCCGTCACATTAAGACCGCTCCTTCAGTTGATTCTTTTAAGTCTCGTTTAAAAACACACTTTTACTCACCGCCGTGAAAATTGTCTGCTCCTCTGACTGTCTTTTATTGATTTTCTATTTGCTAGTTTTCTATTTGCTAATTTAGTATTTTAAGGTTTTTTATTTTATGCTTTATATTAATTAATGTGTTAATTTATATTGTGTCTACTCTGTGTAGCACTTTGGAGACTTTGTGTTGGTAAAATGTGCTATACAAATAAAGTTGGATTAGATTATAACACAGGTTAGAAATAGTGTAATCTGGGCCCTTTAAATTAAATGGTCACTTTTTAATGTTATTGCATTGACCATTAAACACAAATTTCGCTCGTTTGGCGTGGTTACAATCCGTCTATCAGTATTGTTTCTACTTGTGAGGCTTTTTGTGGTTTTCTTCTGTGCTGACCCCAACGTTCACTGTAAAATTGAACATAGATGTGATCAGAGCTTTAGACAGTGACAGATGTTGTATCTTTTCCAAAACAGCTGCCTGTGTTGTTTTCAAGTGCAGCCGGTTCAACTCTCAAAGGAGCCCTCTTCTGTGTAAAGACCTTTGCTCTCATGCTGTTATCGTTTCTGGGTTATTTGAACAGACTATTTGTGTTTCTGTCTGTTGCTTTGTTCAGCCCATGCTCATACTTTGTTTTTATTGCCTCATGAGTGGCCTCCAGAGACAGTTAATGCACTCCAAAAGTCATAACACGCCAACCCCTGTTCCCCAAAATGTGTACTACTCTATTTCATTAGAGTGTTGACTTTGTGGGGTTAGTGCCAGTTGATATTTGTGTGAACAAACTCAAATTGGCTAAAAAGAAACTTGGGTTGAGAGACTAGCGTTGTAATTTTTTGGGATACGATCTGAAATAGAAACTTTATTAATCCCGAGGGAAATTTAAATTTTGCTGCAACAAGCTACCATACCGATTCTTGTCCTTAATGTACTCTCCGATATTGATACCAGTCCAATACTGCATAGTGTCCAGAAGTAAACTATTCACTACTCACTACTAGGGATGCAACGATATGGCTTTCCCACGATTCAATACGTATCTCAATGCATGAGTTACGATATCGATTTGGATACATTTTAAGATGAAAAAAAATTTTCTGCTAGGGAGTATAATATACTAACACTATGATGTTAATGAAACATTACATGCAACACATTATAGCACAACTACTATACAGCTGGAGTTTATGTGTGAAGTGTTTTAGTTTATTTGGTTCAGTGATTTACAGCTCAGAATTTTTATTCAGTGAAACTAAGAACAGAGCTTTCTCAGCCTATTTTATAATACAACCAGTCTACTCTTAATATAGACTGTAGGGGAGCTACACTATCAAACTTTCCTTCTTTGATGATGATTTGAAGATTTCTTTTCCTCCTGAGTCCTCTCACATGCCTGTGTCGGTGCTGCTCTGCCTCCTCCAGTAGCGACAGTAGCTCCGCCACACTGCCCTGCTACAGTCTGCGCTTACACAGAAATGTCTCAACAGAGCATTTTCTGAGGATAACTTATGAGACAGAGTCTGAGAAATAAATTGCGTATATATCACGTCGCGTGTGTGTATATGAGCACATTTGATTAAAGCCGATGTAAAGCCAAAAGCGATTCTAATGTATTTAAAAGTTAATATCTTTTTCATTCCTGGGTCTATCAACGTAAAATAAAAAGTGACTGAAAAATAAAATCCACCTCTGAAGAATATTTCAGCTATGTAGCCGTTTTCTGTTGCATCTGAGGACACTGCGATAACTGTTTTCATTTCGGACCAAAATAAATGACAGCAAAGTGCACATGGAAGGACATGTGCATATCGCCACGTGTATCAAACGAACATGTGATTCGAATCGAGAGACTAGTAATGATTCGATATTATATCGAATATTGTTGCATCTCTACTCACTACTACTACCATTTTGTTAGAGCACAAGAGCAAAAAATAACTTAATTGATTCCAAAACAATTCTTGGGTCTAAAACAATTCTGAATTCTCTTTTTGTTCATACATAAACAAAGAACATTTATTTTACACATTTCAAGTTCCCTGTTATAACAATGTTTTATGTAAACTGTACAATACAAAAAATAATATTTCTTAGATCAGGTAAGAATCTGAAATAAGGTACCCTGAAATTATTGTGAAAGTGAAAGTGAAAAGTACCATTCATCTCTGTGTCTCACTGCGCTCTCACACAAGTCTACGATACCGATACTTGGCCATTGTGTACTTAATGATACCAATACCAGTCCGATACTGCATCATGTCAAGTAAATATCCTTCTGTTCTTGTGACTCAATTTTGTTATAGTAAAAGAGCAAAAAGTAAATCTACTAAAAGGTATTTTTAAGTAAAATATACAAGAATAAATGAAACTTTGAGAACTAAGGGTGTTCAGGGTCATTGATAAGTAGTGTTGATTTAAACGTGCACTGTGTAACTGTTCCAGTGGAGGGTCTGTCAAAAGCTTTCCTCTATGGAGATGTTACTTGGAATGTCTGGAATGTTTCACAGTATGGCATTAAGATCTGTGGAGAGGCACCCCCGCTCACGGTCAGAATGGCTGTTTTTCTAGGTATTTTTGAGCTATAAAACCACCTGTGCACAGTGCATCTCTAAGCACTTTTACTTTTCTACTTCATCGCTTTCTACCGCAGAGCACAAATAAAACCAGCAGTGAGGCTTGTAAAAAGATGCTTCACCTCAGGTCACATGGCTAATTATGCAGAGCAAACAAAAGTCTGAGTTAGAGCTGTTATCTCCGTAGCTTAGTTATTTTACTAAGTTCAGCATCCACACCAAAGACTAAATGAAGGTATCAAAGAGGTAACACAAACCTTTTCTGCCATTATGAGCGTATTTTAAGTGTCTACAGAGCCGCCACAGTTCGTATTTAACCTGCTGAGTGTATCTACAGGTCCTCATTCTGGAAAATACAGAAAAACCGATACCAGGAACAAGCCTTTTTAAGACGGAACAAGCAGATTATGAGCTGTTTGACCTGAAGGGGAGATTTTAACGGGGTAAATGAGTGGCGGTGGTGGTGGTAAACTAAGCATATCGGATTATCCAGATTTAATAGAGGGAATAATGCAGTTTATCGGCGTCAATCCTCTTTCCATCTGTGCGGATTCTTATCACGGCAAACACAAATTACAGGAAAAGTAAGATCGATGCATATTATCAAAGCGGTTTTTATAACCTGCAGCATCTGGCCTGTTTGTCATGAATAACTGTCTGAGTAGTTTTACGTTTTCATTAAGAAGAGTGCGATATAATGTGATATGATAATAATGTTCCCGCAGTGATTTTTAAAATGCAAAAACTTTCGGAAGTAAATTTTACAATGCCAAAGTGCTTTGTATTCTTATACAAAAATATGCTTTTTTGATGTTCATTTGCAATATCACTGTACTTTTTAAATTTGAACTATAGACTTCACAAAGAAATGGAGTGTGACGTCACCCATAGCGTTCGGTTCCAGTCAAATGAAGCTCACGAGGTAGGAAGTTATTGGAGCAGAGTTCCATATTAGAAATAGGAATTTTCTTTCATACAAAATAGTGAAATTAAAACACCAGGATCATGAAGAGCAGCTTAATACGAACACTTCAAGGACCAAAGTTAGAGAAGGGCGATAATTTTTCAGTGTAAAGTCAATTGGAGCTGGAGTTGATGGAGCCAGACGTGCCCTCATGGTTCTCTTCCTATCTATATCGCAGTGGCTAGTGGGTTAGCAATGTCCATTTATATACCGTCTATAATTTGAACACTAGTACTAGTAGAATAAGTTCTGTGATATTGTATCATTGTAGAAAACGGGACTTGAGGTAAATATTCCCACACGACAAAGGTCCCTGTGTTGTCCTAATCTGGACAAACTCGGCGCTGCTCCGTCTCATCCATCAAGCCGAGCTGTGTGTCTCGTGTTGACTTTGAGCTGTGGACTTGAAAGGTTGATTATACAGCACGATGGCTGTTTGATGAATTGACTGGGCCTGTGGATTGGCGAGTGTTAATAAGCAAAAGCAGGCTGCTAACCTCTTTCTGTGCAGATGCAACACAGTGAAACCAAATGGCTCTTTGATGGGGCCTGTTCTTTCCGCTGTGGTCTGTGCGTCTGGAGGATCAGAACAGTGAGAAGTGGGAGAGAGCCGGCTTGTGGAGAAAAGAAGGTCTTAAATTGGGATGGGTTAGTAGTCCTGGTTAGGTATGTGAATTTTGAAATCCCTGGTGATTAGATTTTGATTTCATTTTTAGGCTCCCAAATCGATTAAAAATAATGATATTAAATTCCAAAATGATTCGTCCGTCTGTCTTCTGCTTTATCCGGCTGGGTCGCAGGGGCAGCTATGCGCCGTCCAGTCCTCTGCACACCTGACCCCCCCATGAACCCCTCTGTGAGTGGAGCCCACAGGAGGGTGGACGTCATGGTCCTTGATGTTAATTCACAGGGTGCTGCATGTTTTGACTTGATGGGGGAAACCGGAGTGCCCGGAGGAAACCCATCCAGACATGGGGAGAACATGCAAACTCCACACAGAAAGGCCCGGGCGACCCAGGGATCGAACCCGATTCCCAAATGATTCTTCTCTTTTTTTTTCATTGTTTTTATTGGAAACATAGGAGCATAATATGCTGACACAGCAGCACCTCATTTACGATCCCATTTCTTTTTTTCCAAAATATAAACCAAGTTTCTGTAAATGTTATATATATATATATATATATATATATATATATATATATATATATATATATATATATATATACATATATATATATATATATATAACTTTATTTAACCAGGGAAATCCCATTGAGATTAAAAACCTCTTTTTCAAGGGAGCCCTGGCCAAGAGGCAGCAAAAAGACAATTACAACACAATTAAAATTACATACAAATGAGTTAAAAACAGGCAGTAAAAAGACAATTACAACACAATTAAAATTACATACAAATGAGTTAAAAACAGGCAGTAAAAAGACAATTACAACACAATTAAAATGACAGATTAGTTAAAACAGGTACAATTTATGGAGGCTGTCTCAAGTGCTCTCAGTCTGGATTTAAAGCCATTCAATGAAATGAGTTCTGTTAATTTCCAGTCCTTTTGCAGCTTGTTCCATGTCGAGGGGCAGAGAAGACAAAAGCCCTTTTTCCCAACTCTGTACGAACAAACGGAACAGAGAGCAACACCTGATCATTGGAACGCAAACTATAAGAATCAACACTTCTCTGTGTGATTAAGTTACAGATGTAGGAGGGCAGTAGTCCAAGCATGGCCTTGTAGATAAAAGTGTAAAAGTGAGTCAATCTCCTAGTGGATAAAGACGGCCATCCTACTCGGGAATACAGTTCACAGTGGTGGGTCAAGGCCCTACAATTAGTAACAAACCTCAAAGCAGCATGATACACAGAGTCAATCTTACTCAGACATTGAGCTGAAGCATTCATATACAGCAAGTCACCATAGTCTAAAATGGATAAAAAAGTTGCCGTAACAAGGCACTTTTTAACCTTAAAAGAAAAACAAAATTTATTTCGGAATAAAAAACCCAATTTCAATTTGAGTTTCTTCACAAGATTCTCAATGTGGGGTTTAAAAGTCAGGGCATCATCAAGCAGGACACCAAGATATTTGTACAAATGAACCACCTCAATTTCATTTCCCTCAAGAGTGGACACTGTGGGGACATCTTGCAGATTCTTCCTAGAGTTTGAGAACAACATTAGTTTAGTTTTGTCAGCATTAAGCACTAGTTTTAGCTGCAGAAGTGTGTGCTGCACCACATCAAAAGCTTTCTGCAGAGATTCAACAGCATTAAGAGGAGATGAGCCGAAGCAGTAAATGATTGTGTCATCGGCATAAAAGTGCATGTTAGCACTGGACACATTTTGTCCCAAATCATTAATATACATAATGAATAGGAGAGGTCCTAATATAGAACCCTGTGGCACCCCCTTGTGGAGACTCACAAATTCAGAGCACAGACCATCATATTTGATACATTGGGTCCTGTCACTCAAATAATTAGTGAACCAGGAGACTACATGATCTGACAGACCAAAACTGATAAGCCTTTGCTTTATGACTGTGTGGTCCACAGTGTCAAACGCCTTTGACAGATCAATAAAGAGTGCAGCGCAGTATTGCTTTTTATCAAGAGCAACAAGTATATCATTGATCACTTTTGTAGCAGCAGTGATGGTACTGTGCTTTTTCCTAAAGCCTGACTGCAGTTTTGAAAGAAGATCATTAGAATATAGAAATGATTCTCGATTCTAAAACAATTCAGTTCTTAAACTGTTTTTCCTACAAAAAGAACCATGTATTTTACTCTTTTCAAGTTCCCTGTTAAGTTTTATGTGAACTGCATCCATACAAAAGATCATTGTTTTTAAATCAGGTAACAGTCTGAAATAGGGTACTCTGAAGTTCTTGTAAAAGTGAAACTTAAAAGTACCATTCATCTTTGTCTCACTCTCACAAGTCTTACCGTGGCGGAAACCCTGTATTTAACGTAATTTTAAAATACATTTTTGAGAATTTGGAATTGATCAAGAAAGAAAGAAGAATTGTGAAACCGTTTTATTTTCCGCACCCCTTGTCTTTTAACAACAAATGTACTTACTTGATTATAAAATATTAACAAGAAAAATCAGACATGGCTTGGTCATTTCCTGAAACAGTCATATGCTTCAGTGTTGTTTACATACACCAGTACTGAGCTTCATGTATGAAAATAAAACCATAAGTGCATTGCTTTTTGCAGCTCTCCCTTGCTCCCTGGGGCCAAAGAATTCAAAGTAACCCAGGGTTTCATATGAAAAGTCCTTGAAATCTACCACATATACCCTTGGTTGGTCAAGCCGTGAAAGATTTATGATATTTAGTATTCAGTTTCACCTATGGAAAGCTCAATATATACAGTATGTCCCTAAAGCAGGACTAGGCATGTGCCTGTTCAGATTTCACTCAGATGAAGTTCCACACCTTTCTAACAGAGCTGTATGTCACCTTGGCGAGGAATGTCAGCCAATTACAGCGCGTATTCAGTTTCTCACACCATTTAGTCACATATATCGTAGCCCCATCCACTACTGTACGCGAGAGTAGTCTTTGAGCTCAGCATTTTTCCCTGCAAGCCGTGGACACCAAACAGCTGGTCGGGGAGGAAGAAGCTCGCTAAATTTCCCAGGTGCCTCTGAGTTTCCACACAGCGCGACCTGTTCTGTCAGCAAGGAGCACTAGTCCCCAGTGAGGATTTCTGCCAAGCTGGAATTATTTTAGCCCATTGTTCTTATTTGTTCTACTGTCTCTTGTTATTTTTGTTAGGACAGGATTGTAATAAGCACAACCACCTCAACCCTCTAACAAGCTGCTTTAATTTGTGATTCTGTTCGTAAGAGTTCAGCTACTTTGCCAAATGTGATTTCCATCAAATCACATAAGCTCTTGGCTAATGTCATCACACAGCCACCATCTGGAATGTTATTGTTTTACCAGGAGGCAAATATTTGGGTACAAGGCAATCCAAGTCATATATGGTAGGGTTATTTGAAGGTAACACAAGAAAAAATAAAAAATACTACTACTACTAAAAAGAATAATAATATAAAAAATACCAAAAAAAATAAATACATAATACAATAATTATAAAATAAAATAAACATTAATAAATAGTAATAATAACACTTGTGTAGCGCTTTTCAAGATACTCCAAGATGCTTTACATGAAGAGACAAACAAAGACAAACAGACGACACAAGAAAGTGTTTTTGTTGTGTTGTTTTATGCAGATTACTAGCCCAAAGGTTGGCTGTAAATACCAGGCCTGTCATGATAAATACTATATTGATTTATTGATACCTGGAACATTATCTTTTAGAGCTCAATATTGATTGTGGGTATATTTTCTTTGCAATAATTATGAGGTTTTTGTTATTTGTTTTAATATGATTTGAGCTGTAGAGGATGGAATAAGTCACTTTTATGCCAAATTATTAAGTTATTTGTGCCTTTTACTTTTATTGGGGTTATCTTGTTTTGTATCAGTGGCTTAAAGTATCCAGAAAGATCCAAATCCAGCTTTTCACTTCAGATACCGATACTGATATCTGCCAAATACCTGATTTTAACCAATGTCAGTGTAGAGACAGAAAATGGTACTTATTTCCTTAAAACACAGTTATCTTATTACACAAGAGTTCCAATTGTGTTATGCAGCTGTTGTTTAGCCTACAAATCAATACAGAATAACTTTATATGAATAAAAGTTTAAAATGTTCTGGGCCAAAATCAGCTTGTACTTATAACATCCAAATAAAGACTCGACCACAATATCTGCTTATACAATATCATGGAACCGATACTTGATCAGGCAAATCTTTCAGTTTTGTCACCGATATTCACTGCTAGTATCAATATCAGTTCATCCCTAGTTTCAATATCGTCATTCATCGTGATATTTTCTCTGCAGCAATATATTGTACTTCAGAATTTGTTACTGTGACAGGCCTAGTAAGTACACTTAATAATCAAGTGAGTGGAGGCAAGTCCATTAACCAGTCTAGTTTATGTGTCCCTGAGGCTTGCATCTCCAAGGTATTACAAATATTTATTGTCTCAAAAGTCTCACGGGGCTCGTTTCATTTGCTGTTTGAGTGGGTTGAGGAAGTGCTTGTGAAAATAACTATCACTGTACGTTGCCAGTAGAAAATTTATTGATCCATAAGGAAAATTATTTGGACACAGTAACTCACACATCACAATATATTACAGTAACAAAGAGCAAAAATATAAATGGTAATAATAATTTCTCGATAAGCAGCGAAAATAGCTAACGTAATGGTGAGTTGTTGTACAGTTGTAGGGAGTATTATCTGTTCCATAAGGTTGAGTTGTTGTGCATTTGCACAATGAGCTCCTCTGTTCCTCTCTCAGTAGTTGTTCACCAGAAGAAAAACTTGTGGTTCTGCACTGTGAATGCTTCATAAATTTGGCGCATCAGGGAGTTGGATGATCTGAAAGAAGTTGGAGGATGTCAGTGGCCAGGCTCTTCACAGATGGTTTGCTTCTCAGATCTTGGTTCTGAAAGGATGTTATTAGGGCATGTGTAGCTGAAGGAGAGACTGGATTTGAGATTGTACCATTTAAAGGGCCCATATTGTGCTATTTTTGAACTGTTATAGTGTTGTTTCCTCATCAAAAACATACCTGGAGTTATGTTTAGTTTCATTCACACATGTTTAACACACAAATCCTGCATATTTACGCTGAATTCTTTTTCTTCTCTCAAACAGAAAACACTCTGTTCCACCTTGATGTCATGTGGTAATACAGGTTGTAATACTGTGTTTTTGAACTCCATTCACCTTCACTAGAATCATTTGGATGATTTCAGCCCTGGATTTGGAAATTTCTAATGAACTAAAGGTAAAAGGTCGCAGTTAACTACCATTACAGGACATCACAAGAAGTAGGCAGACTAATAATGCAGGATTTCGCAAATATGTGTGAATGAAACAAAACACAACTCTATGGCCCCATCCACATTAGTACGTAATCGAGTCGTTTTCGTTGCGGATGCAGTTTTCGTCCCCACTAATCCGATGGAAAACGGCTTCGGAGATGGAACGATCTGGATACGCCAGCTGCCACGTATTCGCCTGAGTACGGATCTGATCCAGCGGTTATGGACGTATGAAAACGGTGACACACTGACGTCAGGGCTCTAGCTGCCGTTCTTATTGGACCACGTCACTGTGACTTGCGCCTTCCTCATTCAGTGGGTTCGTGACATCAGACATGCGACGCTATTGTGGAAAACATCTTAAACTAACCCTAGACAAACGGGAAACAGCGCCGGTCCACGAAAAGACTGTTTTCACACTTGCCATTTTCCTTGGCTTGAAATCTGCTGCTGCAACTTCTATAAAACTACGGCAACTTCCGATACAGCTCTCCACTCCTTGTTTTTACCGCCCACGTGGTGTCGTGTCGTTGTGATGACATAATGCCAGCCTAGTCATGTGACTAGCGTTTCTGGCGATCCAGACCCGACCTGTGGACGCAAATCATTTCCAATACGCTGATACAGTGATACGGTGAGTCGTTTCAGTGTAAACGCTCTCTAGGCATGTTTTTGAGGAGACAACAACATTCTAACATGGCTTAAAAGCACTGTGTAACCTTCTGGTTGGGGATCATTCACCTGCTTGTTTTTCTAGGGAAATGTCATTGCTCTGCCTGGATTGTTCCACAGTATGTAAACTGTACCTTTAAGATCTACCTTACATTTATTCAATTACAGGTGGTTTTATAGCTCAAAACTACCTAAAAAATCTGCAATGTGACTGTGAGCAGCGTTGCCTCTCCACAAATCTAACCTGTAACTTGGTCTTGTTTTGATCTCAATGATGTTAGAAAGGTTTTTTGCCATACGGTGAAACATTCGAGATAAAGTAATCACATCTTCATGGAAACAAGCATTTGATGGGCACCAACAAAGTGACACGATGCACCTTTTAAGCTCACAAGAATCCATTTTGTGTAATATGGGCCCTTTAATGAAGTGGACTGTTATCTCTGCTGCTCTCACAGATGTGGGTGGATTCCTCTGTCAACTGTTTTCACCTTGTCTCAGTGATGAATAATAATGCCTCCACTATGGCTTTGGGCAATACCTGAGATTGAATGTGTTTTAAAAAGATGTTTTATTTACCAACTGCTATGGTACCGCTGCTACAGTCATGGCTCAACAAACACCGATTACGAAAGCTATTATTCACCTCCCACTGCTAATACTTTATCATAGGTTCATTTCTCTTCTGTCTGTCAAATAAGAGATTAATCACACTATTTATTCTTTGTTTAGTGTTAACTGCTGCTGACACCATACATTTATAAGCACAGACTCAATTATGAACGATTTTATGTGAAATAGCTCAATTATATTCAGAACAGAACATTTCATAGGTTGCTATAATGTGTATTGTTAAATAAGGAAAGATGCATGGAAATATAATCATAGAACAATTTTTTACTGAAAATATTATGCTCTCTTATGTTAGCTCTCTTTAATTAGCCTTTAGTTATCCGCATATCTCCTGTAAAATTAGATGAAAGAGAATGTGATTAGAATGTGTTAAAAGTAAATGTACATATTTAAGTTATTGCGTTACTGCGTTACATCTTTGGCACTGTGGCAAAAATATACAAACATATAAGTCTTTTTGACAGATGCCATAGCTGTGTGAATGAAACTGAACTAGTTATTTAAATCAGACAACAGACAAACAAAGGAAAACTGTCCATTTTAAACACTTTACTGTATCCAGACTGAATCTTTAATTTCCTTGTTTCTGGCAGACCCACAGCAGGGTCTGATATCAATAGCATCCAAATTAGGGGCCAAAACGTTATTTGAGGACTGATTTTCAAATGGATTTCTTGTCTCACTTTGGAATTTGAGATTATGGCGTAAACTTAAATCGTGGGATGTATGTAAAAGGCAGTGCACTTAGCCTCTGCCAGCACACAGCTCTGTATTTCACAACATGTCTGTGGATGCGCTTATTGAATACTGAGATACTGAATACTGGCTTTATGGATTTATGAAGAACAGAAGATGAATGAGCAGAGCAGATAGATGATTGGAGATGCATCCAGCCTGAGGCGTGTCTGTGTATGTCTGAGTCTTCTACAGTTCAAGTGTTACACACAAATTCTGGACTCAAAGACGTTTCACATTAAATATGCTGTTTTAGAATTCAGTAATCAGATAATGACTGGACAAAGCTCTGACTTACACAATGTAGCTCAGAACCGAAATGGTCAAACTGCAGATGGGCATCTGAGGTGACAAGGTATAAATGAGGTGTAGAGAAAACTCCCATTTAAACTTCAAAACTCACTGATTACACCATGGTAACATGCAGGTTTATGATTGTCCACACTAGGGATGGGCATTTGATTAAATTTTCTTAATTGATCGTCGGGAAAATTAACAATAGATTTTTGATTAATCATTAACATTTTATATTAAAATTAGCATCACAATTATTACTATGACTAATCTGCATAAATAAACTCTTACTTTACAACATATAAACTAGGGTGGGCGATATCTCGATATTTAAAATATATCGAGATATTTTTGAAACTCGATATGAATTCTGACATATCGATATATCGCTATAATGCTTATGTTTACTTCTGGTTTAGCCGCTCGCTTGTTTTGCCTTCTCTGTGCCGCGCCGCTCCGCCTCCGCCTCCTGCTTTTGTCCCCGAGCTCCTCCGCGGAGCCCGGAGCTGGCCGTGGACTAAACCAGGACTAGGACTAAACCAGGACTAAACGCGGCCTCAAAGCCCGGGGCTCGGCCGCGGACTAAACCAGGACTAGCACCAGGGCTCTGCAGTGCGCCCATTTCACTTGCATTTGCGAGCAAATATTTCGTCGTGCGAACGTGGAAAACGAAACAGGCGCATCTGTGCGAGTGTTTCTGCAGCCACAATAAGGAGCTGCACAGACGTAACGTGACGAGTTAAACTTTCTAAATGCACGTTTCCCAGCGCGAGCGCAACCACATGACACCTCCGACCGCGCACGAGCCCAGCGTACGAGCTCCGCGTGTGGCAGATATCACTATACGAACAAACTCCGCTTCAAAACACACCCACGCCCCTTAACCGAGGAGCGCCCGCAGCAGGACCCACACCTGTCCCATCCACTCACAGACACCCGCGTGCCGCTGGACAAAGCGAGAGCTTTGGTTTTGTCTTGGTCTTGTCTCGGACTCGAGCGCATTTGGACTCGGTCTTGTCATGGACTCAAGGTCTGAATACTGAGTGCGGTCATTTTTCATTAAAGCCGCTGCTGTTGCCAATAAACTCATACCAGTATGCGGGAGCGTGCGGGGCTTCTCTCTGCAGCTCTGTGCCAAATGCCAAATAAATCCGTTTGTCACAATGTGCGTTTGATTTGGTAAATGTGCAGAGACTAAATACCACTTTAAAACAAGAGAATGTAACTCCAGTTTGGAATTTGAAAATACAGGTTTAAAAATCCTACACACTTTATTCACTTTGAAGCAGTTTTGTGTCAGTGGAAGTTCTCTTTAAGAAGAGGTTCTTAAACTGTGGGTGAGGGTCCAAAAAGGGGTGCAGAGTGTTTCAGTGCAGTACTAAATGAATATTAATCAGATAAAATTAGTTTTTTTGTTTTTGCAGCAGTTTGGGGGCTGTATTTTTTCCTGTAAAGATATCGAGATATATATCGTATATCGAGATATAGCAAAATATATCGAGATATATTTTTTGGTCCATATCGCCCAGCCCTAATATAAACCATAGTCACTATAGAGCCACATCAGCCCGTGTGAGATTAGAATGTGTTTAATGCAACTTTGCGCACATTTGTTTACATCTTACAGAAACGAAACTTCAAACCACATGGCTAATTTGCATAAACAGAAAGTGAAAAAAGCAGCTCTTTCTTTGTGTGCTGATGTGTTCAGCTTCTGTTGGACTACAGAACACAAATCAGTGGATTATGAGTGTTCTTTCTGTGACAGAGGATGTGCTGAGGCTGGTGAGTCTGTTCTGTGCGTTTGTCGCGTTGGAGATACTGCGTATACATGTGAAACCGGGATAGTCAAAAAAGAAAATAAAAACATACCCGGGATACTGATGTGCAGGTAAACGCACTCATTGGGGGATATAGTGATCTCCACGGAGCCAGAGCCGAGATGTGGGACTGTGGGGCCACAACTCCAGTGTTTGTGTTCTGAGACGCAGCCTCAACTCCTTACGCTACATTATGCACAGCAACCGACATTTGGTTTGTTGATTAAAATTAACATGATTAACAAAATTCTTAATGATCAATTATCGATTAATCGACTAATCGTGCCCATCCCTAGTCCACACAGCCAAACTGTCTGCATCTATTTCACTGAGGACTAAAAGCAAACATACTTAGGTTTTCCACACTTTGGTTTATGGCTGTCCTCTTCCTGCCTTTTCCTGTCAATATGATGAACGATCAAATGGGGGTAACACTATTTGGGTGTCAAGGAGGTAAAGATGCATTAAAGTCCAGTGGGACTCTCCCAGTCTGCTGTGTGGATCTTCACAGAAGATCCCAGAAAGGACGAGTCCAGATTAGAAAACATGACTCATGTGTTCAGAGCTGTGTGACCGCGTGAGTGCAGCAGGCGGATGGACTCTGAGGTTTGCCGGAGAAGGATCAATGCAATGATTGAATGACTGGCTGTCAGCTCAGCTCGTCTCTGCTGAGGTGTAATTACTGAGGTGGAATAGCCATGCTTCTATGGGCCATAAATCTCAATCTGACCGTCCAGGGACAGACGTGGTGACCGCCGGCACTGGAGGGGATGTGCTGAGGACAGGCTGCTCTGTCTTTACAACTTTACACTAACAGTAATATATAGACTTTTGCTCCTACCGGAAAGAATTTACTCTTTACTTTACTCATGTTGGTGGATATTGTTATACAATCAAATCCTATGCGCCATTACTAATTGGGTTCAACTATGACCTATGACTCAACCCCCCAAAACTCACTTTTTAATATACACACATAAAGAATTCTACCTTATTTCACTTTTATTTGACAAGGAAGTCCCATTGAAATTCAGAATCACTTTTACAAGAGAAACCAGGCCAGGGTAGCAGCCAACACAATCTGCACACTACAGAAAAATCACAAAATATTACATTATAGAAACAATTCTATCTCAAGAAAAACATAAAAATTTCTCAGGCACCACACTTTTTCCAATTTTCTTGAACTTATCAAGTGAGACCGCAGATTCCAATTTAAGATCCTTGCACTTATATGCCAGAATAGCAGTGAATGGCATTTGCACATAAATAAAAGATAAGTTGCAATAGAATAAGAATAGAATGCTAAAAAGAAACTATAAAGATCTGCAGCGACGATAGGAGATACTGCGTCTGTGCCACTCCTATAAGATATGGTGCTCATCTCTTAAAACCCAAGATGAATTTAAATTTCAAGGCCGATTTTGCAGCGTCCCATCTGTGACTCTATAAAGGGTCCATTTTCTGATCTGTTATAATATTGTTCCCTCATAAAAAACATCTGGAGTTGTGTTTTTTTTTCATGTTTAACTCAAATTGTGCAAATTCAGGCTGATTTCTTCTCGAAAACAGAAGACACCTTGTGATGTCATGTGGGCATACAGGAAGTTTACAGACAATTTTACTCAAATCATTTGGATAAAGTTAGCCCTTTAATTTCCAGTCTACTAAACATAAGGTAAAAGAAAGACATTAACTTGAATACTACCAGTACATGACATCACAAGGTGGAACAGAGCATTTTGAGCTTCAGAGGTGTATTACTCAGACATGTGTGAGTGAAACAAAACAACTCCAGGTATGTTTTTGAGGAGGTAATAGCATTATAACATGGCTGAAAGGTGCACTATGTAACTTTTTCTGCTTGTTTCTATGGAGACGCCATTGCTCTGCCTGAAATGTTCCACAGTGTGACATTAAAGAGCTCTAGGTGGTTCAATAGCTCAAAAATACCTAGGAATGACATGCATTTTGACTGTGCGTGGGGTCGCCTCTCCGCAAATCTGACCTGTAACTTGGTCTGGTTTGGTCTTCATGAAGATAGAAAGAATTCGACGGACCCTACACCAAAAAAGTTACACAATGCACCTTTAAAGCTCAAAGGAGTCAATTTTGCATAATATAGGACCTATAAAAGTCTCTCACATTTTATGCATTGATATATATATATATATATATATATATATATATATATATATATATATATATATATATATATATATATGCGCTATGGGGTGATTGAGTATATGAATGAGTGAGCAGATAAGTAGACTGCTCGCCCTGGCTCCTCGGCCCATGCACAGTGTATGATCTGTATTCAACTGTGCTACACCAGTGACACAGGCCCAGTATGGTTAAAAAAGACAACACCCATGACTCATTTGCGTGGACTGAATATATGTGGGCGCTTTGACACTGGCAGCGCTCCAGTCTGTGTCATTTACATACAAAGGGGGCAGACGACGAAGGGGGAGCAGAGATATTTGCATGCACATTCG
The DNA here is from genome assembly GCA_030686955.1 of Odontamblyopus rebecca. Classification (NCBI taxonomy): domain Eukaryota; kingdom Metazoa; phylum Chordata; class Actinopteri; order Gobiiformes; family Gobiidae; genus Odontamblyopus; species Odontamblyopus rebecca. The sequence goes on from CM060657.1 coordinate 14,045,234, forward strand.
TCCCATTGCAGCGTCTCTCTCTCTCCACGCCATTATACTCATGTCCCTGTTTTAACATTATGCAATGCTTGTATGCGTTTGCCTCATTTTGTGTTGAGTGATTGCTGGAATGTAACCACAGACAGTTGAGGAATGGGAAGAGCTGCCCACACTGTTCGTTATTGCACACGTGACACTTGAATCAATAATTATGTCCTTGTGAAGAGTTAGGTCAGTGTATGACATGTTAACAAGTAGCTAAACAACTGTAATAAGATTCTAATGAAAAGAATTATCCAGGAATGATACGATTATTTTGTGATTTCATGATTGTGATTTCTATTCAAGATGACTGACAGCATGATCAAACAACAGTCAAATGCTTAATTTTCTTTCATTTCCATAATCTGAAATGTTACAGGATGTGGCCTGAATTATAAAGCAAACTTTCGTAATGATGAGTTAAAGCTGAGTAGACATAAACAGGCACTTTTTTTGGAGTATAGAAATTTGCTTCCAAAACTGTCATGACAATTATTTTAATTCTTATAAATATATTGTGACCTGAGTATGATTATTGATGAATGATAATGCATTAGTCGCTTTCACAGTTTCATGCTTTATTCATTACCTGGGGCAGATTGACACTGCACCACTGGCCTCTCCACACGTATTCATACTAGGCAATGTGGGTGAATTGTCTTTTTTTTTTACTTTGTGGGTGAACTGTCTTGCCTAAGGACACAATGGTCTCCCACTGGTGCCCCACTGTGGCACCTGATTTTCCCAGTGGTCTCCCGCAACTAACCAGGTTGGGCCCTGCTTGGCTTCTGAGATCTGAAAAGATCAGATCAGGTTTTGACAAGGAGATTTGGCTACACAACCTAATTAACCTAATATCATGGCATCCCTAATCCAGAGATGTGTAATTATAGAAATGTCTGTTCTTCCTGAATTCATAAATGCTGCATAAATGGTTATTAATATGTGTGTGTGTAAACTGTCATGAAGAATATCTCTAAGCCAGTGAGGTTTCTTTAACATGGTTTGCTACATGCTGTATGCTAAAGGCTAAATAATTATGCCATGATTTGATTTCTCGCGCTGGAAAAGTACTCACACAGTAGTTTCTCAGCCACCGCGGTCAGCTCAGAAATGAGAAAATCTCACTTAACTTTGCCTAATGGAAATGTCTCCCAGATTACATCACTCGTGAAACTCCTCGGTAATGATCAGATGACGTGTTAGGCCTTATTTCTCCACTCCTGACTCTTACATCATACCATTGATTACATGGTTTTTTCTGGAGTAGCCTCCATAAAACACTTAGTTTACCTTAAGAGGTCAGCCTCATTCTCCCAGTTCATCACATCATCATCAGTGACGTGATTGATCTCACCACCCGCTCCTCTTCTGTTTTTATTCGAGAACAGCCGCGCTCTCGAAGTCCAATCGCTCATATACCTCTTGACTTTGGATTCCACTCTGACACTGATAATGACAGGGTTGTGTGATTGCTCGCTCCCAGACCCGTATCCAAACCTACAACCATCACATTTACATCAGCATCGCATTACGTCGCATTTATTCATGGTGCGGTGTCACGGAGAGGCCCCAGCGCAGTGATGGATTGGGGTAATGCTTTCCACTTAGAAGTAGATGGAGGCGCACAATCGATTTCAGTCTTTAGTACTTTGCACAAACAACAAGAATGGATGCAGAGTTGGGGAGGAAGAGCCGCTTGAAAATGAATCATGAATGAAATGACTGACATGGGTCGGTGTTTGTATTGCCCATCGGACAGTGTGATCCATGTCAGAGGCGTGTGCATGCGTAAAGGGCACGGGGAGTGGGCGGGTGCGGCATCATCGTTCATACAACCCACTTATAAGTCAGGTCTATGATGGAAGTGGACTAAACATGAGGCTGAATGTGTGACAAATACTCAAAAACTATTTAAGATTTATGTATGTAGAAAAATTAAAACCCAAGATGAATTTCAGTTTCAAGGCAGATTTTGCAGTTTGATAAAGGGTCCGTATATATTTTCAGTCTGTTATAATGCTGTTTCCTCAATGTAACAGCCTGGTTTGTTACTAGTAAGCACTCAGCACCTTCACTAGAGCACTTTAAATAACTGCACATTTTATAGCACACAGCACTTTAAACATATTTGCACTTTTTAAAAAGACATTGCACATAATTGGTTTTAAAATATCTTTATTGTCTTCTTTTTACCATTTTTTAATCCTGATGCACAGTGGCACTTTGATTGGCAGCTGCTGGGCTCTGGAGGGAAAGGAGACAAGTGTTAATTAGGTATTTTAAATTGGTTAGTGCAATATTTCGTGCAATAAATCTGTTTTTAGAATGTTTTAAGTGTTGATGTGGGTGTAGTGTGTTTTATTGTGTTTTTAGTGAAGTAGTGTGTGCTGTGTCTTACCTCCTTTCTGCTCTTCTGTCCAGGTCCCAAAAGAGTCCCCTGGAAACAACCTCCTCCTTTTATGGTTCCGGCCTGGACCAAAGTGTAGATTTGTACAGGGGTAGTGGTAGTGGTGTTTTATTGGTTTATGGGTTTTAGAGTTTATTTGGTTAATGGTTTTAGGGTTTTTATATACATAGTGGGTGTTTTAATAATAATTGGGTTTTGGTTTATTTTATGGAGGGTCAGGCCACAGTTTTAAAAGCTAATGTTAATTTGATCTACCCTGCTTTTATCCAGTAGTTTTTACCAATTAGTCAGAACACTTAAAAGCCACCTGGAGAGATCACTCGGGGTTCTGCTGTTGGAGAGGAAACACTGCCTGCCTCCTATTTATTTGCACCTTTTTGCACCTGCACTTTGTAACAATTGAAACAAAGTAAACCTGTGGACTGCCTTTTCTGCCGGTCTGAGTATTTTTTTAACCTTTTTTTCACTGAAACCCAACCCGCTCACGGCAAGCCTACGTCACACTCAACATACTCTATCTCAAGTTGCGTTTTGTTTCATTTACACGTTTACACAAATAAAATAAATAAGATTAGAACGACTTCGGCTATCAAGTCTTTTGGGCTTTCGCATGCGCAGTGAGAAATCGACAAAGGTAAGGCTAATGCTGCTTATAAAGTTGTTTTATAACGTTTCCAGACACTAATGAGTGAGCCAGGCATAATGTTTTGATTGTTAGACTCGTAGACATGTTATAAGATGGGTTAGAAAGTGGTATTAAGCTTCTTCAGTGTGCAAATTGGCATTTTATGTGGAAGTTAAGACCTTGCCCTGATTATTACTCTAGCTTGTTGCCTTGACAGACTCACTGCCACAGCGAGATCTCTGTCTTGGCAACACTGATCTGTGGCATTTTTTGGCTTCTGACAGTATTTGACCACCTCTAGCAATGGACTTTAGCTCCAAACGTGCTGTCGTTCCCCTTTAAACTGAGATCAGAAAACACCTCTTGATGTCATACGCTAATCCAGTAAGTGCCCCATCTTTACTAAAATCATTTGGATAATGTGGAAATGTCAATCTTTACTAAACAAAACGTAAAAGATAGACATTTTAACTTGAAAACTACCATTACATGACAAACAAGGTTGAATAGAGCATTTTGAGCTTTAGAGATGTTTTACTCAAACACTCATGCAATCCACTTATGAGTCAGTTCTATGATGAAAGTGGGCGAAACATGAGAGGCTGAACGCATGACAAATACCATCCCCGAGAACCATTTAAGATTTATGTGCGTATGTAGAGAAATTGCCAGAGTTTCACAGTAGCAGTGGAGAAAGCGGATTAAAAACTGTATGCAGAATGACAAGGATTTATGCCGGCCACTTTACTGCGTAGCCACTGTGTTAGAATGGAAGTTGGCATGGAAACGCTAAGTGAAGGCACAGTCACACGCCTTATCAAACACAAGACGTGACCATATGCTTAGATTCTGGCCGTTTCTGTTTCTTTTTGTGCAAGATGAATCTTTGACAATTTGTTCCTCATTTCTGACTGCCACCTTAATATTAAAGTATAATTTTTTTGTTTTGTGAGGGGAGTCAATATCGCCGGGCAAGATACTCTTTGATTCATGAACTAGATTTGATTTTTGTCTATTTGTATTAGATAATGTGGCATATCGCCCAAGCGTTAACTCCAGTTCGCTCATACTGAACAGTTGTGGAAGGTAAAGAAGTAAAAGTAGTCAAGTACTGTACTTGAGGATAAGTTTTAGGTATCTGTACTTTACTGAAGTACATTTTAGATTTTAAGTAGATACATTTTATTTTTTACATTTTTATTTTTACTTTACTACATTTGAGAGCAGGTATCTGTACTTTCTAAACTACATTTTTTTTAACTGTATTAGTATTTTTATCATAGTTTGAGACCTGCTGAAAAGGCTGAAGGGTTTACATTTCATATGTTCATAATTTGAGCTAACAGAAATATACAAAACAAAACAGCTAGCAAAAGTGTGATTGTTTCTCAACAAAATTCAGCACAATTTTTTATCAAAAGCACTACATTTGAACCTTTATTAGATCTCAAAATCTGCGTGAAATTTTTTTCATGTGATATTTTATTTGAGCATTTTTTTTGTTCCAGTATTTGTACTTTTACTTAAAGGTGCACTGCGTAATATTTCTGATGGAGGGTTCGCTACCTACTTGTCTCCATGGAGATGTTATTGCATTGCTTGGAATGTTCCATGGTATGACATTAAACATATCCATCTACCATTTATTCATGATGGTTGCTCAAAAATGCAATTCTTTCAGTGAATATGGGCGACTCTCCACAGATCTGAATTGTAATGTAGCGTAGTGCTGTAACATGCTTGTCTCCCTTGTGTTAGATAAACTTAATCTGTACTGTGGAACGTTTTAGACAAAGCAATAACATTTCCATGGAGACAAACATGTGGCAGACCTTCCAAACCTTTGGCATATACACACCGAGTGCTCTTTCGTCTACACTGTATGTCTCTTTAAGTCCCGAGCTTTCCAGTTTGTATATACAGTAAGACCCATGCATTTTTTATCCCCAAACACACACACAGCTGCGCTCAGTAAAACTATCATTTCGTGGTGCGTTTGAACTTTTGCCCTTCTTCGTGGAACACTTTGTGGCTTTTTTTATCGCCGCAAATACCACTCATCCTTGTCTGTTTGTACTCCCACTCGATGTCTTGATTGCATTTTTGAATTCATTTTTCTACATTTCTTTTGCGTCTTATAATGAAAGTGCCCATATTAAAATCTTATCTGGAGTCGTGTTTTGTTTCATTCACGGATGGTTAACACACAAACTCTGCATATTTAGTTCTTCTCTCAAACGGTTCCACCCTGTGATGTCATGAGGTAATACAGGGAAGTGCTCCACTATATTTTTTAAACTCCATACACCTTCATACGAATCAATGTAACCATCAAATGCTTTTCTCCATGGAGAATGTTATTGCTTCGTCTGGAATGTTTCAGAGTATGATTAAATCTTTCTATCTTCATGGAAATCATACCGGACCAAGTTACAGGTCGGATCCATGGAGAGGCACCCCCGCTCACAGTCAGAATGCCTGTTTTTCTAGGTATTTTTGAGCTATAAAACCACCTGTACTTGGATAAATGTAAGGTAGAGCTGTTTAATGTCATACTGTGGAACATTATAAGCAGAGCAATGACATATCCATAGAAACAAGCAGGTGACAGACCCCCAACCAAAAAATTACACTGTGCACTTTTAAAAACTACCACTTTGTGACATCAGAAGGTGGAACAGAACATTTTGAGCTCACTGCACGCACTGAAACCATAATTTCCTGGCGCGTTTGGCCTTTTGTCCTTCTTCGTGGAACATTTTGCAGCTTCTTTTTTCTTCTCCGCAAATACCACTCATCTTCCACTGTTTTATACTCCCACTCCGGGGCATGTAAAGCTGCTCAGGTCACCCCACTGCACCCAGCCACCATTTTATACTTTAGAAACCCTCTCCGGCCATAAAGACCACGTATCCTGAAAAATAATGGAGTGTGCTTTTATTCCCATACAAATCAGTGGAAGCTGTAAGTCAAGGCGCTGTGGTCAGGGCTGTGGCCACCTGACGCAGTAAAGATGGATTGTGTTGTGGAGGTAGAGCTTTTATTCTGCCGTGTTTATGGGGCTTGAGGGACACCATTATGAGCCTTTGGTGCTTGGTAATCAGCATCAGAACGGGAGCACTGTTGTATGTGTATTTATAGGTATGGCCATAATACTTCTCCAGTCGGTACTACAATACACATGCTTTGTCTGGTGTTTTTAAAAGCATGTTTAAACTGCATGTCTCACTCCAGCTACTGCATCAGTTTGCTTTTTACAAGCACTTTATTACACAACGCTGTCTATTCATTTGCTTCAGTGATGTTTTGGAGCACCGTCGGGGCAATATATAGAGTGCATGAGTAAACTTTTTTATTTGTGATGTAAAAATGTGATGCTGGATTGTTTTAATGTAATTTTTGGATTTGATTTTCTTTAACTCTTGCTTATTGTTATTTTATTATTAAAGAGCCTTTATTGTACTATTTTCTCTTCCCTTATGTTGTTTCCTCATAACAAATAAACTTGGAGTTGTGTTTTGTTTCATTCACACAAGTTTAAAACACAAACCCTGCATATTTAGATTTCTTTGTTCAAACGGAAAACACTCCTTTCCACCTTGAAATGACATGAGGTAATACAGCAAGTGCTCCACTGTGTTTTTACATTCCATACACCTCCACATGAATCATGTGGATCATTTCAGCTGAGGAATTGTCCATCTCTACTGAACTACACGATACAAGGCACCTGTTCATGACATCACAAGGTGAAACAGAGCATTTTGAGCATTGGAGATGTAGACTGACTAATAATAAAGGGTTACTTAAACATGTGTCAATGAAACACAACACAACTCCAGGTATGTTTTTGAAGAGGTAACAGCATTACAACATTACAACATGACTTAAAGCTCACAAGAGTCCGTTTTGTGTAATATAGGACTTTTACAGGGATAATGGAGAGAGCTGAGGGTTTAAAGATACTGCAAAATTAAAAAAAAAAAAAAATCAACCAAGATTGTATTTGTATGCAACATTGTCCTCAACCGTCTACTCTCAAGCCCTTCATCTGACTGGGTAAATTGACTTCCTTAAATTGACTTCCTTATATTCCTACAACATGCTGTAACTACTTCTTGAAACCCTTGCCCACCGCTGCAGCCTGGCTTTATCTACTACACTTGTCCAGGGGCGGCGTCAGACATTTTTGGTTGGAGAAGCTACAGTATGTTGGTACTAAGGTCTTCAATATGGGTGCTCACTTGACATGTAAATATAGAGTCTTTAAGATGTGAGTGCAGCCCAACGCCCTACCATGTTTGTTTTGCTGTTTCAAATATGTTTAAATTTAGTTAGCATCCTGTAAATTCTAATATTCAATTCTTTCTTTATTGCAGTCACATTTTAGACCGTTTATGTTTGCCATTTGAACATTTTTAGTCTTATGAAAATGGGGCTAAAATCTTTGGGGTGTATTGGCCATTTTAGGGGAGGCTAGTGCCCCCTCAGTCCCCTCTCGCACCGCCCCTGCACTTGTCACTGTTCCAGAGAGAGATACTTACCTAACAAAACTACAATCTTTACTTTCATCACTACCTAACATTGCTTCTCATTTAACCAACTTTATTTTGCGTTTCCTGGTTGAATTCTTCCAACCGGTTTTACACTTTTAAGTCAGGAAAACACTGGAACAAAAGGGAAAAAAAATCTCACACTGCTACAAATAGACAGGATGATTATTTTTCTAGGGTACAATGTGTTCTCAGGAAATGGCAGCTTGGCCCATCACTTTGAGTTACTGTGCATGGCGGAGTGTTTAACAAACAGCTACATTATAGTTCGTTACTTTTTCTTGGCAGTTTATATTGTTTGAAAAGTTAGTGCCATACTGCCATACCAGCAACATTTACACTATTTTCTGATCTGTTACAATGTTGTGTCCTCATCAAAACTTAGCTGGAGTTGTGTTTTGTTTCATTCGCACAAGCTGCATATTTAAGCTGAGTTCTTCTCAACCTGTAAACACTCTGTTCCACCTTGTGATGTCATGTGGTAATACAGAAAGTTGCTTGTTAATTTCAGAGCAAATTCATGTTTTTAGGCTGACTGAATCTTTGCAGGTGCATTCATATTTAGCCATTGCAGATTCTATAATCCTGCACGATATTCTGGCCAATTAAATATGCCTTTGTCTGACTTCAGCAATAACTTCTGGGCACATTTTCATTTGACCTCCCAGATGCTTTATCTTTGTAGTCCACGGATACACTACATTACCCAGGATTCCCTACAAGGTTAGCACCCTCCTTCCCTTTCCCTCACATTCTTCATTGGTCCATTAAACAGCTTTGGTATTTTCCTCTTTGCATGGGTTCAGTTACAATTATTTGAACAGCTTTTTAAAAGAATTGTACTTTTCAGAGTACTTCTCTGTACTTTTACTCCTATTTAAGTATTTTTTTGTTGAAGTAACAGTACTCTTGAATACGTTTTGGTTTGTCTTCCCACTGTGAGAAAGTCTACAAGTGATAAAAGTGTTATGTTCAGTATTACATGATTTGATCTTTTGTCTTTCTTGCACCTCTCCTTCAGATACACTTCATTTTTTCTCATTGAAAATACCAGATTTTGAGCATTATTTAATTTATATTTTCTCCTTCTTACATTAACTTCAAATGATCAATTAGATGTTGTGGCCTGACAGTTACTTTTACTTGATCTGTAGTTTTTCCAAGTACTCTCACAGTAATAACATTTTGAAGTAATGGTTCTCTTACTTGAGTACAGTGTTTGACTACTCTACCCTCCTCTTCCTCAGGCGCATCTCATTTCTCTTTCCTCCCTTTCTTTGTGATTCCTCTAATCGCTTCTGCAGGAAATGGGCAAGGAAGTTCCACCCACAGAGGAGAAATGAAGGAGAGGATATAAACTCCTCACTGAGACCAATAAAGTTTAATTATTTCATCTGATGTCTGCCTCCTGAAGCCTCCTTCTTCATTCTGTGGTTTTCTTTGGAACGCCACTTAATATGACACATTTGACTGACAGCTGAAAATGTAATATCGGGGAGAGGAATCAAGGAGAAGGAAGCGAGGAAAGAGAATTGAGACACACCCTCCTCTCTAGTCCAATTCCCCCGTTTTCTTCCTCCTCCCTCCTCTTCCTCCTCCAGCTGTGTTCTGTCTGAGCTTCACAGATTTCTGAACCTCTTTGCGGTAGAGCTTCAGCAGGTGTTTGCTGTTTGATTGGGTTTGATTTGTGTCAGCGTATGAGAGCTTACTCATGCATTAGAGGATATTAGCGCTGTGTGAAACAAATGGCTTTCCCCTGGATCGCCCTTTCTTTATATTTGACTCATCCGCACGCTGCTGCCTGTGTCCTTTTTTTAAATCGGGACAAAAACACTTATCTGTGCTTTGAATCACGCTGACACAAACTGTTCCCATGTGTTTATTTAGAATGCTCATTTCGGGGAGATTAAACACACGTTGTGCCAAACTCCGATTTGGGGTTTAAAGATACAGTGTTTAACTTTTCTGGTGGAGGGCCTGCTATATGCTTGTCTCCATGGAGATTTTATTGCTTTGCATGGAATGAGCTGCAATAGGGCATTTAACTTATCTAAGTCCATAGGAACAAGCTGATGCCACCAGGTCATGGGACAGGTCAGATCTGTGGAGTGGTGATTTCACTCACAGTAAATGGAATGCAACATATTTAGCAATTTAAGCACTTCTATGAATAAATGCAGACGATAAATAAGTTTAATGTCACACAGCAACATTTAGATCTCCATGGAGACAAGCAGTAAGTAACATCGTGTAACTTTTCTGGCGGAGGGTCCATCACCTGCTTGTTTCCATTTATATGTCATTACAGGAATGTTCCACAGTATGACATTAAACATCTCTACCTTACATTTATTCAAGTGGTATCATAGCAAAAAAAATACCTAGAAACACAGGCATCCTGATTATGAGAGGGGTCGCCTCACCACAGATCTGACCTGTAACTTGGTCTGATTTGGTCTGCATGAAGACAGAAACGTGTAATGCCATACTGTGAAACATCCCAGACAAAGCAATGATATTTCCATGAAAAAAAAGCATTTGATGGACCCTCCACAGGAAGGTTACACAATGCAACAGAATTCAAAACAATCCACTTATATTTGTGTAGGACATGAGTTATTAGCGACTATACCTCCTCATCGCCGTGACAAATGCGAATACAATATTGAAAATCTAATATAGAGTAAAGAAAAAAGACAGATGGTGAAAGGCCTAGATTAGACTAGCCTTTATTATCTCCTTATGGTGACATTTTGGGCACAAAAACACAACAACAGACAATAAATAGAGCAGTTACTACACATCAGTCCAGTGGTAGCAGTTACCATTAAACAAGAATTGACGAGACCCAAATACAGTACACACTCTAAACCAATTCATCAATTATTTCCACTTCGAGGCACCTACAAATTGCCCCTAATCCTGCTGCTAAAAACGTCCTGCCCAGCACATTAAATCACCCAAAAAGTACTAATGAGTTAGCTGAACTATTACACTAATCAGTCAGTCCACATCAGTCTATAATGAATATGTGTTACACTAAAATTCAAGTCAGTTCCCTATGATGTAGAAGAGTTTAGAATGTTTATATATGTTCAATTTACAATTTGGTACTCTGTATCTAAACTAAACTGGGAATTCTGGGACATTCCCATTGCAAAAAAGATATTAAAGCATTGAGGAACTTTTCTGGTAGAGGGTGCATCAAATGCTTTTCTCCATGGAGATGTTAATGCTTTGTCTGGGATGTTTGACAATATGGTATTAAACCTTTCTATCTGCATGGAGACCAAACCAGACCAAGTCAGATCTGTGGAGAGGCGACCCCTTTCACAGTCAGAATGCCTGTTTTTCTAGGTATTTTTTTAGCTATAAAACCAACTGTAACTGAATGGTCTCCATGGTCTTGCTCCACCTCCATTAAAAGAGTTCATACAGTTAAATTTAAATACAAGCACTTGAGTAGAGGAGACTGTAAAATCCCACTCCATTTGAACACTCTGCCTTTTCAGTTTGTGCTTCACACTCCTGGAATCTGGGCCCCACAGAAATAAGGAACATGACCTCCATTCATAGCTTTAGTAGATCTGTGAAACAGGAACTTCTGAACAATCAAACATGTGAACTTGACTAATCTGTGTTTTAACATCACAGTAAATGTCTCTGTCTTGTTGAATGATTGTGATTTGTGTCTGTTGTCTTTAATCTATGTGCTATGTGTGCTTTTAGCATGTTTTGCTAATATGTTTACTATTAATATTCACTGATCTTTAATGTCTTTGTCATGTGTGGTGGGCTGAATGTTATTGTGCCTATGTTCTGTTTTTGTCTTGCCATCAACCTGCCATTTACATTAAAAAAATATAAACAACAGGTAGAGCTGTTTAATGTTATACTGTGGAACATTTCAAGCAGAGCAATGACAAATCCATCGAAGCAAACAGCAACTAGCACTCCCACCCACAAAGCTAGCTCTAGTGCACTTTTAAGTTACTTCCAAAAATATTCCGCTGTATGATCTTAAAATGCAGTAAGTTTCACCGCTTGACATATAAATTCTTCTTTAACTCAACCACCAGCAGTACTCTTAAACGTTTTGCTACACTGTTTTCCCCTATTGTTAAAAGCAAAAAGTCAGGAGGGGCTGAATCCATGGTTCAAAGTAAATTCGATTCATCATGCATTCACAGACCCCGAAGGATTCTCCTGTTTCCAATGTATTTCTTTTGTATCTCCTCTTTTGTGTCTTTTCTATTACGCTGTGTCCTCTCCTCCGCTCTCCCTTGATATCCACATGCTTTTGTTTTGTCCTGCTTCTCCGAGGGAAACCCAAGATGTCTCAGTAAGTTGAGTCCGTGGGCGCCTCTCTCCTGATGCAGGCTTGAGGGGAATGAGTTCAGTGTGACCTTATACCAGGACAGGAGGAACTGGGATGGCTACTCTAGGGGTTTGATCCAAAAGTTTTCCAGCTCACATCAATGCTAACCCTTTATTGATTTATATTAATAGCACTTTGAGATTGTTTTTTCAAATGTAAAATCCAATATAATGCCTATTATTAATGATGCTATATTATGTGGAATTGTCTTTGGTGAACTCAGCTTAAATACACAGGGTTTGTGTGTTAAACATGTGTGAATGAAAGGAAACAACACACATTTTCTGGAGGGGTTACACTACCTGGTTTGGCTTAAATTGTCCAGCGTATGGCATTAAACCAATCTGTGTTGCATTTATTCGACTACAGGTGTTATTATTCTTACTGTGAGTGGGGTCGCCTCTCCACAAATCTAACCTGTAATAGGCCTGGGCAAAAAATCTATTTAAAATAAAATTTAGCTGGCAAGTCAAATCAATTAGTTTCATCGTAAAAACTAATATTTAAGATGTTATTTATACAACTCGTACATTTTGCATTCGCCAAAACTTCTTTAGGCTTTCCCTAGTGCACTTTCTGAAAGAAGAAAGAACACAGAAAGAACGCTCATATAATCCACTGAGTTGTGTCCTTTAATCCGACAGAAGCTGACCACATCAGTGCAAAGAAAGAGCTGCTTTTTTTTCAGCTTTTACAGTTTATGCAAATGAGCCATGCGGTTTTAAGTTTTGTTTCTGTAAAATGTAACCAAATGTGGCAAAGCTGCATTAAACACATTCTAATCTCACAGGGGCTGATGTGGCTCTATAGTGGTGATGGTTTATATGTTGTAGAGTTGAATTTAATTATGGAGATTAATTATAGTAATAGTAATTATGATTATTTTAATATAAAAACATTAATGATTAATCGATAATCAGCCGTTTATTTTCCTGGTGATTGATTAAGAAAATTTCATCAAATGCCCATCCCTACTGTGTCCCTTATGAAATTCTTCCAATTTATTTTGGTGTCACAACACTGGGAATTTTGGATGGTCGAATTGAATCGTGAATCGAGTTTTTAATAAAAAAATAAAAAATAAAAAAAAATATTTTTTCAATTTTTTTTGACCCGCCTGTGGGCTCACCACCCGCAGAAGGGTTCATGGGGGGTTCAGGTGCTATGAGGATTGGGCAGCAAACTGCCCCTGCGGCCCACCTGGATAAAGCAGAAAATAGATGGTTAGATGGAAGATTTTTTTGGGGGGAGGGAAATCGCCCAGCTTTAACCTGTAATTTGGCTTGCAGGTCTCCATGGACATTCTAAAGTGTATGGCCATACTGTGGAACATTCTACAGAACATCACCACAGACAAGTTACCGCGTGCTCCTTTAAATACCACAATACCACAAAAACACACAATATCCTGTCTTATTCTGCTGCTTTAGACGAACATGTTATCAAATGTTATTCTTGCATTCACCTGGCAGTTCATATTTCAGTCTTTTTACACATTTAAAATGTGAACTTTGAACAGAATTGTATTTTTTAAACATGCATCATTAAACCAATTGCAGTGCTTGTCAGAAAAGTCACAATTAGAGGTTATTTTTTCACACACGTTCAATCCTAATTGCACGAAGGTCGAAGAGGAGCACGACTGAGAAATGGGGAGTTAAAACCTTTAGTCCACACTGGGTATTTTGTATTGATTATTTTGAAGTGATGGTTTTGGCTAAGTGACATTGCCATTGATTATTGTTATCCAGAATGAAAATAAATTGCTGCCTATCGATCATGGGTTGGAGATAATTATAGAAACCATTTCATTTTCACGGCCCCATGTGAAATGCACTTCCTCATGTGTAAAAACGCACAAAGTCATAGTTCAGCCCGGACTTTTAGCTGTGAATTTTGCTTCCCTGTGTGTAGAGATGCACTGACACTGAAAAATTTACTGGATCAGATATCTGCTTCCAAATATTTGTTCAGCCCAATATCCTTGCTGTTCATACAAATCAGTGTAATAAGAATTTACTGGTTGTAGTCGGCCAATACAGAAAATGTTTGAATTTGTATTTACACGCAGCTGTTCTGTAGTTACATGAGGGATTAATAACAGCGACACAACACATTTGGATCAGTTTTGTCTTATTTTATTTTCGCCTGAAGGATATAAATACTGTTTTCAGTCCCTGCGCTGGTATCAGTTTATGGCAGATACTTAAAGCTACAATATCTGTATCAGAACTGAAAAAGCTACATGGAAAAAGTGCATCCCTATTTGTGTGCTTATCTTATGAGCTTAATTTTTTCTTTTTTCAAACCATACATCATTTTTTCCTTAACAAAATCCTCTAATCTAAATGTCTCTACCCCTTTTAAAGCTCCATATGCTTTGAAATGTAGCTCGTGTACGCTTTGATGACCGCACACAATTTGAAAGAGACTCAGTGTGAATTGATGCTGTCCTTCTGTTAGTGACGCTGTGCTCCCAGCCCGGATTTGCCTCTAATCAATGTCTGTGCAATGAGAGGCGTCTATCTGCAGCCGGACGCACTGGGAATTTGTCCTGATGGCTATTGATCAGCTCATTGTTAGACAGCAAATGACAGAACTCTGGGTTGTGGGTGCAGCCAGCCAGAAATACAGTGACTCAACAGAATATCATATACGTTAGATATATTTAAATGATATGATTAGGACTGTGCAAAAATATTGAAATATCTAGGCCTGTCACGGTGATTACTATATCAACTTATTGTTCAATATATGAAAGCTAGAACAATGAAGGTGTATGCAGTTTAAAAACACAGTGGAGCGCTTCCTGACATCACAAGGTGGAAGTGTGTGGAGTGTTTCAGTTTGAGAGAAGAACTCAGCCTAAACACGCAGGGTTTGTGTGTTAAACGTATGAATGAAACAAAACACAACACACATTTTCTGGAGGGGTTACACTACCTGTTTGTTTCCATGGAGATGTTAATGTTTTGGCTTAAATTGTCCAAAGTATGGCATTAACCCAGTTTGTCATGCATTTATTCAACTACAGGTGTTATTATTATTACCCATTCTTACTGTGAGCTGGGTCGCCTCTCCACAAATGTAACCTGTAATTTGGCTCATAGTCTCCATGGAGAGGTTTATGGCCATACTGTGGTTCTACAGAACATCGCCACAGAAAAGTTACACAGTGCCCCTTTAAGTGCCAGAATTTCCTCCGCAAAGACACAAAATATCCAGTCTTATTCTGCTAACTGCTGCTTTAGATGAACAATACTGGAGCTTAATATTTACCGTGTGTACAATTTTATTTTGTATTTGACCCTCACAGTACAATGTGTTACAACTCTTGTGGTGGAAAAGAGTTGGGTGAGACATACTTTAACATTTACAGGAAGAAAACAGTTCTACGAAGGAATAACTCTGCTATATCAGAACACATAAGATATAGTGCAATTTAATGAACTGTTTGTTTGCCTTCTTCTGAGACTTCATGGTTGGGTTTATTTTGAGTGCAGTACAAAAATTTCATATACAGACATGCAAAGCAAACTCCAAATACAAGAAACAAAAAGAAAGAAGAGAAGAAAAAAAAATTAAACAAGGACGATCAAATGTGTTTAGGGAAGAAGAAGTAAAAGGGAAGAAGTAAAAAGAAATATAAAATAAAAAATAAAAAATTGTACCTGTATGTTTATGACAGAATGTTCAGGAGTTACCATGACAAAAACACAATGGAGTACTTTCTGTTAGAACTCCTAAATACGCAGGATTTGTGTGTTAAACCTGTGTGAATGAAACAAAACACAACTCCAGGTCTGTTTGTGATGAGGAAACAACATTATAAGATCAGAAAATAGCGTAAAATGGTTTAATCATGAGAGGTAGAGCAGTAAGATTAATTGTAATTCAATTTGAATGATCGCAATCAGGAAATCACAATGGCTGCAATTTGTGCATCGGGTAATTTTTCTGGAGGGGGTACGCTACCTGTTTGTTTCCATGGCGATGAATGCAGCCATTAGCAAACAGCCAAAAAAGTTTTAAGAAAAAAAATGATTCAAACTACACATTTTCAGGTTTGATTTTCAACAAAACACCACAAATCAGCTCCCCTGTAGTTCCAGCTAACTCACTTCTTTCTGGTCAGACTGTGTTAAAACAAAGCTCAGATTAAAGGCTAAAGTGTGTAACATAGCTTCAGACAGAGAAGTGCCTACAGGTAGCATCTTAACAAAGTATCAACTAGAGAATGATTGAGTTTGAGCTATTCATTTTTGTCAGTATGGCTCAACTCTAGATCTAAAGCACCTGTTTTCCTATTCTGAGAGACATGACCATTCCAAGACATTTAGCAGGCGGTTATTTACAATGTGAGATAAACTGCAGTGCTAAGGAGCGGCGCTGCCTGCAGATTTCAGCACCTCACTCATCCTGTTGAGTAAATAATGTGAACCCAGACTGAGACACCTGCCTCCAACCTGCACCCAGCGCATTAATAACAAACGCTCCCTTTCTAGCACTGCTAACATATCTGTCTTATAGGGACAGGACAATAAAAAATAATATTGTGATAAAACTTGTAGGAAAACATCATTTGCGGGACATTTTAAATAATTGTGATAATCGTCAACAAAGATAATCACCATTTATCATCAGAATGTGCTGAAAAAAGCTACTTATTCTTCATGATTTTTTCTAGATCATTGTTGTTTTCACTCAAAACTAGGGATGTCCCGATCCGATATCCAGTATCGCTATCAGCTCCCGATCCGGCTCTTTTATGAGTGTCGGACAGTATCGGATTCAGTCATGTGATTGGACCAGTTTCACATGTTTTTGCGGCATCAATGCGCTTTACGGCAGCTGTAAATCAAAACGCCATCATGTCCATTGTGACTTTTCACTACAACAAAATGACAGTCAAACAGCGACATGCAAATAAACATCGCTGCAAATAAGCAGTTTCTCGTGGAGGAACCAGCAGAGCCACTTTAACACTACTAATTTGATTCGTCACTTGCAAAAGTCATGTGGACAAGTTTGAGATTTACAAGCGCAAGGCGGCAAAAAAAGGTATTGGTTCGGTATTGGATTGATATGGGAAAGAGCACTCCTTAAAAAAATTGGACCAGATCGGAAGCCAAAAAACTTTGATCGCTACATCTCTACTTATAACAGTGTACAATTTTATACAGTTGTTTATCAGGCCCATACTGCGCTATTTTCTGATCTATGCTATAATATTGTTTCTTAGACAAAAACATACCTGGAGTTGTGTTTTAACACACAAACCCTGCATATTTAGGCTGTGTTCTTCTCTCAAACAGAAAACTCTCTGTTCCACATTTAGATGCCATGTATTAATACAGGAAGTTCTCCACTTGATCTGATGTGGTCTCCATGAAAATGGAAAGGTTTCAGACAAAGCAATAACATCTCCATGGAGAAAAGCATTTGATGGACCCTTCACAAGAAAAGTTACATAGTGCACCTTTAACCAGTCATTTTTTTTTTTACCTCTTTTTAGAGGCTTATGATACAAAGACAATATGTTTTTAGACCATGGGGGAGAATTTTTGCCTATAGGGGGCCACCATAGTCTCCTGTATTAATGGGGAACACTGAAGGCACACTCTTTGTTTTGGAGATGCTCACTATAGTAAAATGGGAGCCCCCAGGGTATGATAGAGGCGAGAGGGTAGGGGGTGTAATGCAGGCCTTTCAAACACTTATCAGCTCTTTGCAGACGGAGGAAAGAGGTAAAGTGAATTTTAGCACAATGCATGGATGGGATGTTAGTTCATTTACATGCAAGTGAGGAGTTTTTGTCTTTGTGCAATTGTAAAGATCGTAGGAAATAGTTTTATATGGACAATAAAATCCATGGGCATAAAATATATTCTGTTTTATTTGGACAATACAAAATGTCATATTGCCCTTTAATTCTTCTAAGTTCTTGAAAAGGTTGGAGTAGCAGACTCAATGTGTAGTGTAAAGCAGCGGTCCCCCAACCTATTTTATGCCATAATGTCAGACAATATTTTAACGGACTGGCCTTTAAGGTGTGGCAGAAAAATACAACAAAATAAAATGATAGGACCAACACAAAAACGCTGGTATTTTGTAAATATAATAATACATGTTTCCAAAGATGTCTGTTTGTTACTCATTTTGCAGCTTGTGGGTTTAATATTAGCATTAATGTAACACAAGAGTGAGTCAATGATGGATGTAATGGAGAGAACTTGGTAATAAAATTAAAACATTGTTCAGGCTCAGATAATGAATGATAATGAAATAAAATAGAAATTATGTATTGTAATGTTATTTATTCTTTCTGTGCGTAGGGAGACCAGATTTTCAAAATAAAAAACTGGGACACCTCTGGTTTATTCTGGTTTATTGTTGGTTGGTAATAAAATTGTGAAATGAGCGCATAATTACAGAAAATATTTCTGCACTCGACACTAATGTGAGTCAGCATAGCCACATTTTCTTTGTGTTTTGTTCATTTTTATGGAGCTTTTCTGTATTTTACCTCACAAATGATAACGCATGCCTCTATTTACTGTTGGCAAGGATCAAATTGGTCAAAAATAGGGACTCCTGGGACGTTTCTTGTATAAAACTGGGACAAATCACTGGTTTTGCATAAGTCTGCAGGGACAGGGGACACCGGGCTCAAAACTGGGACTATCCTGGGTAAATAGGGACCTCTGTTCACCCTATCTGTGCGGCCCGGTACCAAACTACCCACAGACCGGTACCAATCCCCAGCCCCGAGGTTGTGGATCACCGGTGTAAAGTATTCACATGCATTTCTATATATCATATCTTATGATATGTGTAAAGTATTCACATGCATTTCTATATATCATCTCTTATGATATTAGTTATTTTATTATTTTGAACATTTTAAATTGTAGTCTCTATGCTTGGAAACACATTCAAAACATTTAATGATAAAAAAAGAAAACTATTGAATTCGAAAATGGGTCCATTATCACAAATTATGGTCTTGGTTATTTGGTTATTTGGTTAACTTGGTTATTTTCTAACTACTTGACTTGGTTTTCGACCTCTGTTTTTACCCTGTGTCTGTTATGCACTGGCTTTATGATTATGTATTTATTGACAAATTAGGACTTTACTTAAAGGTGCACTGTGTCATTTTTTTGGTGAGAGGTCCATTCATTACTTGTCTCCATGGAGATGTTAGTGCTTTGCCTGGAATATGCCACAGGATGGTACTGGACTTGTCTATTCCCATAAAAACAAGCATGTGACACTACCAAGCTAAGTTACAGGTCAGATCTATGGAGAAGTGGCCGTGCTCTTTCAAGCTATTTTTGAACAATAAAAACTTTAACTGAATGAATGCAAGATGATTAATGGTGTACTGTGGAATATTCCAGATCCCAGAGAAAAGCATTACAGAGTGAAAAGTATTCTAAATGCAATATTAGCTTGAGAGTAACATGGTCACATAAGCTCGGTCATTTGAACAAAGAGACATTTGATCTAATGAAGCTAAAAGAACAACAAAGAAAGTGTAATGGGACCTATTGACAACATTGATACAAGGCACTTCTCTGTGCGTCAGTAGAATCAGCAGCTTCTATTGAACTAAGAAGCAAACTGATGCCTCAAAGTAAGTCATGGTAAGACTTTTGGTTAGGGATGGGACAAGATCTCAAGCCACAAGATCTCGTGTGACAAAATTGCCAAGACTGTCCACACAGAAGAGAAAAATTATCTCGTGAGATTATTTACCTCTTGAAAATACATTTGGCTTATGCAGAGAAAGAGTTAAAGGTACATTGCGTAACTTTTTGGTTAAAGGTCTGTCACCTGCACGTTTCCCATGCTTGTTTCTATGGATATATCATTACTCTGGATGGAATGTTCCATAGTATGACATTAAACTCGGTATACTTTACATTTATTCAAATACAGGTTGTTTTACTGCTCAAAAATGCTTAGAAAAACAGGCATTTTTTGCTGTGAGCAGGATTGCCTCTCCACAGTTCTAACCTGTAACTTGGTGTGGTTTGGTTTCCCTGAAAATTGAA
This sequence comes from Odontamblyopus rebecca, assembly GCA_030686955.1. Lineage (NCBI taxonomy): Eukaryota > Metazoa > Chordata > Actinopteri > Gobiiformes > Gobiidae > Odontamblyopus > Odontamblyopus rebecca. Next base: position 14,065,281 of record CM060657.1, read on the forward strand.
AAGTTTAATATCGTACTGTGAAACTTTCCAGACAAAGCAATAACGTCTTCATGGAGAAAAACATTTTGACGAACTCTCCACCGGAAAAGTTACACAACGCACCTTTAAGAGCTGGTGAGTTATACAATTTGAGAAGCAGTACCACAATAACCGCTAAAGTATTACATAAGATAAATAAAAAATCGTAAAGCCAGAACAGTGAAATGGAATGCACTATTTATATTTTATTAGTTGTCTCAAAATCTCATGTACCCAATCTCGTGGTGTGCCTCATATCTTGAAAATTGTCTTGTCTGATCCCTGCTATTGGTGTTTATGGTCCCACATTGAACTTCTTTCCTCCTCAGTCAGCAGTGTTGTCCATCTGCTAAGTCATCCATTCAGGCGACAGATGGCCAGTTACAGGCCTCTGCAGGCATATATCACTTAGCAAATGAAAATTGATTTTCTATTTCTGTACACTTCACTGCCCCATGATGTAAATCAAAATAGAACCAGGCCCGAGATGAGAAACGGTGTGTGGATTCCCAGACAATCAAACATTTAAGACCCTAAAGGAAAAGCTCAGCCAGTGCATTGGAGGTGGATCAAAAACACTGAGAAGACGTTAAGAAATTGTGAGCATCAAGGGTAAAATATTTTGAAACTGCCAAAATGGACCTCTCGCTTTGTTTGAGTTTCTTTTTCTATCTCTGTGGATCTTCTGTAATGGCCACGTTCAGGACAGCAAGGCACAGCACAGGCTCAAACTCATTTTCTCCGTCTCCCAGGACACATTTTAGGGCCAAAATGGATTGAAACGTGGGCACAGAAAGCTTTTCAGAGCCACACACAGCTGCTTTAACACTCTGTTTCTGGGGATGGGATGTGACAATTTTCTCAAGATGAAACACATCACGAGATTGGGTCCAGGACAAGACAAGATTTTGACATAATGTATAATAACTACATAGTGCAATCCATTTCATAATTCTGGCTTTGCTATTTTGATTTTACATTTTAATATTTTTATGTAATTCTTTGTGGCCATTGAAGTACTGCTTTTTGCTACTACTGCTTCTCAAATTGTAGAACTCATCAGCTCTTAAAAGTGCATTGTGTAATTTTTCTGGCGGAGGGTTCGTCAAATGCTTTTCTCCATGACGATGTTATTGCTTTGTTACATAGTGCATGTTTCGCTCTTTTTTGTTTTTGTTTGTCCAAACCAAATGTAAATTCAACAGGAAAAAAATTGCACGAGATCTTGTCCAATGCTACATGTTGCTAGAAGATCTCAGGCATGCAGACCTTGAAATACTGCACACCTCTTACTATGCATTAGTTTAGAATCTTGTATGGAAATGCTTGTAAAAAATGTAAATCTCATTAAACCATTTCATTACTAACAACATCCATATTCGACAAGCTGTAATCCAAAATCCTGCTGGATACATTCACTGCTCTGGGGGGAACATAGTGCGTTAACACACAGACCGGCATTTTCTGTTTAATATTGATGCTTCAATTCTGTTAGTTATTCATCTGCATCCAGAGGAGTTTAGTGTTTATTAGTGGCTAAAAGCTTTTGGGAGCTTCACAACCTCGGTGGAGTCACGCTGAGTGAACCCCCATAGGGCCAGTGAAGGTGCAAGTAACACAGCAAGATTTCACACACTCCATTACACGTATTTGAGGAGGATCTCTCACTTTTATATAGAACATGAGCTAGGCCTGGGTGTCAGCCTCGATACATACCTCGATACATAGGTCGTGATATGATACAAACCTTGATAGACTGAGCTTTCGATTAGATTAAATTTGATGTATATTTCAAATCAATTCAATACGTTTCAGTAAAAAAATAAAGGCTAAATCATGGCTGTGATACTAAGTCTTTGCTAAAGGTGCACTATGTAACTTTTCGATTGGGGGTCCATCACCATCTTGTTTCTGTGTCATAGCTCTGCTTCAGATGTTCCACAGTATGAAACAGATCTAGATTAAACAGATTTACTGTGTATTCATGCATTTACAAGTGGTTTTATTGCTTAAAAATAGCTGCAAAAAACAGGCATTTTGACCTGTGACTTGGTCTGGTTTGGTCTCTAGGATCATAGAAAAGTTTAATGCCATACTGTGAAACATTTCAGACAAAGCAATAACATCTCCATGGAGAAAAGTAGGTGACAGACCCTCCTCAAGAAAAGTTACACAATGCACTTTTAAACCACTACCTGTGCAGTTTTCATATGAAACACACCCATTTTTAATAATTAAAACAGTGCATGTCAAATGTTTTGTGTAAACAAGTTTCCTTCCTCTGTACAAGCAACAAAGTCACAAAATACTTTAGTAAAATATGCAAAAAAAATACTGACGCTATATTGACACATCAGCCTACAATATCGATACAATCAAATTACAAGTCCTATATTACACAAAAGGGATTCTTATGAGCTTTAAGCCATAATGCTGTTACCTCCTCAAAAATATACCTTTTGTGTTTTGTTTTATTCACACGTTTCTGTAACCCTTTATTATTAGTCTGTCTACATCTCCAAAGCTCAAAATGCTCTGTTCCACCTTGTGATGTCATGTAGTGGTAGTTTTCTATTTAAGATTTTAACTTAAGATACTTTTTATCTTTAGTTCAGTAGATTGGCAATTCCCTCAGAAATCATCCAAACGATTCTACTGAAGGTGTATGGAGTTAAAAACACTGTGGAGCACTTCCTGTATTACCACATGACATCACAAGGTGGAACAGAGTGGAGAACTTGGCCTAAATTTGCATGGTTTATGGGTTAAACATGTGTAAATGAAAAAAAAAGCACAACTCCAGATATGTTTTAGATGAGAAAACAATGTAAAAATACTGTAATGTGGGCTCTTTAAACTATGTCATATATCGATATTTACAGATTTTTGCACACTGCTATTCATGACTACCACCTAAGCCATTCTCTGCGATACATTAGTCTAAGTAAATTTGTTATTTTCATGTTTTCCCAGCACGTACTCAATAGAAGTTTGCCCCATTTCCCATTATGAAATTTTAATTAGTCTAAAAGAAGCACACAAACATTTCGCTCTCCGTTTACAGTTTGTAATTAGCAGATTGACTTCCCTTATTGTATGGCACATATCAATTACTCTCACTCTCAGTGTACTTCCTAGCTGGGTCCTTGTGGGGAGTTGGGCAAATTAGTAAAGCTGGAAAGGAAACATTTAGAGTATTTACGGAAGACTTGACTTGGAATTTCAAATAGGCTTTGTAGTATTGCCGTGAATAACAAGTACCACATCACTAGTGTGTCTAAATTCAACTCCTATAACAAATGGCTCGGAGGAACTGTTATTTGGGCTGGACTGATCAAATGCAGTAGATGTTTTCTCATATCCCAGTATAAAGAATAATTTTATACATTATAGTTTGACAGAATGTGATATTATTAACCAGACAAGCACCAGCATTTTAAGTGTCTTGTGTCTGAAGTGTCTTGCACAAGAGTAAGAGTAAAGAGTATTGCGCAAAATAGTTTTTTTTTAGCTTTCTGCCACGTTACAACATTGTTTCCTCATCAAAAACGTTCTAAAGAGGTTTTTGATGCAGATTCATCCGTGCATATTTCAGTAATCAAGCAAGATCTTTCAGGCCCTATTTGAACTGAACTGCGCTATTTAAATAAAGTTACCTTTCCTGAACTCTCCTTACTGTTACACTTGTATAATTTATAAGTTTTGACCTTTGCGTTAGCATTATGGTTGCTAGGTAACAGTTATGGAATTACCTCTACATATGTCAGAACTGCTGCTTAAGTCCAACCAGAAAGTAGTTTTACTTTCTGCAAACTTCACTAAAATGCTATAATTAGGGGAAAATCTTTAGTAAAATATTCATGTTTATTGAATCTGTTATACACGATGGTACACTACATACACGACAGTAAGACTTTCTGTCTCATGTTATTGTTTTGTCTGGAATGTTTCACAGTACGGTATTAAACCTTTCTATCTTCATGGAGACCAAACTAGACCCAAGTTACAGGTCAGATCTGTGGATATAAACCCCGCTCAGTCAGAATGCCTGTTTTTCTAGTTATGTTTGAGCTATAAAACACTTGTAATTTAATACATGCAAGGCCAATAAGTCTAATGCCATACTGTGGAACATTCCATGCAAATAAATAACCTCCAAGAAGACAAGCAAGTAGCCAACCCTCCACCTTAGAAGTTACATAATGCATCTTTAAAGGTGCATTATGTAACTTTTCTGGTGAAGGGTCTGTCAGCTGCTAGTTTCTATAGATATGCCATTGCTATGCCTGGGATGTTCCACAGTATGACATTAAATAGCAATACCTTACATTTATTCAATGTACAGCTCAAAAATAGACTGTGAGCGAAGTCGCCTCTCCACAGATCTGACCTGTAACTTGGTCTGGTTTGGTCTCCATGAAGATAAAAATGATAAATACTGTGAGATAATAAAGACAAAGCAATAACACGTCCATGGAGAAAAACATTTGACGGATCCTCCACCAGGAAAGTTACACAGTGCACCTTTAAATTAACATTTGTTCGGACTCAAAATGGGAAAACTTCACTTAAAGCAGCTACTGGATATTACTGCATTTGTCCAGCTCTCTCCTCTCTGCACGGATGCCTCAAGCTCCTCCTTTAGGCGTAGAAAACGGAGCCTTGTTTGTACACTCTTGTGTTTACCCATAGCTCATGTCCAAACAGAGCTGTATCAGGACCACTCCACCATCAGGCTCCACTTATGAGCGCCCCCCTTCCTCCCACTCCCACCACCACCTCTCCCCTCCAAGCTGCCGGCACACGGGTGTAATAGCTGCTATCTGAAAGGCCGGGGGCTGTTTTGGAGGGAGTAGGGTACGCTGTAAAGGAAGACAGAATAATCCCGGGGCTCCGAAGCTGTTTATGATCCACTCTTTGGGGTCACCTCCAGCTGTGGCTTTAGCACTTTATTTTTATGTTCAAATATTCGAGATATTCGTACCACCTTCACACAGATAAGAAGTTGAAAAATAGCTTTGGTGAAATGGGCATTCTGCGCTCGATAGAGAAATTCTTGTGTTGATTTGACTTTTGGGACTTGATTGCATATCCACTTTCGATCAATACCTTACAAACAGTGATGGGAAGAATATTTTGAAGCTTTATTTAGTTACACAATACTGAATAAAATGTATTTTGTAACAGAATGGTCCAATCAAAGTACTCAGAATAACTTTATTGATCCACAAGGGAAATTACTTGGACACAGTAGCTCACATATCACAATATATTATAATAACAAAGAGGAAAAAACTATAAATGATGATAATAAATTCTAAATAAGTTGCAAAAATAGTAAGAGACTGGTGTCAAATAAGGCATAATTATATAAATGTATATGTACAAGTAAAAAGAGGTATTAGACTCTTTTACACCAGGTTGCATTATATTATAGTGAAAAGCCATGACACATAATTACAGCTTTGTTTTTGTTGTTATGCATTAACTAATGTCTAATTAAAGACAAAAAAAATCATACATACATGCGCTGCAAGAGCTGTGTCTTCTTTTTTCTCATTAATACTATGCAGTTCAAAGCCAGGAATACATGAAGTACTGTCATGTATGTACTCTGAATACCACCAAACAGGCCCGTCGATAGAAATTTGGGGGGCTGGGGCAAGAAGCCTCACATGGGCCTCCCTGAAATAGAAATGAATAGGAAGAGGGTCTAATTCTAGGCCCCTAAATCCCTAGACAGGGGAGGAGAAAAGACCACTTTGTCCTCCCCTGTCTACTGCCCTGCCACCAAATGAAAGAATATCTGTACTGGAATACAATTATATTAATGCTGTAATGCTGTAGTAATGTACAAACGGGACAAATAATCGGCAGCACATATGAGAGAGAAGTTCAAAAAGTGTTTCAAATAACAGAAAAACAGAAAAAAATCCACTTACAGTTTAGTCTAATCCGTTCCAATGATGACATGTAGTACTCTTAAAGGTCCTGTATTACACTAAATTGATTCTTTTGAGTTTTGTGATGATATAATGTTGTTACCTCATCAAAAACATACACAGAATTCTTTTGTTTCATTCACACATGTCTGAGTAATCCTTTATTAAGGTCTATCTGCATCTCCAAAGCTCAAAATGCTCTGTTCCACATTGTGATGTCACGAAGCAGTAAAGTTAGCAGCTAACTTTTATCTTTTGTTTAGTGGAGATGGGCAATTCCACATCTGAAATCATCCAAATTGGATGGATTTTTACCTAGATCAGAAAATAGCGTAATATGGGACCTTTAACATGTTTTTCAACCATCAGTGCCCCAACCCCTGGACACAGCCTGATGCATGATGGGAATATTAAGTGCGACCGGACCGAATTACATCAGGAGAGTGAAGAAAAAGCACTGACGTGTTTCATCAGGCCTCTGGGGATTATTGATCGCTGATATCTGCGTAACATTTATTGAAACATAAGCCTGGAGTGAAGGCTTACCAAATCAAATGTTCTTCTATTTGGATGGGAATATAATCCTGCCACAGAAATAGCAAAGTGCCCGCCCAGATAACTTTTGTTTTAAAAAGTAATAACCAAAATATACAATGACATCCCTTTGGCTGCACATCTCCATTTCACGTAAATCATCAGTAAATCCCCAGGATACCGAATACATTCTGCCAAAAACAAAAACAACTGAAAAGAAATTTGATCAGGTCAGATATCTGCTTATATTGCATTGGCTTTGAAAAGGTAGAACTGTTAAACTCCGGATAAATCAGTGAGAATGTGTCACTGCAGTAGCCATTTGTACCGATAAAACCAAATGGTCTATAAAGCATGATGCAGCCACATGTGTCGCACTGTAGCGAGCCCAGTCATTATGTGTACAGCTGCAGAAAATATAGGCAGCAATTGTCACCTTCTTGTTTCTATAGATGTCATTGCTCTGCCTGGACTGTTCCACAGTATGACATTAAAGTGCTCTACTGTACATTATACAATTACAGGTGGTTTTATAGCTCAAAAATACCTAGAAAAACAGGCATCCTGACTGAGCAGGGTCGCCTCTCCACAGATCTGAACTGTAACTTGGTCTGCGTTTGTCTCCCTGAAGTTAGAAATGTTTAATACCATACAAACACACTTTTTCTGATACTTTAAAAGGTGTTTTCTTATATCTGTATTTGTCAGATAGGGTCAGTCCACGCCAAATCTCTGAATGTCTCCGCATGACCATCTCAGATTTGACTGAAAAGATTCTAGGAGGTTCCAATAGGTTCCAAATTTTAGCTCCCAACTCCTTATAGTGGCTCCTCAGAAAACTCTGCTCAAAGTGGGTCAGGGGTTAGATGACAAAATATTTTTAATGACAAAACTATAAGGAGTTGGGAGCTAAAATTTGGGACTTTTCCTATTGGAAGTGTGTGAACCTCCTAGAATTTTTTCAGTAAAATCTGAGATGGTCGTGCGGGGACATTCGGAGATTTGGCGTGGAATGAATTATGATTTCTTCCCTAGTGTGATGTCACTATTGCCAACCAGGAAGTAAAATTTGAAACCTAAAAAAATTGCCAAATTGGGAAAACGAGGGTGAATGTTTTTGTAAAAATCTTACATATAATGATCTTAAAAGTGTGTAATTTCTCTAGTGGAACTTGCTTCTCTCCATGGAGATAGTGCCTGGAATGTTCCACAGCCTGGCATTAAACCTATTCATCTCTATGGAGACAGCAGGTGACACCACAGGGCCAGGTTACATATCAGATGTGTGGAGAGGCGAGCCCACTCACAGTAAGAATGTTTTTAGATGCAAGATGCATACGTTTAATGCCATGCTGGGACATTCCAGACAAAACAATAACACTCCATGGAGACAAACATGTGGCAGACCCTCCACCAGAAAAGTTACACAATGCACCTTTAAAGAATGTTTTAGTAAAATGAGTAGTCTAACCTGTCATAGGTGCTTTCGTTGAAATGAAGATTCTAATTCCCTTTTTTCAGAACATTTCTAAGCAGCTAAAAATTACATATTGTGAGAAAGGGAGAAATAAACAGAAGGTTTATCAGCTTGCCACAGCACAAATTATATATGAATGTTATTATAGGTTTCAAATCAATACACCCAGTCTGTTTTCACTGAGGAATTGGTTTTGCATGTTTTTCATTCAAATGCCTTGGGAACCAATTAGCGAAATGCATTTCTGTTGATAAGAGTGATCTGCACGCACTTTGTTGTTCGTCCTAATTATATTATTTTGATGCAGCGTCGTGAGATTAAATTAATGACATCTCTTATTGGATGCTTAGAATTTGCTCCCAACTTGCCCAAGGCCTCTTTTGGGAGAATACAGCCCCAGCCATGTCCTTGTACCTTCATAAATCATAGAGGATGCACTTAGTAAAACTGATACACCATTGGAGTCTGGGCTTCCTTTATAGCAAAGCCTGAAACCAACCTCCCCAAATCCTAATTTAATAACTGGGCCTGTAGACTTCACAAGGGAGATAAGCAGAAGAACCCCACGCTAGAGCTAGAACGTTTCTTTAATTCATTATCACTTCCTGGCAGCTTTAGAATGCAACATGCGTTTGGGAATGTAGGTTGGGCCGAAGTTATGGATTTTATTTGCCTTTGAGGAAGTGGGGAAGCATCAGTCACCTCTCCACGAAACTCTGACAGCCCCATTCTCTCACTTTAATGAATTTACAACTCAGAAAAGAGCCCATTTGAATGCTCACACAATAAAGGAGCTAACATCTGTTTACCACAGCGAAATCCACAACAAATCACCCTCATTGCAGAAGCTGTAGCCAATGCTTAACGGGCAATCAAATAGATGTTTCAAGTCTCAATAGATCTTTCAAGTCATGATATTATCGGCTGATATGGGCACTTGGAAACATATCAGCTATCGGCCTAAATCTTGCTGATATGGGCCGATATTCCATGTGGACATGTTTTACCTTGTTATAAAGCTTAGACTCTCTATATTCTGCCCATTTAATCCAATTTACAAACAGATAAATGTCCTAATGTGTGGCTCTGCATCAATATTTATCTGCAGAGTCATTTGTCTGTGTCTGTGACATTCTACTGCCCCTGAATGCATCGCCACGTGGGTTTGTTTACACCGTGCGCATAGATCCATGTGCCCAACACTGAGATTATATTCTTTTTACAGACGATCAGTTTGAGTCAGGATTAAAAGGACATTTATTAGTGATGACTTGTGATCTGAGAGGAGCCTATGTGAGTGAAAAGTGTTGGAAATGTGTTTTGGTTCTTTCTCATTGTTTAGCGATTAGCTTCTGTAGCTCCCACACATAAACAGGCTGTTTTCTCTTCTATTAGTGACTGTAAAGTGACTATAGTGGCCGTATATATGTTACTGGACACAGTATGTGGACACAGTGTGAATTATCAGCATTTAGCATATCATTAATTACTGCAGCACACACGCGTTTACCATTAAAAGCTAATAGTGGTAGTTTTCTTACAGCACTTTCTTTACTGGCTAGACTATCATACAAAAATCCCGTTAGGTGGACCTACTGTCTTTAAATATGATGTAAAGAGGCAGAATAACAATAAATGTCACCTAAATAAGCCCAGTTGAAAATCCAATAGAGCCAAACCTACGTTTCATAAACAATTTATAAATTTGCAGTGAAACGGCGATTATATCGGCAGCTCCAACTCCCATTTTATTGATATCACATTGGCCACAACAAAATCCGTATCGGTCGGGCCCTACTCATTATGAAAAATGCTGTTGTTCCAAGTTCCAAGAGCACATATTACACTGTTTTCTGATCTCTGTTATAATGTCCTCATCAGTTATAGCGTCCTCATCAGAAACATACCTGAAGTTGTGTTTTGAAAAAGTTGTATCATTGCATCTCTAGAAACTGTACATATTACAGTTTTGCGGCATCATGACTTCTCCCTCTTCGCGGTATTTGTTGGACTTGCTCCTGTCAGCTCTCTCTCACATTTCCCCTGACTGTAGCAGTGTCTAGCGTTTGTCACACTGGGGACTTGTATCTAATAAGCATGGTAGGCCACTTGCCATGATCCACGCTCTCTCCCAGTCAAACTTTGTCCCCAGGCGAGCCCACTCAGATTGCCAATTTTTCTCTGACAAATGACTTCTGCTCTTGTCCTTCCTCCGGCACCTTTTCCTCCTCCCTCACACTTTCTAATAATACAGGAAATGTCAGTAATGGACGGTACTTATGCCGTCCAACATACAATCACAGCCCATCAACCCTGCAATCTTTTTTGGATGCTTGTTATGAGTAGCGCAGTTTCTTGTGATGTTATTGGAGAAAGACCTGCGACCCAAAGATATAAGAAAACTGTGGCTTCCGACTCTTCCTTCTTGACTGCTCCGGTCTATCCACAGTAACTCTCATATATAATTCTGGGCTGTGACAGGCTGATAAACTTCAGTGATAAAGTGATTTTTTCCCCCCCTTTTCACAATATACCCTCTAAACATTCTCTGGATTCTAATTCTCTGATTTAGAATCTTAATTTTCTGTGACAGGTTAGACTACTCATTAAATTTAAAGGTACATCACCTGCTGGTTTCTATGGATATGTAACTGCTCTGCCTGGAATGTTCCACAGTGTGACATTAAATAGCTCTGTGTTACAGTTATTCAATTACAGATCGTTTTGTAGCTCAAAAATACCTCGAAAAACAGGCATTCTGACTGGGAGCGGGATCACCTCTCCACAGATCTGACCTGTAACTTGGTCTGGTTTGGTCTCCATGAAGATAAAGAGAATTAATGCCATACTGTGAAACATTCCTGCAAAGTAATAACATCTCCACGGAGAAGTTGACGGACCCTCCAAGAGAAAAGTTACTAAAATGCTTATGACAGGTTTGACTACGTAGACTTAGACTTTACAAACTTTATTCATCCACAAGGGAAATTAGTTGGACACAGAAGCTCACACATCACAATATATTATAATAACAAAGAGTAAAAAATATAAATGGTAATAATAAATGCTAAATAAGTAGCAAAAAAGGAAAGCAAGATACAGGCGTCAAATAAGGCATTATTATAAATAGAAAATAAGTAATATAAATATCCCAACTAAAAACAAGAGGTCATAAGGAAAATAGTGCAAAGATGATGATGATGACTGTACACTCGTTTGACCATTTTTTTAGTTTTAATCTTTTTCGGATGCTTACTTGGAGTGAGTGGCACGTTTTCTTGTGCTGTTGGTGATACAAAGACAAAGGAAAACCTTCCGACTCTCCGTTCTCGACTGCTCTGTTCTATTGATTGTACCTGCTGAGTGATCCACAGGAGGAAGGGAAGCTATTTGAGCCTTGAGAGCTGTTGAGGAGACAAGCATCACTCTGAAATGTAATGCAATGAATGTTTGAAAGAACGGGCTGCACGCTTTGAAGTGTTAATCCCTTGTTTCAGTCAAGTTGTCACTCAAGTCTCCAGAACACTGCCCCCCTTTGGAATACGCTAGCGGTGAGTGCTAAACGTATCTCTGCGTCTTGGTTTTTCATTACTAGACCAGTCAGAACAACACACTTTTACAGAACTTTACAAAGGCAGCTTCTCAATTCTCTTTCCTCGCTTCCTTCTCCTTCATCCCTCTCCTCGATCAAATGTGTCGTATTAAGTGGTGTCCCAAAGAAAACCACGGAAGGAAGGCGTAAACATGGGTGAGGCTTCAGGAGGCAGACATCAGATGAAAATAGTCTTAACTTTTTATTTCTCAGTGAGGAGTTTTTATCCTCTCTACTCTGTCTCCTCTGGGTGGGACTTTCTCACCCATTTCAAGAGAAGAAAGCAAGGAAAGAGAAACGAGACGCTGCCAAATGAAAGACGAGCGGATCTGGAGCTGTATCCTGTCTCCATGATTTCCGAAGGCGTGATTGACAGGTGGATTAACCTATCAAAGAGATGCGTTAGAAACAAACATGACAGCTTACCTGTAAAAAAGGAAGATTGTGAAACAGCATGAACTTTTAGAGAATCAAAAATCATCAAACTATTACTTATCTCAGGTAAAAGAAATTATATTCAGAGGATATGTCTTCCACAGTTGAGAGACATGATACAAACTAGCAGCTGTGGTTGGATCGTCTCAAGTTTGGGCTGAGGTTTTTCACACTCTATTGTTTATTTTTATTATTCATTACATTTAAAATAATCCATACCGTACTTTGAAAGTCTTGGAAAAGGGAACTCCCCAGAAGCTATCTTAGCTTATAGAAAAGACCAGAAATACATAAAACAGTTGTGGGGTTCCTGTCCCTTCTGGATTCGATCAAATTATTTCATACATACATTTCCCAATACATACTTACCCAATACATTTCATGTATTGGGTAAGTAAAACCAACTGGTGAAGAACTGCTCACTTTCCTCCTTAATAGTCTTTTGGTTAGGGGTGGTAGATAAAAAAGGTTTTGCCACCAGAGACTGCAGTTCATATCCTTAATTAGCTTTAGACAAAAAGAGCTTTTTGGATTTGAATATTTATCATTGCTTTTTAATGAGATTTCTCTGTTTCCATTGTGGATTTCTCAAACCCCATTTAACCTCACACGATGTCATTGGGTAAAAATAAAGTATTTTTGAGGATCTTTTAAGGTTTGGAAATGCACAAATTTTAGTGGAATATATTCAAGTTAGGCCAGGAGAGATCACCATAGTTTTGTGTATGATATATTAATGACACTACATATTCAGGATATTTGTCTTGTTTGAGCTTTTTTCATGTGGTGCCATCAGGTAGTAGAATTTCTAGTGACTTGTCATTGTTATCTATAGGCCCATATTATGCTATTTTCTGATCTATGTTGTAATGTTGTTTCCTCATCACAAGTATACCTGGAGTTGTGTTCTGGTTCATTCTCAAACGCTCTGTTCCACTTGTGATGTGATCTGGCACTGTGTTTTTCCATACACTCCATACACTTTTATTAGAGTCATTTGGATAATCTGTAGGAATTGCCAGTCTACTACTGAACTTCTGAACTAAAGGTAAAAGGTAGCTGTCAACTTGAAAACCATAGCTTGATGACATCACGAGGTGGAACAGAGTATTTTGAGATGAGACTGTGGAGATGTAAATAAAATAATAATAAAGGGCTACTCAAACATAAGTGAATGACACAAAACACAAGTCCAGGCTTGTTTTGAGGAGGTTTTAACCAGCTTAAAAGAGCAAATTTTGCATAATATAGGATTTTATACATTTACCCTTTACTTACTGCACACACACATTGTCATCAGCGGAGGTCCTACACTGATTTACTCCCCCGGGTGAGACCACCTTTAAACATGAATTCATGTTTAATGAATCAGAAAGAAATAGCTTCTTATGTGTAAAGTTTCTTCCTGTAACTTTCAACATATTTTTAATTTTTTTCTTTGCAAACTACCTGTTTATTGGTGTAAAACTGTAATTTATACTTACAGTAGTTTCAATCCCACCAAATTAAGACAAAATTTAAGAATTGTAAAAATCTGTCATACACACTTTAAAGCCGCATTGTGTAACTTTTCGAGTGGAGGGTCAATGAAATGCTTTTTTTCTGTGGAGATGTTACTTTGTCTGGAATATCTCACATTATGGTATTAAACTTTTCATGGGGACCACACCAGACCAAGTAACTGGTCAGATGTTTGGAGAGGCAAACCTGCTGACCGCCAAAATGACTGTTTTTCTAGGTGTTTTTGAGCTATAAAACCACTAAATACATGAAATACATGTAAGGTAGAGCTCTTTAATGTGCTCCTGTGGAACATTCCAGGCACAGCAATGAGAAGAAACAAGCAGATGACAGACCCTCCACCAGAAAAGTTACACAATGCACCTTTAAGAGCAACAACGCTTCTCGTACTTGCCTAAAAATTGAAAACCTGCAGCCGCTTTAATAGTGTGTGTTGACTGTGTGTTGGCATGAATCTTTCATGGTTCTTTGGAGCACTTCCTCAAACCACCAGTGGTAGCTACAACAGGGAGGACTTGGCACAGGCCATATGACTCCCCTAATGGTCCGATTTAACGCTAAGACGACATCTGCCAGGATAGAAGAATAATTCAGCCAAATACAAGTGTGCATGCTGCCGTGGATTTAACTGTGAGACTATAATTGAAATGTTATTTATCTAATAGGCGCTGTTATGCGGTGTCTTTAAAAAGAGTACTGATAAGTAGCAAGGAAAATGTATCATAGATCACATCAGATAAGCACCACTGAAGCTAATTCTCTGGATATTATCTTCAAAGAGCATTTAGAGGGAGCCTTCTCTACAGCCTAATGCATGAATCCAGGTGTTGGTATTACTTTAAGCCACATTTTGACTAAATTATATATTTGGCAGCAGGGTTTGTATTTGTGGATCCAAACAGACAGAGAGGCTTTTGTTGACAGGGAATTACAGTGGATTTCAGAACAGAGCAAGCAGCGTTATTATGAGAGGAAGTCTTCATTTATTAATGCAGGTTATTCAAACATTAGGTTTATTTGTGAAACATATTTTACACTAATTGGAAGATGTTCACCACACTTTTTGCAGATATTGAAGTTCTTTATTATTCTGTCCCCCACTGTTGTATTTCTCAGAGCTGTTTAGCTACTCATTTGACTAAAACGCACTTAAGATCATTATATTTAAAGGTGCACTGTGTAATCTTTCTGTGTCCGTTTTCTCCTTGTCTCCATGGAGATGCTATTGCTTTGTCCAGAATCATCCATTGTATTGCAAAAAACATATCTGTCTCCAAAGAAATAAAAAACAGACACCACCAAGCCAAGTTACTCGTCAGATCTGTGGAATGGAAAGCCATCAAAACACTTCTAATTGAATAAATACAAACATAGATAAGTTTAATGTTATTGTGGAATTTGTACAAAAACATTCACAATCATTTTCCCAATTTGGCAAATTTTTAGGTTTAAAATTTTACTTCCTGGTTCCCATCACACTAGGGAATTTTACAACTGTTACCAAGCAAAACTCCTCCGATGTACACAGAAATGATTATCAAATACATATTTTATTTTGGTTAAATCATGTTTAAAGTATCAGAACGAATTTGCTTCTTACATGTAAAGTGTGACAAACTTGGATAGAATTCTCCCTAGAGTGACCTCATTAATAGGTTTAGAACTATTTACTTCCTGTAATTTTCAATATATTAATTAATTTTTTTTTTTTTTTGCAAACTACCTTGGTTGGTGTAAAAACTATAATTTATATTTACAGTAGTTATAGTAGTTATAATCCCACCAAATTAAGTGAAAATTTGAGAATCATAAAAATCAGTCATACACACTTTAATGGTGCATTGTACAACTTTTCTAGTGGAAATGCTTTTTTCCATGGAGATGTTGCTTTGTCTGGAATGTTTCACAGTATGGTATTAAACCTTTCTATCTTCATGGACACCAAACAGACAAGGTTACAGGTCAGATCTGTGGTAAGGCAACCCACTTGCTGTCAGAATGCCTGTTTTTCTAGGTATTTTCGAGCTATAAAACCATCTGTAATTGAAGAAATGTAAGGTAGATCTGTTATCTTCATACTGTGGAACATTCCAGGCATTTGACAGACCATCCACCTGAAAAGTTACACACTGCACCTTTAATTGGTTGCCCTGTTTTTACTGCTGACTCAGGGTAAGACTTCCCTTGACTTCTGTAGTTCATAATAGGCTGGAAATGGCTGGAGTGGAGCAGCTCTCGTTGAGAAAGTTTGGAGAAAGACGTGCACGTTAAAGGTGGGAAGTTCAGGAGGGAGCTGATTCGGTATTTTCGGTGCCAGAGGTCCCCCCTTCGTTCTCAGGTGATGATTCAGCACATTGTTAGTTTTCACGCCGCCACGCCACACTGGGGTGATTTATTACCCATGATCCTCCTGAAGCAGCCTCACATTAAAGGGGCGCTTCATCGTGGCAAGCAAATATAACAACTGCATTTCCGTACAACTGGGGCGGGGCGTGTCAAGTGCTCTTTCAGCTGTGCCTTCTGTATATTTATAGGAGAGCATAAAATGAACAGTGCTATAAGAGAAAACTACTGCGCCTGACAAGGTTTATACTGTACTTGTGTTTTCGAGTGGTTGTGTGATTTGTGGGATTGAGATAACCTTATTGTAAAGGTTCAGTGTGAATATGTAGAATTGACTGCGGTTTGCGGGGGTGTCTTCTATTGATTGGTTGAGAAACTGAAAGATTTGGCCTGTAACCCTGGTGATCAATTCATGGCCATAACTCAACTTTTTCCAACTTTTATTGACTCTTGTTGCCTCGAGTTCAACAAACTGAAATATAGACCTTCAAAGTTCATTGTTTAACTTTTCTGGTGGAGGATCCGTCAAACGCTTTTCTCCGTGAAGATGTATGTATGGTGTTTCTATCTTCGTGGAGACCAAACCAGACCAAATTACAGATAAGATCTGTGGAGAGGCGACACCGCTCACAGTCAGAATCTTTGAGCTATAACTAGCAGGTTATGGACCCCCAACCAAAAAGTTACTCAGTGCACCTTTAACAGTGTGTAATAAGTTTGGCTAAATTTTGACTGAATTTCCATGTTTGATCCCTTCACTAAATTAAAGAGGGTTTTTGGTGGGGCCTATGGTTTATTAATGCATTTAGATCGTTACCTTTTACTGTTTTGAAAATTGGATGAAAGCAGCATATGAACATGTATAATAAATTTCACCTGTTTTTTTGCAGCCCTGATTCTTCCCTTTTTTAGCTCCCAGCGCTAAGTCGCTAAGTCACTAAGTCACTAAGTCACTCCCCCTTCAGCGCTGTATCACATTGCAATTGGTGTACATCCCTCTAATCAAACTACTGCACATCACATCAGGTTTGTGAAGTTGTATTGTATTGTTTTGTATCATACGTTTGTATATGTATGGAGCATTGCCGTGTGGAAGTATGGGTGATGGAGGCTTGTGGGCGGAGAATTGGACAGAATCTCACTGCTAATCGTGCAGAGGGTTTGCTAAATTATTCACACATGCACGGATGATGCCTAAAATCTCTTCAGGCATGTTTTTGATGAGGTAACATTATAACATGCTAGAAAGCTCAAAAAAGTCGATTGAGCATAACACCTCCGCTTTGAGAATCATACAAAGTTATTTTTATCCTTGTAGTAGCAACCATCTGTCGCTATATTGTTAGTCACATTCATGCCCTGAGGATCTGTTATGCTACACTGATATACAACAAACGAAAGTGTTCTGAAACTTTCTTATTTTGCCTGAAGCAGGTCATCCTCCTGACATATGTGCTGTATGTCGGTTTGCTTTGGTTTCCAGGTGTGTGTGGTTTCAGGGTCTACTTCTGTTTTCTGCTGCGGACCTGTAGGAATACTTGTGATGTTAGACTGTGTCACGATATTGATTTTTGTCCAGCTTTAATGTCAGCGCACCGGGTTAGCGGCGCAAACTCAAGAATTACAACAAGCATGGTGACCTCAGTGTTATGTTAACAAGTAAAGTTTCTCTGAACACTTACGGTATGGGTTATTACACCACAAAAATACAAGTACATAACAATAAAGAAATAACAAACACTTTAAAGGGCCCATATTGCACTCTGATCTATGTTTCTTTATCAAAAACATGCCCAGACTTGTGTTTTATTTACACATGTTTGACACACAAATCCTGCATGTTCAGGCTGAGCTCAACTGTGAAACAGAAAACACTCTGTTCCACCTTGTGATGTCATGTGGTACAGGAAGTGCTCCACTGTGTTTTAAACTCCATACACCTTCACTGGAATTATTAGGGTGATTTCAGTCCTGGAATTGCCATTTGCTATTAAACAAAAGGTAAAAGAGCATTTTGATCTTTAGAGATGTAGACAGCCCAATAATTCAATATGTAATATAGAATCTTTAGCACATGGCTGTAAAAAAAAAAAAAAAAGGTGTTAAAGCTATCATCTGTAATTAGCTTGGCTGACCCACCCCTGTTGTATTCCCACACTTCACCACTAGATGCTATCTATGTTACTTCTGTCTGATAATGTGCCCGCTTTGGTCTGACTGAAGAACAACAGAGCACAAGTGAGTCTGAACTAAAGCCAACGGAGGCCATCTGCCATCTACTGGTATAAAAAAAAAACAGTAGCTTTAACAGCAACAGAATCATGACTTTGGCTTGAGTAAAGAGTAAACTGCCTGTACAGATGTTTGAAAATTCCAAATCTTGTGATAAATAAATAAGTACATCCATAAATAACTAACTAAAATATTTTTTTTACTCAAATAAATAAAAAGCATGTTTACTTGAATAAAATATATATGTTACAGGTTGAATCAGAATCAGAATCAGAATCAGAATGTGTTTTATTGCCATATGAGTGAACAGGTTCACAACATTAGGAAATTGCTGCGGTGCTTGGAGCAGGATGTAGACAAACACTGACATGCAACAAATAATAGAATAAAATAAAGCTATAGTATAATATAACAAAATTTACAAATTTACAGGAGTATAATAATATAGAGTATAAGAGTATCAGTGATCAGTGCAAAACAGGCAGGTGCAGGCAGGTGCGAGAACACAGGGTCATGTGACAGAAGCAGAGTGGGGGGTGGGACCAGTCCGAGTGTTATTATTTATGAGTCCAACAGCAGAGGGGAAGAAACTGTTTTTGTGGCGAGAGGTTCTGGTCCGAATGGACCGTAGCCTCCTGCCTGAGGGGAGTAGGTCAAAGAGTCCATGTCCAGGGTGAGAAGGATCAGCTGCAATTCGACCTGCACGTGTCCGAGTCCTGGAAGTGTACAGGTCCTGAAGAGATGGAAGGCCGCAACCAATCACCTTCTCAGCAGAGCGCACAACACGTTGCAGTCTCTGTTTGTCCCTGGTGGTGGCTCCAGCATACCACACGGTGATGGAGGAGGTGAGGATGGACTCGATGATGGCAGTGTAGAACTGCACCATTGTCCGTGCTGGCAGGTTGAATTTCTTCAGCTGCCTCAGGAAGTACATCCTCTGCTGGGCCTTCTTTATGATGGAGGTGATGGTGGGCTCCCATTTGAGGTCCTGGGTGATGGTGATCCCCAGGAAGCGGAATGAGTCCAGAGTGGTGATGGGGGTGTCGGTCTGGAATCAAAGTAAGATGCTTTCTCGTGTTAACCCAGTGGTTTCAAAAGAAGGACATTTCTAAGAAACCACTGTGTACCAGCTCAGTGTGTTCTGTCACGTTCTGTTCTTGTGTTGAAACAAGGTTTTCTGCTCTGTGTGTAAAAAGCACATATGTCATCTGCAGCATCTTTTTTAACACTTGTTCATCAGTGCTTTTCACACCAGGATTCTTAGAAGAAACCCACGGGTGAAGACTGTGCTGTGCTTGTACACTAAGTAGTTACCCAGAAAAAGCTACAAATGGGTGGACCTGCTGTTTAATCGGTGTGTATCTCACTTGGTTGGGTCATTGGGTTCAGAAATGTGTGTATGTTCTCTGGTGGGTCAGCTAAATCACTCCCCTTTCAGAGCGCTATCGGCTTACTATCAGCTTACATCCTGCTAAAGAAACTAGTGCACATCACATTAGAATCATTGCACAGCTAACAGTTTGAATCGGGCCTGGGAGAGAACGCTAAATTACGCAAACATGCTTGGATGACATATAGCTTTAGGCATGTTTTTGATGAGGGAACAACATTATAACATGGTGGAAAGTTCAAAAAAGTTCTGATCTAATTATTTATATCCAGAAAAAGCTACAAATGGTAAAGCTGGTGTTTAATCGGTGTATATCTCACTCGTAAGGTCACTGGGTTCAGAAATATGCAGATTTTCTCTAGTATAGCAGCCCACACTGTTAGCTCATTAGCTCTAAAACAGAATGTGAGCTCTCAGCCCCCTCCACAGCCACAAATGCGTGACCTCCACTTACTCATTTGAATCTTAGTTTTGTAATACATGCCCGCCTACAGCTTTTCCTCCAAAACTGGTGTGAACAGTTGAAATTCCACCCAAAAGTCATCAACACAACTCCATCCCTTTGGCGTCTGAAGAATAAACTGACAACAGAAATGGAAGAAGGGGTTCAGAGGGCTGCAAATATTTTCGTATGATTTTTTTTTTTTTTTGCCAATGAGGTCGAACACCTGCCGATTTAAACGCTTGTGGAGGTGGCTTCCTTTTTCAGTTGAATTGGACGATTATGAATAACTGCAGGCCAGATATTTCAGAAATCCATCGAGACCACCTATTATCTCTCCCTAACATCATAACATCATTGTGAGATCTGTGCCTCTAGCCAGTCTTCATTATGTCCTCTCTTCTCGTCAACCAGTGCCTTTACTTTGGAAGTGCCTTGTTATCTCTTTCTTACATCACTGCCCCAGAGAAGCCTTGAGTTTCGATTGTTTCTGATATCAGATGTTTTTCTTCATCTGTGTGTCCATCTTCTTAGAGTTGAGTAATCCTGCAATGACACACTCCTGACTCAGCCTCATTTCTGAACGTTCCACATGAATCTGTGTAATTATTTTTGGACCTTAACTGAAAAAAAAAACAAACAACAACTACCGTCTGCCAGAGATTCGTCATTTTAGCTTGAATACTACGTGTTAATGTCTAAAAATATTACAATGAATAATACTTCATTTTACCATAACTTCATAGACCTTCACTGGAATCATTTGGATAATTTCAGACCTGGAATTGCCAATCTCTACAGATAAAAGGAGCTGATATAGACAGACTTATAAGATTACTCAAACGTGTGTGAATAAAACAACTCCAGGTACGTATTTGATGAAGTAACAACATTATAATATGACGTAAAGCTCATAAGAGTCAATTCCAACAACAGATGTTAAAGTTGTGACTGATATTGGGAAAACACTGCAACAGATTGTACCATCTATTTTCTTTTTTTCAATTAACAAAACCAAACACAGCTTAAAACGAAAGAAAAGAACACTACATCCATAGCCTTGAAGGACATAGTGCTATACTTACACTGAATTGCACCAAGCAGATTCACTTATGTAAGCAAGGATACTTCTTTCACACAAGGGCACTTCGCACATCTGCTCTCACATAAATTTTGCGCTCCCCCAAACAGGTCGACAGCAGCTTTTTGTGGATATCTTTCAAAAGACCTACAACTGAATTTCTAATCTCTTATCTGCAAGGACAGTTTACTATTTAAAAATGAATACTCCCCGTCCTGCTATTTGTATTCCTGGGCTTTTGTTGACTTTGAGTGCCTCTTGGTTTCCCTTTAATTAAAGTGAATTAGAGTAGTTTTATGTTCGTATTTCAGTGTTGGTAATGAATAAGACACCCATACCACTTGCAGAGAGTTGATGTCATTTAATTAGTGGATCTTCTCATTAGGCCTTAATGATTTGGGACAAATATTTAGTTGTGATTTTTCTGACAAGCATTACGATTGCAATTAGATTTGGGATTTATGTTTTTAAAATAGGACTCTGTTTAAGCTTAAAGTTCTGATTTTAAACATGCCCAGAAGAACTGACAAAAATGTATTCAGTATTTTAATACAGCGGCACAGTGGCTGAGTGGCTAGAACTCATGCTTCACAGCAAGACGGTTCTGGGTTTCATCCCCGGGTCGCTTGGGTCTTTCTGTGTGGAGTTTGCATGTTCTCCCTGTGTCTGGATGGGTTTCCTCCGGACACTCCGTATCCCCCCATCAACCCAAAAACATGCACTGTAGGTGTGAAAGTGGTGTGTGCGTGAGTGCTGGTGGTAGCTTATTTCCATCGGGTCTGGAGTGAATGAACAATGCTCTGTTAATAATGCTGTGTAGAGCGTGTCTGTGAAAAAGCTATAGCTGTTGTTGGCAACCTTGGGTGTCCAGAAAGCCGCGAAATAAATAAAATGCATTCTTATTTATTATTTATATACTTAATATAAGTCAATTGAGAATACCTTCGCTTTTGCCTTGATGACCTGGCCCAGAGGCAGCATAAAACAGCACAAGCAGAATGCACACAAAGACATTATTCATAACACGAAACAGTGAATCTGAGGCAAGAATCAGAACTTGTTGGTACAAACCTGAACTACAGCAATTTTTATGCAAAATATATGTTATAAGTCATAGGACTTTGAAAAGTGCAGCTTTTGCATTTTGCTCATTGCTTCCATTCAAATTGCAGTTTCAGTTTGATTGTGATTAATCTTGACGTACTTCTTCTCATGTGAGAAGTAAAATGAAAGAAATCTGCCTATTCCTAATACCAACACCAGCAGGCGAGACAAAATAGTTTCAAGGATCATTGATGTACATTTGCATATTCCAATGTCACCTCTTTCATTTCAGTTACCATCAAATATTTCTGTTTATACACTCAAAACCACCACCATCACTGCATCCATTCACTCTGCACAAATATCCGTGTTGCCTCTTTGTTGAACCCTATCATTGTAATCACTAGCTTTGTAGCCAGCTACTGATCTGCTTGTGCCAGACACCCTGCCAATTATACTAACCATAAAACGGTATCCAGCACCGTATCCAACCGCATCTGCTTTTAATGCCCTGGGATACGAAGCACCCATCTACCCATCCACCTGTTCATTCATGCATGTGTGCTCTGGCCTTTTTGGATGAGCTTCTCTGGAGGTGGGCAGGCGATCGTGCTTGGCAACCATCGTGGTTATTGATTCACGTTGTGTTGTGTGGTGTGATGATGGCTTGTTATAGCATCTGCGTGACCTCGGGCCCACCCATTCTCTGACCATGGACAGTAAGCTACATCCAGACAGTGACATCAGGCTTTGCATGCACATGCATGTGCTATTCAGACTGGACAGAATTGTGCTGCATTCAAATCAACACGAGATACAAAAGTGAATTGTGGCTGTGAAGGAATAAATATAATCAGGGTTGTCTTTTGTGTCTTGTATTGTAAAGGTATACAATACACAAGGACGTGGGGAAAAAAAGTCTCCCTTCGGTTATCACTTGGCAACAGAAATAATGCACCATAGCAACAGAGCATATTGGTTCTCGTAATGGTCTTCCATCGGGGGTGTATGGCTAAACTAGGCGATAGCAGGCACACAATAGTTTATGTACTGTTGTGTCCTTGAGTTAAACACTATGTAACTTTGAAGGGCACCATGTAACTTTTCTGGAGTTGGGCATTTGTTTAATGTTTTTTGTCTTTGCCTGGAATGTTCCTTGGCATTAACATATCACCAGCTTGTCTCCATGGAGATAGATAAGTAAAATGTCATCATTATTGACAAAGCAATAATTATATCTATGGAGACAAGCAGATGGCGGTCACTTTCCGAGAAAGGTTACATTGTGACTCTTTTTTTAACTAGAGATCGGCTGATGTTTTTTTTCATGTCCAATGACGATACTGATTGTTTAGAGTCCAGAGCAACCAATGGCCATTAACCCCCGAAGACCTAAGGGCAATTTTAGTACATTTGTCCTCACCTGGATTTTTTTTCTTAATTTTGCTTTTAAAACTGCCTCTTTTACCCTATAATAAAGTGTTATACATTTGTTCAGTACAACCTGTTATTTCTGCATGCTGTAGTTGTGTCATGTTGCTGTAATAAAACCTATAGGACCAGAAATAGAGATGAAAAAAAAAACAGAAAATAAAATTCACACAGCAAACATGTATAAACCACTTTTTGGACATAAAAAATATCAAGTCTGTAAGTAAATTAAAAATATCCTTATTGCCCTAAAAACAGAACAAAAAGTGCAATCGCTCCATTACTTTTCTGGTGTCAGTCATGGGAACAGCTCCTGTAAAGTCCAGGGCCAGAGCATAGAACAGAGCCACAGCACTTGTAATGCATTTCCATGGCTTTTATTACATTTGTATTTCTCAGTTTGAGTGAAATAAATCTTTCAAATAAAAATAAAAAGGGATGCGCAATTACGCACACCAAGATGCGTAATTTGCCATTTATTTGAGAATAATCTCCACTTAGAGCAGCTTTTTCAATTACACGCTCGAGAGGAGTCAACCATCTTGACTCACTTCACCCTTTGGCAAAGTTTTGGCCAATCAAAATGGATTGGAGTGCATGCATTTGGCAGAAAACAAACTTACTATTGGACACTCTAGGATAATGCCGCAGATATGTCCGGAAACTGCTATGTCTGCGCTTTCAGAGGGAAAAAAGTAAGTTTCTATCTTTTACGGTTAGAAAGTTATGCGTGGTTATATAAGACATATTCCTCAGAATCATATACGATGTCGTAGGTCTTCGAGTGTTTTAAGATCTGCCGATAGTTTTGGCAAGATATATAGGGCGATTTTGATAATTTTCCACAAATTTGGTTATTTATATTTAGCACAAACTCACCCATAGCTCTTTTTTTTTTTTTTTTACCACAAACCTTTAAGAGCATTGTCTCACATTTAGTAATTTTTCCATATCCAATTGTTAAAATAAAGCTCCAAATATTGGCCCTATCTCTAGTTTTAACAGATCAGAACATTTGGGCAACCCATTCAGAAAATATGCTGGGAAATTTGTGTGTAATCGCCCACACCTTTTGTATGCAGTCCACTTTCAGCAAAATGCCAGATACACGATTCATATTATTATTATTAGTCTAGGTCGGTCTTTGTTTTCCTTGGATAAAAGATGTATTTAAAGTCTGAAGTCAGCGCTGTTTTATCGCATTGATCTAAGCGGCCATTTGTCAATTTTTCCCTTCGCGCAACCCAATCGTTTTTCATCTTAATCTCATCTGCGGTATTTCATAAGTGAGAGTTTGCCAACGCCTTACAATGCACCTTTAAGTTTTAAGAGACCTACTTTTCAGTTTGTTGGATTTGCATTGCAAGCGATCTCCAGGTACATTAATCTATATGGTTTGGCTCTTTGAAGATGTGTTTGAGTTATATCTTCGGCTCTTACGAAGCTCTGACACAGTAGAACAGTACGAGAGGATATTATAAATCTGTCTTTCTCACATGTCTCACATTGTCTCTTTCCATAGTCGAGCAGTTTGAGCGTGCTCTCTGCCTGGTTCCCATTTCCTTCTGACATTTTCTTGATGACGTTCGTAAATCTCTGCCCCCCTCCTCGGTTTCATCATGCTTCTTGATTAGTTTCGTAGACAGCTTTGAGTAAGGGACCTGGTGTTCTAACATTTACCCAATCACGTATTTTTTTTACACACTTTTTCTACGTGTGTCTGGTTTTTTGAAGCTGCTGGAACACTGGGCCTGGCTGGTATTATGAAAGATGGAGTAAGTTTCAAATGATTTCGGAGACATTTCCCGGTTTCATTCTCTGAGGTAGAACACTGAGCCAAGACTGGAGGAGACTATTTTTGTTCATATAATGTGACTACCTGTGAGAGCCCCTGAAGATTCACTGATGCTCCTTTTTTCGAATCGTTTTTTGTGGGCTTGCTGCTGCTTATTAAAGGGTCCATATTACGCCATTTTCTGATCTGTTATAATGTTTCCTTGTCACAAACATACCTGGAGTTGTGTTTTTTTCACACAAGTTTAACATACAGACCCTGCATATTTAAGCTGAGGTCTTCTCTCAAACAGAAGGAAGTGCTCCGCTGTGTTTTTAAACGCGATACAACTTCACTATCAGTTGAATGATTTCAGACCTGGAATTGCCAAGATTTACTGAAACACACATACACATAACATATTTAGATCACTGTGTTACCTTTTATTGTTTTGAAAATGCTATATTTGCCAAAAACAACTTATTAACATGTTCAAGAAGTTCACTCCGAGTCCCTCCTCACCTAACTGTGCTAAGTCACTCCCCCTTCAGCACTATCACAAAACAATCGTCCTGCATTTTGCTAGAGAAATTGCTGTACAACGCATCAGGTTTGTGAAGTTGTGGTGTATTGTTTCGTATCCTGCTTTTGTATATTTGTATATGCTTGTGGGCTGAGCATGAGCAGGCCCCGGAGAGATCGCTAGATGACTCAAACATGCGTGGATGACGTATAAAACCTCTTCAGGCCTGTTTTTGATGAAGGAACGTTACGGCACTGTAGAAAGCTCCAAAATGTCCCTCTTTAAAGGTTCCATCAAATGCTTTTCCCCATGGAGATGTTAATGTTTTGCCTGGAATGTGTCACATTAAAACGCATTAAAACAAGGCCAAGTTACAGGTTAGATCTGTGGAGAGGTGACCCCGCTCACAGTCAGAATGCCTGTTTTTCTAGGTATATTTTTGCGCTTTAAAACCACTAATAAATGTAAGGTAGAGCTATTTAATGTCATACTGTAGAACATTCCTATAGAAACAAACACGTGACGGACCCCCAACCAGAAAGTTACATAGTGCAGCTTTTAAGAAATACCAATTTATGCTTCCTAGTTACCTTATTCAAGTATATTTGTATTTCATTTGTCACCATTTTTCCTGTTACAAAAATGGCCCATCACATTATTTGCGTCATATAAACCACAGCAGCCACATCTGTAATTTTCTCGACACAATTCCATTCCTCAGTCCTATGTCCTGTACACCGTGTGCCGTCCATTGTAATGAGTTTTTAGAGTGAGACTTGAAGGAGGAGACTTGAAGCTTGTCAGAGGTAATCACATTCACGTTGTGTATTTCTCCGAGCTTTATTTGAACAAGCTCTTGTGTTGTATCAATAATGGACACGTACAGTGAGCCTTGTTTTTCTGAATGCTCTGATTGTTTCATATACGTCTTGTTATTTAGATTTCATATGATTACAATTTTGTGTATAAAACAAGCATGAATAAATAAATGAATCGTGTTAACTCTATTAAAGGGCCTCTCTTGTTGCTATTTTCTGATCAATGTTATAATGTTTCCTCATCAGAAACATACCTGGAGTTGTGTTTTGTTTGATTCATACATGTTTAACACACATATCTAAATGTATATAGGCTGAGTTCATCTCTCAAATGGAAAAAAACTCTGTTCCACCTTGTGAAAAATGCTCCACTGTGTTTTTAAACTCACTTTCACTTGACTAATTTGGTTCATTTCAGCTCTGGAATTGCCAACTAAAGGTTAAAGTTAGCTGCTAGCTAACTTGAAAACTACCACTTCATGACATCACGAGGTGGAACAGAGCATTTTGAGCTTTTGAGATGTAGACGGACTAATAATAAAGGATTATTCAACACATGTGAATGAAACAAAACACAACCCTGGGTATTTTTGATGATTAAACAACATTATAATAGCTTAAAGTTCACAAGAATCAATGTTGTGCAATATTGGGTGTTGAAATTGTGTAAGCTTGTTATCGCAATAGCTGATCTAATTTCTGAATGATATTTGTGTGCTATTTTGTCTCGGGTAAATACAAACAACTGAGCTACTTGTGTTTAGTTTGTTGGTAAATTGATTTAAAGTTTACGTGCACAGAGCAGGTGCTGTAGGACAGATTCATTTAATGGTGTTTACAAGCTAACAAAAGTCAAACACAACTAGAGCATTGCCGGAACCCATCTGTTTGGGTTTATGTTTGTATTTACCTGAATTTATTTAGCTAAAATAAACTTACTTCCCTTTAGATGCTGCCAAGCTAATTGTGTGTGCTAAGCGTGCGTCGCTGCAGGCATAGATACTGCATTTGGAGAGAAGAAGAAGAGTTCTAGCTTTCTGTTTCCTATTTTAACACATCAAAGACACCTCACTCATGCTTATGGAGCTGGGAGGTGCACAGGAGCTTTCCCCAAACACTTTTTTCCCTGGAACAGTCTTATCAGTTACCCCTGCTTTTCAGACTCTGGCTTTACAAATCTTTAAAGGTGAACCGCGCAACTTTTCTGGTGGAGGGTCCGTCTACCTACTTGTTTCCATAGAGATGTTATTGCTTTGCCCAGAACGCTCCATGGTATGACATAATAATAATAATATAAAAATAATAATAAGTAGCATTTATTCATTACAGGCACATCTATTGCTCAAAAATCCAATAATTCCGTCTGTGAATAGGGAAGACTCTCCATAGTTAAGTGTAATGTAGCATAGTGCTGTAAGCTGTTTGTCTCCCTCGTGATAGATAGGGTTAATCTGTGCTGTGGAACATTCAAGACAAAACGATAACATATCCATGGAGACAAGCAAGTGCCGGAGCACCAGAACTGTTCGTACCTTTAATTTAGGGAGGCGATTGCTAGTTGAATGTCAATTGTAATAGGCGACGTGCTTTTTGCATGTGTGTCTTTAATCAGTTTCAGATCAATACTCTATCTGTGCCAATGCCTTGAGGTATTGCCAGTTTAATTAGAGCTGAGCTGGACAGATGTTGGCGGTGGAGTTTCTGTAACCCTGTGTGTGTGTGTCTGCGTTGGTGTTTGTGTGTGTGCGGTCTGTGTTTGACCCTGTGTCTTTGTGTTTCCGCTACAGATGATGAAGTTTGCCTGGGACAACTACAAGCACTACGCCTGGGGAAAGAACGAGCTCCGACCTTTGACCAGGAACGGTCATATTGGCAACATGTTTGGTGAGTAGTTAACATTTAAAAGAAACACTTTGCTGTTTTTTTTTTTGGTTGGTCTGTAAGTCAACAGAAACATTAATCAAACATGATAGAAGGATGTAGGGACGCACCAATAGAAGGATTATCAGATGTCACTTCGCGCTCTACTGCACGTGTCCCGCTGTCCTGTCTGGTATCATGTGTCCTGCAGAAAGAGCCGCTGTCCTGTCTGGTATCATGTGTCCTGCAGAAAGAGCCGCTGTCCTGTCTGGTATCATGTCTCCTGCAGAAAGAGCCGCTGTCCTGTCTGGTATCATGTGTCCTGCAGAAAGAGCCGCTGTCCTGTCTGGTATCATGTCTCCTGCAGAAAGAGCCGCTGTCCTGTCTGGTATCATGTGTCCTGCAGAAAGAGCCGCTGTCCTGTCTGGTATCATGTGTCCTGCAGAAAGAGCCGCTGTCCTGTCTGGTATCATGTCAGTGTCTTGTAGGATTTCAGCAGATTTCAGGCTCTCCCGGGAGTGGGGGTAGTTGTATCGATCAAGTATGAATGGATGCTTGGCTACTGAAGTTTGAACTTGTTTGAATTTGTTCTAGTCAGTTACGCACTTACCCGCATTTAACACATATACATTATTAAGACATATCCCACTCACTAATGTTAATTTAACATCAGAACTTATTTTATCACAGCGATAAACTTTTAGTGCTCTGACAACAACGCTAGCGTTCCAACTTCATGTTAACTGTGCAGCACTTTCTGAACTCCCCTGTGTTGCCAAACAAATAATCCTTCTTTTCAGTTATGATAGTGATTCTATGTCTTTAAGTATTTGCCTATAGCTGATATTAAACAATACCAGCGCACAGATTGAAGATGGTATGTTTTTCTCTCAAAATACAGTTTACTTTTCACAGAATTGATCTGATTGTGTTATGTAACTGTTATGTATCCTGCACGTAACTGAACAGCTTTGTATGAATTAAAGTTCAAATATCATGAGATAGACTGAGACTTAGACAAACTTTATTGATACACAAGGGAAATTATTTGGACACAGTAGCTCATAGCATATTATAATAACAAAGATAAATGCTATTAGGGCTGCAGCTATCGATTATTACAGCAATCAATTATTCTGTTGATTATTTTGCATCCACATTTTTTTACATTTACAGGGTTGGACACAAGCAGAATTTTAACGGGCAGTACCAATTCAGGATTCTCAAGTTGGAACGTTATTACTTTTTGGTGGAAATAAAGTTAATAGCTATTTTTCTCCTACATCGAGCGAGCAGATTATTTTTGTGCCAGTGGCCTGAGGCTTGATGTCTTTTTGTCCATGGAGTGTCCATAATGAGAGCGCGTGACCAATCAAACTGATGCTTTTGTCCTCAGGGGCATCCAGCCTCCAGACGCTCGCTGACATTTACTGGTTAATGCATTTGACGGAGAAAGTGCTCTACACGGCCCAAAATAATCAAACAGGTGGTCGATAGTGTTTGGGAGTATAGGACTGTCACAATAATTATTATGTTGACGGATTGTTCTGTAAATGCTAAATGGAACTAGAATTTTGACAGTCAGTATTTATTCTGTGTACTTTTCCTTGCTTTAGCGGGGAATTTATTTTTTATTTCTTCACAAAAAGCTCAAACTTTTTTATATTTTTAAATTTTTTTTATTATTATACTTTCTCACCAGATGTCAAACACCTCTACCTTGTGTTTATTAAATTACTGGTGGTTTTATTGCTCAAAAATACCTACAAAAACATGCATTCTTTCTATGAGCGGGATCGCCTCTCCGCAGATCTGACCTGTAATTTGGTCTGCTTTGGTTTCCATGAAGATAGAAAGGTTTAATGCCATACTGTGAAACATTCTGGACAAAGTAATAGCCCAATAGTCCATGGAGAAAAGTATTTGATGGACCCTCCACTGAAAAAGTTGCTCATTGCACCTTTTCAGTTTTATACGTACATTTAAACAAAAACCCAGAGTCAGAAATATTCAGGCAGCTAACAGGGAACATTAGATAAGATTTTAGCTTTAAACAGTTACATAAATATGTACTATGATTATTATATATACAATTTAATGACCAAAAGTGGTTTATACAGATATTCTTTTTAATTCCAATTCATTTTATTTAAAGGTATTGTACATTTATACTATTTTTTCATCAGCACTCTGGGGCACTTTCACATTTCCTATTGATTTTATGTCTGTGTTATTTATTTGTGTGAATTGTATGTGTGGAAGCCATCTCCTGGGTATACTGTAAAGTTATCTGGACCATTTTGCTTTAGGGTTATTTCGTCCGTGCATTAAATGAATTAATACATTTTATTTCACTTCAAAAATTGTTATTGTGACAGGCCTAACAGCGAGCAGTTTCACAGGTTGGCATTTTTGATACATTTACAAGAAATACACAAAAAGAGAGAGGGTTAGGGGAGAGCTAAGAAATTAATACCTGATAAGAAAGTCAGAAGACGAAAAGTAGTTAAAGGGTTTATATTAAGCTAGATTCTGACCTATGTTATCATGTTGTTTCCTCATTAAAAACATACTTGGAGTTGGGTTTTGTTTCATTCACGCATGTTTAACACATATTTGCATATTTAGGATAGAAAACACAAATAAACAAGAGCTCCGCCAGCGGGCAAAATACGCCCATGCTTTGAATTATTGTATATAGAATTCTAGAATCGGAATTCCACCAATCAGATCGCAGCAACAGAACTTAAAGACACTACAAAGCTTTAATGTGTCAAAGCTCAAAGAAGCAGAGAATGTGGGTTGTTTTCGCTTTCAGCAGCAGAACATAGACTTCACAAAGACTTCAAAGCTTTGAAGTGTCCACAGACGGACGGACGGACAGACGGACGGACGGACAGCGCCATACCATAATACGTCCCGTCTTACACAAAAAACAAAATAGAAAACACTGTTGCACCTCGTGATGTCATGTGGTAATACAGGAAGTGCCGCACTGTGTTTTTTGTGTAATATAGGAGCTTTAATAATTCTTTCATGTTTTGTGTTGGTTTGTTCACAACAGAAACACTCCCTGGTGAAACAAAATGACTCAAAAAGAAACAAAAAAACCCCCCAAAAAACTCAGTTCTTTTATCAACAATCTCTGAAATAAGAAATAAAAATTCCCCTTTTGTTTCATACCTACCAACTTACCAAGATTTTCCCATCCAGTCCAGGAATACCCCCAACAGACTCGAATCGTAACATTTTTTTAGACAGAATTTAATTTGCATGAGATTTCTTGCCTGGGTGGAGTGGACTTACACCTGCCTGCTCCGACACTCTTTAATTGGAGACACGTCCCGATCGTCACGGAGACCTCTGCAGCGGAGCATAGCAGTCACTGCTCCCACAGAGCCACAGGGAAATCCCACCAAATCTCTTTATAACACACACATCATCTGCTAATAAAACTGGTCTCCTGCACCTCCGCCACACCTACAGGGAGGACGGATGATTAAACTGGTGATGTACCTGTTTTTATTCACTTCCTGTGTTATTTTGCCCCACCTACTTTTGTCTCGAAACATTCTTAAACTGCGATTTCCACAAAAGCTTTCCACAGATCTGACCTGTAACTTCTGATTTGGTCTCCGTGATGATAGAAAGGTTTAAAGCCACACTGTGAAACATTTCTGACAAAGCAATAACATCTCTATGGAGAAAAGCATTTGACAGACCCTCCACCAGAAAAGTCACACAGTGCACTTTTCTAAATTACTCCATGTTAATATGATATTAGGAATTGTTGTACATGAATTATGATGTAGTAAGGGTGTAGTATAATAAAAAATATGAATATTTTTTATATTGATGCTTATCCATGTACAAAAATGTCCAAACATCATACAAATGAATTAACAATATTCTACATAATAACAATACAAAAACAACCAGTCATTTGGCACAACATTTATTGTCATTAGGGATGTAACAATATCCAAATCTCTGTACGATATTTTCATCATAAACATCTCACGGTACAATATTTATTGCAATATTTTGTGGAGACTCACAAAACTGTGAATCTGCTACTTTTTCCTCTAAAAAACCCTTCACAAGACTTAATCCAAAGAATGAAGATGTAAAAGTGCTTAGAACAGTTATTTCTTCATGTCGTCTGCACTGAAATGGAGCAAAGGATCATGGTCTATGTAGTTCACTCTGTTTTTTTTGTTTTTTTAGCTATTTCTGCATCATAACTCTTCATTTAAGCAAAGAGACTTGTGATTCGATATATTGTGATGGTCCACGATATTATTGTGAGAACTTTGACGATACGATATCACAATATTTCGGTTATTGTTACATCCCTAATAGTAAAGAATATATTAATAGGAAATCATTTGTAAATATATAATTAGCATCAGAGTAAGGTTATGCAGACATTAATAAGGTTTGAATGAATCTTAATTAACATCAAATTAACTACGTGTAAATATGCAATACAGCATCTAGGTACATTTTAATATGTGTACACTAAAATAAACTCTTACCCAATATTTTTCTACACCCCTAAACTTCAAGAAGATTAGATTATGGACTAAAATAGTGATGTAACCTGTTGTTATTTCCTTCCCGTATTCTTTGGACACTTTTTTAGTAGAACACTTGGACTGAGCTCTCCTTATAGCCTGTGATCATGGGCTGTTCACTTCAGAGCGTCAGAGTCTTACAGAGGCTACTGTGAGCATTTGTGTAAATCCAGATCTGAACAAGGCTGGGTTTTCTTCAGTCTTTCTCACAGCTACACTCCGACACGTTAGTTCAGGTGAAATTTATCCTGACTTGTTCTTGGTTTCTTCAGTCTTTTACATCATTTATAGTGAGAAATGACCTAAATATGTTGCTTTGCACAGGTCTGAAGTATAGTGTCAGGGACCAAACAGAGAAAACCTGAAACGAGGTATAAAAAGAAGTTTAAATTTAATAAAGTCCAAAATAATTTAACACAAGCAAACCATCAACAAAAAAACTGGGCCCAAACTGAGGGAACTTAAAGTCAACTGAACACAACCCAAAACAAATTAAAAACACCAGACAGGGGCAGGTCTTCTTAAATAGCCCAGGAACCAACTAACTGAACACAAAACTACTAAATTAAAGCAACATAAAAACAAATCATTATACAGAAAATAAATGCTAAAAGTAGCATTAAATAAACTAACTTAACAAAACATATTAAATAGTGCTCCCCCTTGGCTCAGCGATGGTCTGGTCCATCCGGTGATTCAAACCGAAAAAGAAAAAAAACACACCACATATAGGTTAGCAGTTTTTATGCAGAAACAGTGATTTGCTAAATACGTCCATTCAAATTGCAATTTTGATTTGATTGTTATGAATCTTAAAGCCCTAATGTTGTTCTAAAATATACATTCATACATATATTTTTAAGATAATACAAGACCATGACCCAAACAATGTATATAAGACACATTTCACCCATTTGTCGAGCTTCTGTGCAGCCCAGGCCTTAGACTGTGTAAAGAAGATCGTTGAGGCTTGAAGTTATGTGGGAGTATTTGGGATTGCGCCCTGATCATAACAACCAAAGAGCCAAATGAAATAAACCATTAAAGTAAAATCTAATAAACAATAAAATAAATAATAAAAAGAAAAATTTAAAAAAGGAAATTTACAAACAAAATAGTGAAATAAAAGCACCAGGATCATGTCGAGCGGGTTAATCTGAACATTTTAAGACCAAAATGAAGAGTCTGACAGCAGCAGTTACAGAAAGAGGGAGTTTCTCAATATAAAGCGAATTGGATCCAGAGTCAGTGGAGCCCATGCTCACTTCCTATTTGGAACTCCAGTATACAGTCTAGGCTTTTATTATTTTTTAAAAGCTTATTTTATGAAGTTACCTCTTTAACATGATAAACGGCTTATTTATTCTGCTGATCGGGGACATCATTAGATGCAGAGACCGGCCAAGGACACCTGGGCTAATAGCTTGTTCCACTGTCAGCAATAATATAGGAGGTATGGCAGCTCCCGTGATGAAGCATAGTAGTGATTTGTTTGTGTAAGGCTTTATTTAGTAGTGTCTCTAACTGGAGGGCAAAGGGGGAATCTAAGCACAGAAAATACTGACGATAACTCTGCAAATGACAGTTTGGCAGCAAGTATTTAAGAAAAAAACATGCAAAGAGGGAGAAGAAACAACAATTACTAAGATTAATAAAGACACATTGTGTAACTTCTCTGCTGGAGAGTCTGTCACCTGCTTGTTTCTATGGATATGTCATTGTTCTGCTTAGAATGTTCCCCAGTATGACATTAAACAGCTCTACCTTACATTTACTCAATTACAGGTGGCTTTATAGCACAAAAATACCTAGAAAAATACGCATTCTGACTGGTCTGATCTCCATGGAGATAGAAAGGTTTAATACCGTACTGTGAAACATTCCAGGCACAAAAAGCGTCTCCATGGGGAAAAGCATTTGACGGACCCTCCACTAAAGAAGTTACACAATGCATCTTAAAGTTTGTTCTGGTCTGAACTTTTAGAACTCTCTTTGTAGTCTGCTAAAAGGACATTTGTGTCATGCTGTTTATCTAGTGCTTTATTTGCAAAGAAAACAGGATTTTTATATTTTTGTGGTTTAGAGAATAAAACATCTGCTCTGTTATTTTGAAAGAATTGCCTTCCATAAATTGCTTTTTACATATGCTCCAGTCCTTGAACCAAACATGCATGAAAGAAATGTATGTATGTAAATGTATGTAATGTTTTACTCTGGGGTTTTTACTCAAATGCACAATGTTAAACCCAAAAGATGCTACACAGGTCTCCAGGGAGAATAGCTGCTAACTAATTGTAAGTAATCAATTCAAATACTGCCTAATACATCACTAAATACTAAATACTAATAAAATACAACACTAAATACAATACTAAATACAATCAATCAATTAAATACTAATATGGATATGTCTTTGCTCTGCCTGGAATGTTCCACAGTATGACATTAAACTGTTATACCTTATATTTATTTAAGTACAGGTGGCTTTATCATGAAATATACCAAGAAAAACAGCATTCAGACAGTGAGCGGGGTTGCCACAGACTTGACCTATAACTTGGTCTGTTCTATGAAGATAGAAAGGGTTAATGCTATACTGTGAAACATTCCAAACAAAGCAATAACATCTCCATGGAGAAAAGCATTTGTCAGACCCTCCACTAGAAAGGTCACACAACGCACCACTAACGAATCTATTCAAAATATAAAAAAGTAACTGTGCAAAACTGTAGTGGGCAGAAGTGCTACTTGAATGTGCAGAGATTGTGCGGATTTGTCCTTTTGGTGATTTTCAATGTAGGGAAGAGTCTCAAATGCATTTACAAAACTGAGGCACTCAAAAAGTACAAGATAATTAAAGGACCCATATTAACCTGTTTTCTGATCTGTTATAATGTTGTTTCCTCGTCAAAAACATACCTGGAGTTGTGTTTTGTTTCATTCAAATATGCATATTTAGGCTGAGTTCTTCTCTCATACCGAAACACTGTTCCACCTTGTGTACAGGAAGTGCTCCACTGTGTTTTTAATAATTGCCAATCTCTACTGAACTCTACTGAACTAAAGGTAAAATATAAGGAAAACTACCACTACATGACGCCTCACTCTGATTATACTGAGTTACCAAGTTGAGCGTCCGCACTAAAAGCTAAATGAAGGTATCAAAGAGGTTGCACAAATCTTTTTTCTGTTCTTATGAAGCGTCTGCAGAGCCTCCACAGTCTGTATTTAATCTACTCTGTTCGTTAGCGGTAGCATTAGCCACTGAGGTAAACGGCAGCCTCTCACATCTATGGATTCTCATTCAAGAAAATACACAGTGCTATCAGATCGATAATTGGGTCTGAGTAAGCCGCCGATACCGATACCTGAAGCTTTTACCTGGGCTTTTGCCAATAACCAGTATCAGTATCGGAACAACCCAACTTAAAGCTAACAAGCATTTTTTTTTTTATAATATAATTGCTAAAAAATTCCACTAGTAAAATTCGACTCGTAGGCGTTGCATTACAAATCAGATTTCACAGCATCCATTTTCTTTGCTTTTAGGACAAAGGTCTGTGAAACTGTGCTGTATGTCTTTCTTATATGCTAATTGCTTTTCATTATCTACATACAGCCCTGCACCGTGCCTCCCACCTTCATGTAGCCACATGATTTGCAAACATTATTGGCGTGGGAGGAAGGAGCCATTTGTGTGAGTGCCATGTACCCTATATGGGGCTGTGTTTTCTGGGTGTTTATAGCACAATACGGATAATCCTATACGCAAATGTCCTCGGGTCAGTTTGAAGCAGGCATTATTTTCCTCATCACATGCAGCATTATCTCCACTATGAGACAGAAAGACAGAGAAAGGCCAGTAAATGTCACATGGTGAAGGGGGGAACAGGAAGCCAGGTATGAAATTGGATGCTGTGTTCTTTAATTTAATCCCTAGAGTAAACAGATATGTGGTGAGATTCGTCTGAAGCTTGTCGCTGTGCCGGCGCTTTTCAGCCCCTTTCTCTGTCCCTATATTTACAGACTATCTCCTGTTATTATTCAGCGGTGGAATGTAACCAGTAAAAGTAGTTAAGTAGATTTTACGGTAGATACTTTTTACTTTTACTTCCTTTCTGCTCCACTACATTTTTAACTGGACTGAAAAGTTCAAGTTTTCTTTATTATTGTCTGAGACCTGCTGAAAAGCCACAGGGGTTTATTTTTAATACATGCATAGTTTGAGCAAACACAAATATACAAATAAAAACTGAAAAAAATAATTGATTCTATTGTTTTCATTGAACAAAAATCAAATATAAATCCTTATCAACATCTCTACATTTGAAGCGTTATTAGACCTCAAAATCTGTGTGAAATATTTTACTTTTTTACTCTTAAAGCACATTTTTAACAGGTACCTTAATACTTTTACTTTATTTTTTCATGTGATACTTTTACTTTTACTTGAGTTTTTTTTTTGTTGCTCTGGGTTCTGTAATTTTACTTAAGTAACAAAATTCAGCACTTCTTCCACCACTGCAATTACTAGAATATCATGAAAAACTCATTTCATTTCAGAAAATCAAATCTAATCATAGACTCATGACACTGTGAACCTTTCAAACATTTATTTACTTTGATTCTGATGATTATGGCTTATAGATAATGAAAACCCCAAAGTCAGTGTTTCAGAAAATTTGAATATTGTGAATCTATATAACGAGTTACTGACATTTTTACAGTCTCACAGTCAGAATCCTTGTTTTTCTAGGTATTTTTGAGCTATAAAACCACCTATAATTGAATAAATGTAAAGTAGAGCTGTTTATGTCATACAGTGGAGCATTCTAGGTGGACCAATGAAACAAGCAGGTGTCGGACACTCAATTGAAAAGTTATAAGTGAACATTGAAATAGTGATTGACAGGACAACTTTTTGTACAGTTGTATGGAGTATGGTATAAATGCAGTCCTGTTTCTGTCACTGTCAGAGCGGAGCTGTAGGAGCCTCTTGGAGAATGAGCATCTCTGTCCCCCTATAGTCCATGAGGGAGAACAGTTTGTCCAGTGTCCAAGCCAAACCACAGGGAAACAGATAGAGCTGTAGCTTTTCTGGCACCGCTTCACTTCTACTATCACTTACCTTGAAGTCTTTCCCTAATGAACTTCTATTTTTAACTAATTCTCCCAGCCATTACCCTTAAGCACTCATTCTTTTAAAGCATATTGTCGCTGTTTACACTACTCTGGGACCATTTGCTTTGTGTCTTATGCATCAAATTACACCAAAGCCTTAGTGGTAGAGATCATGTCAATATTATTAAGTTAATCAATAATCATGATTAATTAGGACACAATTTAATCATAACAACTAAAGTATAATAATCGCAAGTGATAATTTTATGAGCAAGTTTAATTAATTTTCATTCAATCGATATTACAAAAAAGAACAAACAGAAATGGAGTGGAGTTAGCAAGGCAAGTTTATACAGCACAGTTCGTATACAAAGTCATTCAAAGTGCTTTACAGAATGAGAAATACATCATAATCACAATACCAAAGCATAAATAATCATCATAAAATTTAAAAAAAAGAGAAAATGAGAGGGAAGAGTCCAGAATGAAAACCTTTCAGTCATATGCAACTAAACAGAACTGTTTTTAGCCTGGATTTAAACAGTGTCAGAGTAGATTCTGTCTCACATGTTCAGGTTTTAGCTGCATGAGTCTGGCTGTGGGCACCAGGAGGCCGATCCCTGTGGTCCTCAGAGTACGAGATGGTTCATATGGCACTAACATTGGAGTAGTAGTGAAGCTAAAAACATTGGTAACTATTATCCAGATCTGTTAAATCAAATGTTTTGGGGTATTTATGTGCATCTTTGACCAAACCTGATCTCTTCAAATATCAGAAAGCCCTGGATGGGTGACCACTGGGAAAACCAGGTGCCACAGTGGGGAGCGAGTGGCAAAAACTGTTGATGTGTCTTAAGGCAAGACACTACGCCTCTGTTTCCTAGTACAGTGTGTGTGTGTGTGTGTGTCTATCTGTACTGGGACTGGACATGATTATAATGTGCAAACAATATTCTACTGAGGTCCTGGCATTTTGATAGAACATTTATTGTTGATGATCAAACATTCAAAACGATGGTAATATTATGAGCACATGGTGTGACTTTCCTGAATCTGTGCAGAGGTTAATTGGGAGATGTGAGCTCTGTGGTGTGAGTTGCTATTAAGTTCAAAAAGTCTAAAAATAATAGTCAAAAATTTTGGCAAATTAACTTGATTGACCTTCGCATTCTGTCATATTCAGCTTTGTCATTTCGATACAGAATGGTTTTGGGGCTCATTACAGGCATTTTGTTTTACAGTCTGGGCAATTAGGAAGAGAAAAGTGGGCCATTTACAGCGGCTTAATATTCTGCCTTTGTGCACGATCACAGCGACAACAAAGAAGGTAAAAATAAGCATTCTCATTTACATAGAGGTGTGTGGAGTCAGCACTTTAGACTACAGAAGCAATACAAACTTACACTGAGACTTACTTTCTTGTAACTTGTATTGCAGTCCAAGCCCTGTAAATGATAAATTAATATAATGTTGTGTTTAACCCTGACTTAAAGGTGCTAGAAATATATTTGACCAACCTCCCAAGTTACACACTGCACCATAATATAATGTTAGCTTACAAATAACGTATGAAGTTGCCAAACAATATTCAATTCTGTCTTGACAAAACTTGTTATCCATACACATTCACTGTTGACTTGTAAATCCAGAATGAGATCTCTGTATTTTTTATAGCGATGGATAATAGTCTGGTCCCCACGTCCTCAGATTCACCT
Source organism: Odontamblyopus rebecca (assembly GCA_030686955.1). Taxonomy (NCBI): domain Eukaryota; kingdom Metazoa; phylum Chordata; class Actinopteri; order Gobiiformes; family Gobiidae; genus Odontamblyopus; species Odontamblyopus rebecca. The sequence goes on from CM060657.1 coordinate 14,105,151, forward strand.
CGAGTCTGACATAAAAAAAATATTGTGATTAACTTCTTAGGTTCTTTTTAAAGACAATACAGTAGGAGTTGTATTAACTTTGTTTATAAGTTTCGGCTGTTAGCTGCAAGTCATCTTCAGAACTGTCCCACGCTTCACAGTGAACAAGGTAAATAAATACATCTCCTACTGTATTAGTATTGTCTTTAAAAAGAACCCGAGAAGTTAATGTGCAAAAGAAGACGAAATGAAATTTTTTTTTGGTTCAAACATGTTTGTATAATGAGATTTGTTTTCTTCAGTGATTTCTCTCACCTTGGATTAGGGCTGAAACTATTCATCGAGTAAATTGATTAAATTAATTAGAAAAATGCATTGATTATTATTTTTTGCCACGATGTTTCATTTTATTTTCATAAGCTCGGCGATGGCCGGAAGCTTCTGCGGTAGAGGTAAAGTTTCTGCATGACAACTGCACTTCACTGTACACAAAACAGCGCAGCGCCCATGGATGAATAATAAGAGCACACACCTCATCTCCTCCCGTACACCGTGCACACCTCATCTCCTCCCGTGTCTTGTCACGTGTGCTGCATGGACCACGCTTCCTCCTGTGCGCCTCTAAACCAGAACTAACACCAGGACTAAAACCAGGTCTAAACCAGGTCTAAACCAGCTCTAAACCAGGTCTAAAGCAGGCCTAAACCAGGTCTAAAGCAGGTATAAACCAAATCTAAAACCTAGTCTAATCCAGGTCTAAAACAAGAATTTGCTGGAGTTGGCTGTTACATTAATGTAGTTTTAAAAATCATCGTCTAAAGTACTCAGATTACGTTACTTACTTTAAGTAACTTAATGGATTATGTTACAAACTACATTTTGGGGTATGTAATCTGTAATCTGTAGGGGATTACATTTTAAAAGTCACCTTCTCAACACTGATGCCACAACATCGACGTCGATGCTACAAATAATTAACGACTGAATAATCGATTCCTGTAATAATGCTATATAATAAAGCTGCAGCCTTACCTTGGATTATGAATTCGGTGCTTTACTCATTTATTCTGCAGAAATCTGTGATTTTTTCAGTGCCTTTTTTTTTCGTACTTTTTTCCTCATAAGCATCCATATTTGTCCCTGATTATCTACCTGTCTATCACACCTATCTGAAAATGCGGACATCCCATGGTGACCAAATTCACTCTTTATAACTTTATAATGTTTTGAAGAAGTGTGTATTCTGGATCCCAGGCAGACTTCAATCAATCAATCAATAAAACTTTATTTATAGAGCGCTTTTCATACAAAAATGCAACACAAAGCACTCAACTAACTTAATAATCCATTTATTTCAATTTATCCATCCATCCATCTCAGCCACCGTGCCGCCTATTTCAACTTAATAATGCATTATGTGGGAAGTTAGTTTAAATTAAATCTAATCTAATATATTGTGTTTATGAACGTTAAATGAAACCACAGATTTATGACAGTAGCAAGAGTCTTTTTCATTTGTGTGATTAAATCTGTACAAACATATGAATGTTACGTCTGCATATAGGTGATATTTATTCATTTGCAGCGGTCCTGTGAGGAGTGTTTAATGAAACATTATGATATTGAAACTGATGTAGGCACTCTTAATGTCTCCCACATTTAAAATCACCCCAGGTACTAGCAACAGTATTCAGTGATGATATTTTCAGCACAATGAGCGTGGCATACATAAATCAGTGTAAAGGTCAATTGGAAGATGTGTGAGCTGTCGTGCGAGCTGTTATTAACGTTCAGTAACTATAAATTGGTGAGGAGGAGGGGCGCTCTGGCATTAGAAGTCAGAGGTGCTGTTCATTTTGGAGTCACTAGGATTTTGACACATTTAAAGGGCCCATATTATGTATTTCCTGGTCTATGTTATAATGTTGTTTCCTCTTCACAAACATATCTGGAGTTGTGTTTTGTTTCATTCACACATGTTTAACAGACAAACCCTGCATATTTAGGCTGAGCTTTTCTCTCAGAAAACAGAAAACACTTTGTCACTCCACCTTGTGATGTCATTTGTTAATACAGGAAGTGCTCCACTGTGTGTGTAAACTCCATACACCTTCACTAGAATAATTTAGATAATTTCATCCCTTGAATCTACACTAAACAAATCATAAAAAGTAGTTAATAACTTAAACTACCATTTTATGACATCACAACACAACTCCAGATATGTTTTTGATGACGTAGCAGTATAATAACATGACTAAAGCTCAGAAGAGTCAGTTTTGCGTAACATGAGACCTTTAAATTATTTATTCAAATTCTTGTCATTCCCTAAAGTTAGCATTATTAGCATATGAAGTGTAGGGATGATTTATTGCTTATCACTAATATTATCGTCATCAGAGGATTTTCACATATATCGGTATATGTCTGATATAGAATATTACACGATACTTTGCAGTGATATTTTTCATGCTTGGCTTCAGTCTATGAGCCATTTTGTCCCAATTTGTCCTCAGTTGTTCAGATTTGTCTTTTAAATAAATAATAAATAAATACATTTTTTATTATGTTTACAAAAGTGAAAAATACTACATAAAATAGCACTGGATCAATTCCAAATTCTTGTTTTGTCCTTGGGCAAGACACCTTGCCTGATGCGATTCTTATAGTGGAGTTTTTGTTTTTTGTCCTTGATAAAGGAAAAACAGTTCCAGGCAAAGTACAGTTACTTTCCACTGTGTGAGATTAAATAATGAGCCAAAATGCAATGAGGAATGAGTGTTAACATTGATAAAGTGAAACCACTCAAATCGCACATTTATAAACTTGTAAGGGATATACCGATACAATACTGGTTTCAAATGTTGGTTCCAAGATATCAGTTCAATCGTTATTTGTTCTGTAGTTACTTCAAATCCTAAACAACAGTTACGAAACTCATTTGGATGAAATACATTTCGTTTTAGGTCTCTGCGGTAAGTATCGTCACTGTTATCAGAACAGACAAAGCTGGATGGGTGCATCCTTAAAGCCTATTAAAAAGATCTGCACCAAAAAATTCTAAATACAAGAAACAGCCACCTTTTCGGCTTCAGTGTTTAGATTTTTTCCCCCATTGAAATTCAGACAAGTTTGATCTTACTGAAAGGCCACAGTCTCTGATTATGTGGAGAGAAAGTGCATTAGAGGAAGTCAAATCACAGCTAATATTAAGTGATGTTGCAGACCTTGGAGAAGCCACCCTTAGGTAAATGTGAGTAGCTCCAGTGAAATACAGTTTAACAGTCGTATCAGGACACTCTCGTAACACTGCTGGCCAAGGATGTGAGTGCAGTGAATTATTTGGAATATCTCTCCCAGAGCTCCCGTGCCCTACTTTTATATAGGGGAGCATTAACTAAGAGTCAGTGGTGTTGACTTTGTATTTCCATCTTATTCTGGGGCACGACTAAATGGTGCCCTGAACTGACAGCTTCAACGATAATGATGTAAAACACAAAAGAGGTCCTGCGGAGGTCATTAGCGTGCATAGTACATGCATTATCATTAGCTAAAGCGGGGCAAGTGCTGAATCTTAAAATTCACCACTTAAGGCGTTTTGAGGTGGAATTTCTCTCTTCTTGGATTATTACTTGGTCTAATTATATTATGCATTGCGGCCATAACAAGTGTGTCACGCAGGTTTGGGTTACAGCCACAGGTGAAAAAGAGATCAGCTTTGCCAGACCAGCCAGTCCCTTCTACATCCTGATCAAGCGTCTGGATTCGGACCATAGAGTGTATAAAACCTGTCCTTTATTTCTTTTTTAAATTGATTTTATTGGTTTTATGTATTTATTGCTGTTTTATGTTTTTGCTCTCATTTGTTTTCACTGGTCTTATTGTTTTAAGACTAGTTTGATTCATTCTGATTGGACTGGAAAAGCTTATGTCTTAATTTGGGACAGTCCAGTAACCACCACTAATTTGTATCACGTGTATCTCAATGCATGGGTCCCCAAACACTGGTCTGGGGGCCAAAACCGGGCATCCCCCCAGAGAAAAATAAAAAAAATACTACCACCAAAAGGTTTACCACCATATTTATTCTGATAATATAGAGCAAATTATGTTTATTATGTACATTTTGTGCTGTTATTACTAGCCCCGCCTCTCTCTGCTGGTCCTTTGGAGAAAAAAGTTTTGTCAAAGTGTGGTTCTGGTTGGCAGGTTAAGATCAACAGAAATAGGAGGATTTTTTTTCATATATTGATCCAATGTGTACAATTTTCTGGATATAGTGCTGCCTACATTTTTTTTTTTTTTTTTTTTTTTTTTACAGTTGATTTAGTTCAACGATTCACAACTTCCAAATTAGAACTGTGCTTTCTGAAGTGAATTTTTTTTATAATATACTGCTTAAAGGTCCCATTTTAGGCTGTTTTCTGATCTGTTATATTGTTGTTTCCTCATCACAGACGTATCTGGAGTTGTGTTTTGTTTCATTCACACATGTTTAACGCACACACCTTGCATATTTAGGCTGAGTTCTCCTTAATAGAAAACACTCCACCTTGTGATGTCATATGGAAATACAGGAAGTGCTCCACTGCGTTTTTAAACTTCATACACCTTCACTAGACTCATTTGGATGATTTCAGCCCTGGAATGAAACAAAACACAACTTCAGGTATGTTTATGTGAGGAGGTAGCAACATTCTAACATGACTTAAAGCTCACAAGAGTCAATTTTGTGTAATAATGGGAATCCACTATCAGATTTTTTTCATTTTGTGCATTTGATGATTTATTTGGATCCTCTGCAGCATTAACCAAGCCCCCTCACAGTCCCCAGCTCTTTCCTAACACAGTGCTCTCCCATCTTATTTCTGGACACTGGAACTGTTTTCTGAGTAAACCTCTGTCTAACACAAAGGTTACATAGTGGCGTGTGAGTTACAAGTGCTTATATTTAATGACAAATAAAAACAGTTAATAAAAAGTTTTTTTTTTCGCATCCGTGGGTGTGTTGACATAAAATAAAACGTGACTGAAGGCTAAAACCCACCTCTGTTAGAATATAGCAGCAATACGTATTTAGGGAGCTGTTTACTTCCTGCATCTGGGGAGAACAAGTTTAACTTTCCCTTCTGGACCAAAATAAATGTCAAAATGAAGCAAACATTTGTACTGAGTTGTGACATCCATATTATATTGATACTTTGCACGGTGACACCAAGCTGGGGGTGTTCTACATGCATTTCTATTGGCAGCATGTTCAGCAGTTTCCATAGTGACACAATGCACACATTAGCAAATACGGTCAAAAAAATAGGGAGCATTTCCAGTGTTCTGTTGAAATGGGCTGCCCTGTCGAAATGAGCTACCAGCAGCCTAAATCGACAGTGATGTCTATTGATTCATGTTACCCCGTCGAAATGAGCTACCTTACGTTTTTTCCATTTACAGTTGTATAGATCAATAAAGTGAACCTCCCCAGTTTGACAACATATTTCTTTGGATTAGAGACAGCGGGTTTGATGCTGTTTGCACACGGTGATCACACTTTATACCTTAGTAAAATTTCAACTCATTTATATGAAAATGCGTAGATAGTTCATTTTGACAGTCATATTATACTATGAAATAAGGCTCCAACTAAAGGTAGCACATATCGACAGGCCAGTTTAGCCATCAAATAATGATCCCACCATAGAATCACCATTATTTACGCATTTATATAAATTTGGTTAGAGGTAGCTCATTTCGACAGGCCTATATCTTCAGTCAAATAAGGCTCCTATTAAAGGTAGCACATTCTAACAGCTCACTTGAGACTTCACATAATGCTCCCACTGTAGAATCACATTATTCACTCATTTATATGAATATGGATAGAGGTAGCAAATCTTGACAGGCTTATATATTCTCCCAAATAATGCATCTGGTAGAGGTAGAATACCTTACCTTTGTGATACTGGGGACAATTCCATGCAATTCAATTTTATTTATATTGGGCCAATAATAATGGACTTGTCTCTTAGTCATGATGGATGAGGACAGAAAATGGGACAACAGAAGAAATATTATAACAAACTTTCATTTCAAAAATATATGCACATGATCCAGGAAAGGGAAATTTATCCCATCTGCGCCTCGGGGAGCTCAAATACACAGTGGCTCAAATTGAAGGGTAGCTCAAATCAACAGGACACCGGCTCCATCGACTCCAAGTGAGTTTACATAAAAAAATTGTCACCCCTCTCTCTGTAACTGCTGCAGTGAGCCTTCATGTTCATATTAACCCTCTCTACATGATCCAGATATGAACATTAATATCAGACCAATCAGGCTCCTTCTTACTCACTACCACTAGCTACCATAACAGGTTTGACTGACAGGAGAGAGGGGAGTGTACATTCAGTAGCCTGGCTCCTGATTGGTTTTGGTTTCGCGCTCAGATTTCCAAATATGGTCCTTGGCTGCTATTCTTGCTACACATTTTAAAATCCTGACATTGGCATCAGCAGATATCGGGTAAGGAGCACGATAGGAAGTCAAATATGTGATGGGTAGAGTGGAGGAAGCCCAGATTGGACAGACTGTGATATTAATCTTTTATCAGTCAAGGCCTATAAACAGCGCTGTTCCTGATCTGGATGGAAGGGCCTGTGAAAAGACTCTGTGGCAGTTGGAGCAGAGCCAGGCTGAGTTACTCTTCTCTTCTTTTGTTACCACTCTGGGAACAGCCAAATGAGAAGAAGTCAGCTCAGGCCTCCCCATTCTGTCCTTGGATACTTAGAGGTATTTTGTTTTTCCTGTGGTGGCAGCAACATTTCAGTGGAGCAGATTAATTGGCGTTTGTGTGTGAACCTCTTGTGAAACGCCCAAACAGTCTCTAAATCTAATAACGAATCACCTCCACATTGTTTGAAAGGACTCTGGAGAAATAAGGTAAAGCGCTGAGACAGATAGTTTTGGCTTTGAAGAGCTGTGTTGGAAAAATATGTCATTATAATTATTCCGCGCATCCGTCTTTTTTTAAATTTAGCTTGAGTTACTTGAAAAAGAGATTAAGTTTGGAAAAAAAACAACGCCTTGGGGTTACACATGCATGATGACTCTATGCCATATGGTGGAAGATTCCAAAGTAATAGCATCTCCATGGGCACCAGACAGGAGTACATGATGTCTCCTGGTTTTTCAGATAACAGAAGGTGATTTGATGGATAGAAACACACGGAAAGATTATGAGTAAATTATTGCGGTATTAGATAATTGTTTCAGTCCATTGTTTCACACAAATCCTGCTTATTAAAGGCTGCCACACACTACAGGAGAATTTGCCCGATTTTGGCTGCAATTTCTTCTTCCCGAGTTCGGGGAGACATGACCCGACTTTTGGTCTCCATGTGCGATTTTGAAGCCGCTGCGCTCATCGTGTGTGTGTGTATCAGTGTCAAATCGTAACAACCAAACATCGACAACGCGACGGTAACAGCCGATAGAACAGAGCGTCGGGAGCAGAGGAGCGATGGACACAGAGACGCAACATACAAACTCGGGCTATAGCAAAAATAAAGACTTTATTACTCACCTAATGTAAAGTTGTATATTTAAAGTGCAGCATCTCACCCACATTGTCCATAGAAATTGTCCTCTGCAAACAATGACACCAGTCCACAAAACCGCACTATTAATCCAGTTTGCGGTGTTCTTTAAAAGTAAAAAGACAGTGTTTCCTCCTGTGTGTCTGTTTACATCCACACAGTGTGCGGTGAAGCTGCAGACTCTACTTCCTGTGGACTTTATCGCTAATCTTTAATGCTTTTAAAAATCCTGCATCTGAAGTATTGCACCACATTTCACAAAGAATAACACAGTTTTGACTTGTATCTAAACAAGAAGTGCAGAGCTCTGATTTTAGAAGTGCAGATCTCCGATCTTTTGAACACTTAAGAGGCTCAAAGCGACTCGTTTTACTGTAGACAAGAAACAGGAGACATGATCGCGCTCACATCTTTATATCCTGTGGTCCGCAGACATATCCTGCTGCAGTTTTTTTTTTTTTTCTATTGGAGATTTTTAGTCTCCTCATGTCTGTGGTGTGCGCATTTTGTCGCACATTTAAAAATCATTTAAGACCAAAAAATCTTGTAGTGTGTAGCGACCTTTAGACTGAGTTCTTCTCTCAAACAGAAACCACTCTGTTCCACCTTGTAATGTCCTGGGGTAATACAGTAAATGCAGGAATGTCTTTTTTTAACCTTCATACACTTTCATTAGAATTATTTGGATAATTTCAGCCCTGGATTTGCCAATTTTGCTACTGAATTAAAGATGAAAAGGAACTTGAAAATTCCTGCTTCATGGCATCACAAAGTGGAACAGATTTTGAGTTTAGCAGATGTAGACAGACTAATAATAAAGGATTACTCAAACATGTGTGAATGAAACAAACCAAAACCCAGGAATGTTTTAGATGAGCTCACGAGAATAAATTTTGTGTAATCTTGGAAATTTTTACGAGAAGTTATTTCATGTCAGACCAAAATGATTCTCTGGCTCCTCAAATCCACTAAGTCTTTGCGCTTGTACTGCTATGAGCTCTCTCTTTAGCCTTATCCTCCTTTACCGCTCCGACTGAGAAACCAACAAGCCTCAGAGTCGAAATAGCAGATTAAATGGAAGCTCATCTGTATGAACGACGTCATCACGGCTGTATCTGTGTATGTGGGTCACTACCCCAAACACTCTTCAAATTACATGAATCACAAAAATATACAGACCATCTCAAAAAATTAGAATATCATGAAAAAGTTTTTGGTCAAACCCATATATTTATAGACCCTTTCAATCTTTTCGTTGCACTGTTTTTCCTCATGACCTGATGCATTTAGGGGATGGAAGTTATTATTACCATTTATATGTTTGCTCTTTGTTATTATAATACATTGTGATGTGTGAGCTGAGTCCAAACAATTGCCCTTGTGGATCAATAAAGTATTTTACGTCTACTCATATATGGACTTAAGACACGTAGAGTGAAGCTTTCAAGCCTTTATTTCGTTGAATTTTCTTTAAATGTAAGTCATAATCATCAGCATTTCAAGAAATAAAGGCTTGAAACCTCCAGTCTATGTGTCATGTACCTGTTTAATATATCTGATTTTCTGAAATAAGTGGCTTTTATGAGATGCTCTGTAGTTGTACATATGCTGAAACAAACCAGCACAAAAGGGAACATTGCATTAGCTGTGTCCACTGCTACCCCCTGCCTCCCTCACGATTGTCCTTCACAATACATGTCCTATAGCTGTTAAAGGAACTGACCACATGCTGATATTAACAATAGCCTCAGCGTGTGCCCTTTCTCACTCTAATCCTGCCTTTCTTTTTTTTTCTTTTTTTTTTCCTGCTGTTTTTTGGTCGTAATACTATGATTATATAATCCATTCTCTTTTCATTTCGCTCTGTCCCTTAAGCTTTGCCCTGCTTTTTTTTAACTTCTCTCCCCTTGTCCCAAGAGGAGCAATTAAAGAGCATAAGGTCAGTGCGTTTTGCTCACAGTCGTATCCTGGAATGCACAATGAGCCCCTCTGAGCTGCACAGCCTCCTTCACCGTCTCCTTGGTTTGCCAGAGGACCATTTAAGATCTCCGCCTTTATTACAGCGTCCCCTGGGCCTTTCAGATGATAGAATGCTCCATCAGGTCTGTGGTTTACCAGTGTGTATATCTCACTAGCTGCCTGTCTAGCTTCTTACCTCTGACTCCAATTTCGACCCTATAGCTTTAAGTATGTGCCAATACCTGATATGAGTGCAGAGAGTGAAAACAGTGTCCCTGAATTCTGTATGTCTGTGTGGACTACATAAATACTTGCAAAGTTAAGTCATGTCTACTTGTCAGAAGATTAAAAAAAAAGATTTAATTCACATAATTAAGCTTAAATCCTATGCAACTTTTCATTTGGGGGTCAATCACCTTCTTATTTGTATGAAAATGTCATTGTTCTTCTTGGAACATTCCACAGTATGACACATTAAACAGATCCCACTTCGAGAGCATTTACATTGAAATGAATCACTCTATCACCGTATTGGCGTATTGGAAACTATCTGCGTGCACACACGTCATGTCTGGATCACTAGAAATGCTAGTCACATGATTAGGCTGGCGTCACATTGTCACAACAACACAACACTACATGGGCGGTAAAAACAAGGAGTGGAGCACCGTGTCTGAAGTTGCCGTAGTTCTATGGAAGTTGCAGCAGCCGATAGCAAGCGTGAAAACAGTCTTTTCATGGACTGACGGTCTTTTGTTTTTGTCTAGGGTTTGTTTAAACTGTTCTCCGCAATAGTGTTGCATGTCTGATGTCATGAACCCAGAGAATCAGGAAGGCACAAGTCACAGTGATGTGGTCTAATAAGAACGGCAGCCCCGACATCAGCGTATCAGTGTTTTCATGCATCCACATGGCGTTGGATCAGATCCGTACTCAGGCGAATATGTGGCAGCTGCCGTATCCAGATCATTCCATCTTCGAAGCCGTTTTCCATCGGATTAGTGTGGAGGAACACTGCATCTGCAACAAAAACGACTCGAATATGTACTAGTGTGGACGGGGCCTTACATTTATTCAATTACAGCATTAATTGCCCTTAAATGAAAGTAAAATAAGACAAAACGGATCCAAATGTGTTTATGGAGCTGTTATTTATCTCTCAAATACCTACAGAACAACTTAGTGTGAATAAAAGTTCAAATATTTGGAGATTTTCTGGGCCAACTATGACATACAAATTGTCTTATTAAACTAAATTACATGCCCAACCAGGATATCAACTGAACCGATATTTGGACACTGATATCTGATACCAGTAGTGTATCTGTGCATCACACTTCACAATCCTATACCAAAAGACAGGCAATGATGAGGTTTGGATAGTGGAAATATGTACAGGAGTAATTACAGAAAATAATTAAGTAAAGTAAATAAGTAGTTTAACAGTGTAGCAGTGTATTTTCTTTTCTTTTGCAAGTAATATTTGTTATAGAGATATTTGTATGTGCTCTGCATATGCTCGAAATTAAACAATTGATCAATCAATCAGTGATGCAATTAGGTTACAGGAAAGATCTGTTGAGAGGCGTATGTGCTTATGTTATAGTAAGAAAGTTTTTCACGCTATATTTTCAGCAATACAAAAACAATAATAGTTGCGCCATATTCTGAAATACTACTCATACTTTCACAGAGACAACCAGAACCAGTCCACAGCCCATCACAGCCTCCTTCACCTTCTCCTTCTTTAAAGCTCCGACAGGTCCTCTTACATGATGGAGCGCAGTGGTCCTGGGAGGGCAGCATTCGAAAACTTGGTTTAGTCTGGATCAATGACCCAAATGATGAAGCCGGGGTATTTATTATTTAGTGGTGTGGTTGGAGGTGGATTTGAAGTGCCAGATGAATGTTTTATGGTGCAGTTGGATGGTCCTGTGGGTCCTTGAGTCCACATGGGGCACTCTGGGATGTTCAGTGATGGTCCGTGTCATACATCATTATAATTACAATCCGGTATGGTAAACAGAGCTGCCCCTGATCTGCTGAGAGGGCACCTTCACCTGCACAGAGTCGTTTTGGAGTGTTAAGTTATGTTCTAGGAGTATTTATCATTTCAACCAAATCCTGGTCACCGGGGATTGGACCATGAATTATTAAGGGTTGAGTAGACAAATATTGTGCAGTCACGGTATCAGAGATTCTAAGAAAGGTAATTTATTACCATTACATAACACCACATGGGAAAAGCAGACTATGAGGTATCTCAATATTATTTCAGTATTCTGTTTATACAACAGGGAAGATGCACACTATTTATGAAAAGTTAAAGCATTATCTCAATGTATAACTGTAAAAAAGTCTGGCCTCCCTGAAGTGTGTATGTCTGTGTGGACTACATGAACACTTGCAAGCTTAAGTAATGTGTCATCCAAAAGATAAAAAAAAAGATTGAAAACAAATAATCAAGTTTAATGGTGCATTACGTAACTTTTCGGTTGGGGGTCCATCACCTTCTTGTTTCTTTGGAAATGTCATTGCTGTTCTTGGAATGTTCCACAGTATGACATTAAACAGCTCTACCTTACATTTATTCGGTAGAGGTGGTTGTGTTGCTCAAAAACAGACATTCTGACTGTGAGCAGGGTAACCACTCCACAGATCTGACCTGTTACTTGACCTGGTTTGGTCTCCAAGTTGATAGAAGTTTTAATGCAGATAATTTGATGCACTAAGGTTTGCATGTATGTCGTGTGTTGTATGTATTTGTTTTTATATTTACATTGTTTGTGGCATGTATATGACCTGAATTGCCCTTTGGGATTAATAGTTTTTGATTGATCTATTGATTGATTAATGCTATACTGTGAAACATTCAGGTGGCGGACCCTCCACCAGAAAAGTTACACAATGCAACTTTAACACTGATAAATCTCCAGTAACTCCCTCTTTCTAACTCTAACTGTAACTCTTTTGATACATTTACCCCTCACATTTTTCATTTTGCAACCTTCAAAAAATACACATTTTACTCCAAAACAGAGTCGACAGCCGTGCACTCTGGCGAGCATGTCGCTGTCAGAATTAAACATAGCGGGTAACTCCTTCTCTAATGTTATCCGAGCATCATTTTATTAAAAGCATTCAAGTGTCAGCTGCCTCTTCCTAACAATTGCACAGCTCTCCTCTACCCACCCCCATATTAGGCTGAGCAGACAGGATTTTTCCTCCCTGGCAATTACCTCCCAGAATGCCTTGCGTGGTTGGTCTTAAAGGGGCACGGTGAAGGTGAGAGGGAGGTGTGATTTCCTCCGATATTAAGGTTAAACAAGGGGCTGTCACATTAAACTGTACCCCTGAGTGGAGTCCTGTCAGCGGCCGCACGCCTCTCACTTCTGCCCCATCCATTCCTGTCTCCCATGGGCTCCATCACAGTCACCGAAGGAATCATCTGTCTCCATAGCGACCACAAGCAGGTGACACATCAGCCTTTAGGTCCCTCCCCTCCAGAGCAGCACATCTCAGCCCATAATCTACCAGAAAAGATGGACTCTAAAAAGGGGATTCATCAAACAAGATACAATTAAAGGTCCTATATTTCGCAAAATTGGCTCTTTCCATGTTAGAATGGTGTTATCTTCTCAAAAACATACCTATAGATGTGTGTTCATTCACACGTTTGAGTAACCATTTATTATTAGTCTGTCTACATCTTGTTATGGGGAAGAAGAAAAAAACAATCTTGAAGAAAAAATAATTAATCCATTTGCAAAGCTTGATGAGTTTTTGGAATACAGATAAAAAAAAAAGGTTTATAAAGGTTTATGGTTGTTACAGCAGATAAGGACAGGGCCTAGGCCTGGCCTGGCCACAGATTAACAGCCTCTTCCCCCAGTATCTTCCCCCAGTATCTTCCCCCAGTATCTCTCCTCTCTCCATTCCCAGAGCATCTGAGCTCTGAGTATTTATACATACACATAAATACAAGTTACATACATATCAAAGCAGAGACTTTTGTTCACAGCTTTGCGCTAATCAACGTAACTTACATTTGAGGACAAATAAGACAACAAAGACTTCCTGACTTGGAGACAGTGTCTGTTAAGCTTTTACACATGTTCATGACGGTTCTGGTCCCAGGTAGGAAATCACATTCATTTACACAAAGACAGATTGAGAGAAATCTTTCCACAATGTAAATTTCCATCACAGTCTCCAAAGCTCAAAATGCTCTGTTCCACCTTGTGATATCATGTAGGGGTTGTTTTCAAGTTAGCAGCAACTTTTATATCTTGTTCAGTAGAGGTTGGCAATTCCAGGGCTGAAATGATCCATATGATTGTAATGAAGGTGTATGGATTTTAACTTCTTCTTTTTAGAGACATACAATAAAGTGTATTTACCTTGTTGACATGTTTCGGCTGCTAGCTGCAACCCTTCTTCAGAAGTGTTGCCGGTGTCCGTGTCGTGTTTCAGCTGTTGTTACTTCCTGTAGGTGTGATCAGCCACTCACCGCACCTCCCGTCACCCAGCGCTCTGTGGAGGTGTGTGAAAGGTGTGGTAAAAATTGGTTGCAGTCAAGAGATCTAGCAGCTGGTGATGCCATTAAGCCAAGCTATCTGTTGAGAGGCGTCTGCTTTAAAGTAAGACTGTTTTTAGAAGTTCACTGTCACATTAAAGTGTGAATTGAAAGAGTCCAGAAAAAGCAATTACACATTCTCAGAAACAAGCAGGTGGCAGTCCCCACATGAAAAAGTTGCATAATTCACCTTCTTGAAATGAATCACCTGATTTAGAAAGAGTCCAAGAAAAGAACAGAATGTGCTGAAACTGATTTATGAATTCCAAATCATATCGCAGTGTCAATACTTCCCAGAAAAAAAGCAAAAAACAAAAACATTATGGTCCAGCTCTACTTCAGAAGAGAGAAACAGCACAGTAACAGGTGTGTGTTTACATTTCTTTTCCTTTGGCTGCCGAGGAGGTCCCCGGGGTGAACCAGCTACTTACTTTTCATACCCAAGAGTAGTTTTATTGCAGTAAAGGCCTTTTCTAATGTCGCCCTCTCCATTTATTTGAGCATAGGTCTAGTGTATACAGTAGAGTGGATGGCTATTACATGACCTGTTGGGAATGGCGGCTTGGACTGATCAGATCACTTTACCGACGAAAGCGAATGAGTCAGATTTCTGTGGAGAAGAGTGCAGCTATCCAATTCTGATTGCATTTTGTGCACTTTTCGGCATTATTGTGTGAAACAGGGTACAAGAAAAGTACAGTGTGGTTTACAGTCAATGTAATTTGCTATTTACAGCTGGTCTATAAAAGCTCACCCATCAAAATGAGGATTTGTATGAGTTTTATCTTATTTATTTATTACACATTATTTAAAGGGCCCATATTATGTGATTTTCTGATCAATGTTATAATGTCGTTTCCTCATCCAAAACATACCCGGAGTTGTGTTTTGTTTAATTCACACCTGGCTGAAAACACTCTGTTTCACCTTGTGATGTCATGATATTATCTAAAAGGTAGTTATTAAATTGAAAACTGCTCCTTCATGACATCAGTTCGACAGCAGTTTGTGCTTTGGAGACATAGTAATAAAGGTTTACTCAAACATGTGTATGAAACTAAACACAACTATTGTATTATACTAGGGTTGGGTGGTAATACAGTATCCCACGGTATCAAAAAGTAGCAACGTTTCAGTATCAGTTTCATCACCGGCATTTAAAAAATCTGCATAAGGACCTAAACCAAAGTGTGGACTTTCTCCCCTCCACTGTCTCTTCTTCAAACGTCGTTACGCACGGAGATTTCCATCCACATGCAGCGAATAAGTAGAAAAAAACCTGACTGATGCTTCATGTGTGATGTTGAGCCGAAATGTTTGCGATGGAGACGTTTTATTGGATGCCAAGAGTCAAGAGGGGACGCACTGAAGAGGAGAAAGTTCCCGCAGACTTTCATAGAGGACACGGTAACTACCATAGACCATATCTATGGTAACTATGCGTAAAAACGATGCAGGCAGCAAGGGGAAGAGACACAGACAATAAGGGCTGTGATTTGTCCTCTCGACCACCGCTCTGCATTTCCAGTACTCTGCTCATTATAGACTTTGAGTAATAATGTGTTTAATGCAGATTTGCACACATTTGTTTGTGTTTTACAGAAATGAAACTTAAAACTGCATGGCTCATTTGCATACAGTGTAAGTAGCACTGCCCTGATGCTGATGCGATCCAATGCGCTGGCAAAGTTTGACTTGATCAGAACTTGTGCCTCATCTTCAAATATAATGCTGCTATTCTGTTTCTGAATGGTTTAGGTGCAGCTACAAAATTCTTAATTAGTCACGGTAATAACGTATTCTCTGGTAAAATGCTGAGACAGCATCAAAATTTGGATACCGCCCAACCCTATATTAAACCATGGCTTGACCCTCACAAGAATCCATTTTGTGTAATTTAGGACGTTTTAACAGTAATCATTTCAAGTTTCAGCTGCTGTAGTAGTTGCTCCAGTCTTTCCAGCTCACAGTACCAGTGCAAAAGTGCAGAGAGTTCTCAGTGTAGCAGGAGACTTTAGGTGCAGCAGAAGAGAGGCTTGACAGGAGCCTCAGATCTTCCGGTGTGTGTGTTGGAGCTGCTGTCACAGGTTTGGTCCCAGTGCAGGGGGGTCCGGGCTGCACCGCTCCTCCTCTGAGCCCAGGGACAACTGTCTGAGATCACAGCGATGCAAACTAGGATAGTGTTTAACCTGCACTTAAACATGGCAGGCTTAGCTCATGACATGCTTATATAGACATCTGCAGGGCTTTTCATAATACCTGCTGTTGTATGAGGCCAGCTGTGGGAATTAGATACAGATAAATAAGGCACTCCAATCTTTTTTATACAGCGAGTTACCCTGGATCATGTCAATTTAAGTGAGCCGATCACTGAGCCGAATAATGGACACCGACTAAACTAGACCTAAAGGCAACTGGAAAGACCTGTGACCTATCATCATCCAACAGAAAACAGAACTGAAAAACTATCTGGAGGATACACTTATGTAAGGCCCAAATCATTGTTTTCTTGTATGTTTTGTTAAAGTAAATTGTCAGAGTTTAATTTGACATGATATCTGGTTCTACGATTTCATATATTACACAAAACTGACTCTTATGAGCTTTAGGCTGTATTATATATATTATATATGTTGTTACCCCATCAAAAACATATCTAGAGTTGCTCTGTTCCACCTTGTGATGTCATGAAGTGATAGTTTTCCAGTTAACAGCTACTTTTTACCTTTAGTTCAGTAGAGATTGGCAATTTTAGGGCAGAAATGACATCACAAGCTGGAACAGTGTGTTTTCTGTTTGCGGGAAGATGAAAATACATTTGTTTGTGATGAAGATACAGCATTATAACACAGATCAGAAATAAAGTAATATGGGATTTTTAATGAAGAACACCCCTTTGATGTTACTGGACATAAATTTCATTTGTCCTATGCTCATTCTGTAAACATGCTGCATCTGACACACATCTGGTATTTCCTATTTTCATCCTCTCATAATTAAGGTCATATGACAATGTTTATCAATCAAAGAGCAGAATTACAAAGGATTAACATAGATTATTCCACTACACTATTCAATCACAAAAGGTCAGAGTTCAGAGCATTGGCGACTGCCCCAGATCCCTTTATCTTGTGGGTTAGCAGGGTTGGCTGTCTCTGGAGTAATCACGAAGCTCTTTGGATCACATAAAGAGCCATCGATGTCCGTAGTGACGTAGTAGAGAAGAGGATGAGTTTGTGTCTACCAATCATCCTTTAATCAGAAGAGCTTCCTGCCAGGAGCTTAAGAGTGTTCTGGTATTAAGAGGCAGATACACAGACTCACTCTAGCTTCTATTTATACGCACAGAGAAACCAAGTGTAGTGTAAAAATCGACAGATAAGAATATTTACGACTGCTGTTTTTCTTAAATTACTTTTCAAAGTCATCTACATATTTCAAAGGCCCGTCTATGTTATTTAATGTTGTTTTTTCATCACAAACATACCTGGAGATTGGCAGTTCCAGGAGGGAAATGATCTAAAGTAAGCTAACCTACAAGAACATTCACACAGACAGTGGTTCCCTTTTTTCTGCATCACTCGAGGAAAAACTAAAACTAAAACACAACACTACCCACGCCAGTTCATATTTTCCAAAATCAGGCAATAATTTAGATCCGTAATTATCCAAATTATCTAAATGATTCTTGACATCACAAGGCGGAACAGTGTGTTTGAGAGAAGATCTCAGCCTAAATATGCAGAGTTTGTGTTAAACGTGTGAACGAAACAAAACACAACTGCAGGTAGGTTTGTAATGAGGAAACATAATAACATAAATCAAAACATAGAATAATATGAGCCCTTTAAAAGTAGTTTAGTGTTTAGTTTTCCTCATACTGCTAATAGCGTTATGCATCTGTTCCACTTTTCTCCAATTTTCTTAGCATCTTTATTTTGCCCTGTCCAGATGTTTGCTTCCCTTCCTTCACTGCTGCTATCTGCTACATCAAGCATATAAGAAGGCTGTTTCACATTTTACATATTTATCACTCAGTGGGTTTCTCTGACATGCATTTGTAATACAGACTCTTATGTACATTTGAAGACACACTCTCAATCCTTCTGTTCATCTCATACAGGCATCCCACAGTGCAAAAATCCATCCATTCTTTTCCCTTGCTGTTCTCAGTATAGAAAGTAGAGCAAATACGTTTAACAAATAAGAAGATTCAAATGTTCAACCCATGGATTATATAGAACACTTCAAGGTCCTATATTACACACATTTGACTCTTGTGGGCTTTAGAGGAGGGCTTTTTTGGCAAAGAGTACATCGTATGCTTTTCTCCATGAAGATGTTAACGAACTAAAGGCCACTACACACTAGAGGATTTTTTGGTCTTCAACAATTTTTAAACGTGCGACAAAAAGCGCACACCACGGACACGAGGAGAATCTTGTGAGGCTAAAAATCTCTGAAGACCGCAGGAGGATATGGCTGCAGACCACAGGATATAAAGTTGTGAGCGCGATGGCGTCTCCTGTTTCCTGTCTACAGTAAAACCATTCACTTTGAGACTTGAAGTGTTCAAAGATCAGAGCTCTGCACTTCTAGTTTAGATACAAGTCAAAACTGTGTTATTATTAATTGTGAAATGTGGTGCAATGCTTCAGATACAGAATTTTTAAAAGCATAAAAGATTGGAGATAAAGTCCACAGGAAGTAGAGTATCGCTAATCTGCAGCTTCACTGCACGAGGAAACACAAACTGCAAACTGGATTAATAGCGCCGTTTTGTGGACTGGTGTCATTATTTGCAAAGGATAATTTCTATGGATAATGTGGGTGAGATGCTGCACGTTAAATGTACCACTTTACATTAGGTGAGTAATAAAGTCTTTATCTTCGCTCTATCCCGAGTTTGTATCTTGTGCCTCTGTGTCCGTCAATCCTTTGCCCCTGATGCTCTGTTTTATCGGCTGTTACCGTCCCGCTGCTGTTGTTTGGTGGTTATGATCTGACACCACACACGAGGAGCAGCGGCTTCAAAATCACACACAGAGACACAAAGTCGGGTCACGGCTCCCTGAACTTGGGAAGAAGAAATCGCAGCCAAAATCAGGCAAATTCTCCTCTAGTGTGTGGAGACCTTAAATAACTTATTGCTTGGTCTGGAATGTTTCACAGTATGACATTAAACCTTTCTATCCTCATGGAGACCAAACCAGTCCAAGTTACAGGTCAGATCTTTGGAGATACAAACTTGCTCACAGTCAGAATGCCTGTTTTTTTTAGGTATTTTTGAGCAATAAAACCAGCTGTAATTGAGTAAATGTAAGGTAGATCTATTTAATGTCATACTGTGGAACATTCCAGGCAGAGCAATGACATATCTATAGAAACACGTAGATGATGGACCCCCAACCAAAAAGTTACACACTGCATCTTTAAGCCATGGTATAATAACCTCTTCAAAACATAGTTGAAGTTGTGTTTTGTTTCATTCACACATGACAGCTCTGTTCCACCTTGTGATGTCATGAAGCAGTAGTTTTCAAGTTAATGGCTATCTTTTACCTTTTGTGTGTGAAGTTTAAAAACAGAGTGGAGCAATTCCTGTATTACTATATGACAATGTAGAACAGGGTGTTTTTCTTTTTTTAAGAGAAGAATTCAGCTTAAATATGCCTGATATGTGTGTTAAACATGTGTGGATGAAACAAAACAAAACTCCAGACATGTTTTTGAAGAGGAAACAGAATTATAACAGATGTGAAAATAGCGTAATATGGGCCCTTTTAACAGCGTAGCACAAACCTCTTCACTTCACTCCAGTGTTTGAAAGATAGCCACACAAAGCTCGACAGCGCTCGCCACACTTGAGGAGGTGTGCAAGCCTTGTGAATGCTTTGACAGCCGCTGGCACTCTCAAACACAAGCATGCTGCAGAAATAAAAGAGGAATAGGTGAAACTGTCCGAGAGACATTGATTCTGAGCAGAGTGGACATGTTTTGGGCTTTAGCTGGACTCACATTGCTGGAGGACATCTCAGCGTAAAGTTTACATTCTTGGCGTAATTTGCTGTGAAATTGCTGCTGAACTGCTGTGATGTTCTTTGGTTCTCCAAAACGTGCTTTTACCAACGATTAAGGGCCGAATCGTTCATGTTTTCGCAATTAAAATCCTGCCCAAATATAATGAAAATCTTAAGTTACAGGTCAGATCTGTGGAGAGGTAACCCTGTTCAGCGTTAGAATGTCTGTTTTTCTAGGTATTTTTGAGCTATAAAACGCCCTGTAATTGAGTAACTGTGCGGTAGAGCTCTTTAATGTCATACTGTGGAACATTCAAAGCAGAGCAATGACATATCCATAGAAACAAGGTGACAGACTCAACCAAAAAGTTACACAGTGCACATTTAAGCCATGTTATAACCTCATCAAAAACATATCTGGAGTTAAGGGGCTCATGTTTTTGCAATCAAAATCCTGTCCCGATGTAATGAAAATCGCAAACTTATATTGGAATCACACCTAAGACCTGTAATTATTTAGGCTCCGTAACATCTGCTCATCCCCAGGTTTCATTTCTCTCTCAGATGGCTGCTTTTTATCCACAGGTTAATACTGCTCCCATGATTGATTAGAAGCAGCATTAGTCTGTGTGCAACTAGTGGGAAGCTCCAATCCTCTGTTCAGATGAGATAAGGCCAAGAGGGAGAGGGCCTTGCTTGTTTTTATATCTCTCGATTTAAACCGGGGAGGTGGATTTTTATCAGACATACCCCAACATTCCCATTATTGCCCCTCCAGCAAAGTATTATTATCATATTCACCCTGAAAGGGCTGTTTGTGGAATTCAATTGAAAAATATCGGTTTGCAAAATTAGACGTCTTTATTAGCAGTTTAGCTTTTAGCTTGCGATTGAATGAAATGTAAAAAAGTGAATGGGCTGCAGAATAAAATGTAGTATAATCTCATTTGGAAGATTGTGCTGCTGCTGCTGCTGCTGCTGCTGCTGCTGATGATTCTGTTGTTTATATTTTGTCAATGTAAACTACATTTTTAGACTAATTTTGCATATCTCAAAAACAACTATGGTAATATTATCAGTTTTTCTATGCAACCTCTACAGTTAATGTACTTTAAAGGGTTTGTATTACACTATTTTCTGATCTATGTTATAATGTTGTTTCTTCATCACAAACATACTAGAGTTGTGCTTTGTTTCATTCACACATGTTTAACACAAATTCTGCTCATTTAAGCCGAGTGCACTCTGTTCCACCTTATGATGTGGTAATACAGGAAGTGCTCCACTGTGTTTTTAAACTCCACACACCTTCACTAGAATCATGTGGAGAATTTCAGCCCTGGAATTGCCTATTTCTACTGAACTAAAAGTGAAAGGGCAGCTGTTCACTTGAAACCTACTACTTCATGACATCACAGCAACGCAGGATTACCCAGACGAGTGTGAATGAAACAAAACACAACTCCAAGTATGTTTTTGATGTGGTAACAATTTAATAACATCCAATCCACTTTATTTCTATAGCACATTTCATACACTAAAGAGTTTCCACAGTGCTGCACAATATAAATGAAACATAAACAGAAATAAAAATAAAGCTCTAGTTGCCTCCACTAGTCCTCATAAAAACAATAAAACTAGTAAAATCTAATAAGAGCAAGATTATACATAAAATAATAAAAAGGTAAAATAAAAGCATTAAAATAAATAAAAGACACAGCTCACACAACTCACGTGGTGTTAAAGCCAGAGAGTAAACGTGGGTCTTAACATGAGACTTCAAACACTCCACTATGGGGGCCTTTCATACGTGGGGGGGCAAGGCGTTCCAGAGTTCGGGGCCGGCCACAGAAAAGGTCTGTCCCCCCTCGTTTTAAGTCTCATCTTGGGCTCCACGAGCTGGAGCTGGAGCCCTCGGACCTCAAAGGGCGTGCGGGGATGTGAATTTGGAGAAGGTCCGAGACGTACTGTGTGGCCTGTCCATTCAAAGCTTTAAAAACAAACAATAAAATCTTAAAAACATGTTCACGTTTTTTGCTTCCAGTTAACAGTCATGACTTGACTGACTTAACATGATTTAAACTTCACAAGAGTCAATTTTGCGTAATGTAGAACCTTTAAGTGATTACGTTTCAAGTGTACAAGTTGTACTATAGAAGTTCTGAAATGGAAAAAACCCAAATTACATTATTGATTTAATGTAATTCCAGCGTTTGTTTGTTTCTTTTATAATTAAATGAACAAATCTCATAGTATTGTCCCTCAGTGGTCTTCATCATGTCTCTAATCAGAGCCGGTCGCTGTAGCTGTCATCTGGAGTGGCTGGGTGCAGTGACAGAGTATCCACAGTGACACTCGGGTGGTGATCAAAGTGAAGGGTGAGGAGGAGGTGAGGGCTTCAATAACGTTAGGCTCTGTGTGTAATTTGATCTGGAGCATCACACTGGGTTTGGACGTGCCACGCTGTCGCCCCAAGTGCCAGCTCTGATCTCGGTACCAGCCTGAAGGCCCGATGGTGACGGTGCGTGATCAGTGATTCTGCCTTTGTCCGGTAAATATGAAATTGTGCTCGGACAAAAGGCATGGACCACTTTCAAGGCTTTATCTAAAAAAGATAAGTGCGTGTTTTCATCTGATAGCAGGTTATGTATAACAAACATGGCAGTTTAAATGTAAAAAAAAAATACAATAAAACAACATAAACGACTGAGAAATAGCATGGATTTTCACAGTCGAAGCACCAAACTGTTACTTTTCTCAGGTAAAGTACGATGTGAATGTTGTGTCTTCTGCATTTGAAAGACACGTGATACACATTAGCAGCTGTCTCAAGTTTCTACATACGTTTTTCCCGCTGCTCAAGTTCCAGACGCATTTGGATTCAAACTAAATGCAGAAGGACTGGCTGGACAGGCAACTGTATTAGTGTAGAAATGTGACTTTAGTTTTAGAATGAATGTGAATATGACTGAATAGAACATGGAAGAGTAGCTGCCTCGGGACGCTGCAGGTGCAAATACAGTAGGGACCAAAACGAACAATAAACAATGAAGAATAAGTGTCCTGTGTGTGCCCAAACCTGAAACTACACACACCGTATTTGCATTTTGGTTCAGTGTACCACAAAGTACATTTCAACTCCCAAAATGCTGCAAAAAGTGCTGATTAAATAAAAAACAAAAAAACATATTATGCAATCTTTCAAATGAAGGTAGAAAGTGATATTTCTGCACTTTTTATGTGGAGTTTTGCAGTCCTTTCACTTTTGTCTGCTATTTGAACCGTGAACCTCTACTAATACATTTAAATACAGGTTTAAAGGTTCACTGAAACTCTGTCACCTTCTTATCTTCATGAAGATGTTATTGCTTTGTCTAGAATATTACACAGTATAGCATTAAACATCTAACTAGTGTTTATTTCATTCAGGGTCTTTTAATTTAAAAAAAATCTTGAAAACATGCTGGGGTTACTGGGGTCTAGTGATGTCTCGATGGAGATTCACATGTTTATTTCCATACTGTAGTAGAAAAGCAATAACATCTTCATAGATACAAACCCAATTCTCTTGGATTAACAAAACATCATCTAATTGTTGTTATTTGAATGCACCAAAAATACACATTTTTATCAACATCACCAATCCTCATTCATGAGTTCTTCCAGGCAAACCAAGTCATAATCAGAGACTTTGGATTTGCAGATGATTTCCCTGCTGTAAAAGTTCTTTATTACACAAAATTGAGTCTTGTGAGCTTTAAACCATGTTAGAATGTTGTTACCTCCTCAGAAACTTTCCCGGTGTTGTGTTTTGTTCCATTCACACGTTTGAGAAATCCTGCATTATTAGCGTCTCCATCTCCAGCGCTCAAAATGAAGCAGTAGTTTTCAAGTTAACAGCTGCCTTTTACCTTTTATTCAGGAGAGATTGGTAATTGGGCTGAATTTATCCACATGATTCTTGTGAAGGTGTTTGAAGTTTCACACACAGGTTTAACACTGTGGAGCACTCCCTGCGTTAACACGTGACAACACAAGATGGAAGTGTTTTCAATTTGGGAGAAGAACTCAGCCTAAATCTGCAGGGTTTGTGTGTCAGTGAATGTATGAAACAAAACACAACTCCTGGTATGTTTGTGATGAAGAAACATTATAATAGATCAGAAAATAGTGTAATATGGGCCCTTTAAAGAGAACAATAAATAAAAAAAATGCATTCATATTTGCTTTCTGTGGTAGCAGGCAGAAGAGTGAGCGCTACACCGTGAAAATTAGCTTAGTTTCTCTTTGTGTATGAGATCTGTATATGTATATACCCAATATCTGTTGACTTGACTTTTCTTGTACTGGCTGCCAAAAAGCTGTAAATATGAGGCCTTCTGGGATTCTTGGCACTGCTCATGTAGATAACATCTTTTTAAGGTGGTAGTGTGAAAAATATTTTGCTATAACAATATGGCGGCTATTCAGTAAAAATGAAATATCCTTCGTTTCACATGGTCACCGGAAAAAAGGAGGACCAGACTGATATCCATCTGTATAAAAAAATACAGCGAGAAGTAGAAGAAGAAAAACACATGTCACTTCTGTAAATTGTTGGCTCCTAAAAGAGACAGGCTGATATATCGACCAACCGATATTTGACTTTTTTTGGATATATTTGGATGTTGTTTTTATGTTTTGGGTAACCTACAGCGCAAAAATACCCATAATACCCAGCTTTATTTGAGGACTTTAGAGCAAATAGATAAGGGCTGAAAATCTGACTACACAGCTCTCTTATTGGTTTGTGGTGAAAAAGGTCTTTGGGGGAATTTTTAGTAAATTAAAATGTAAATCTGCCCTACATATTGACACAAAAATATGGGTGATCAGTTTCTCTGGATTCTAAACAATAAATATCGGCCATGAAAAAAAAAAAAAACTTTCAGTGAATCTCTAGCTCATAACAAAGAATTTTCTTTTTAATGTTAATAATAATTTAAGAATAAACAGGAAATGTGAACATGGTGCAAAAGAAAGTATTGATGTGGTGACTGATTTAGGATTTTCTGCATATTGAGTTTTTGTCAGGGGTTACTTATGTTTTCCAATAAGTGTGATTGAAACATTGAGCCTTCCATCATTTTCCACTTGCAATAAAAAAGTACTTTGGTATTTATATTTATAATTTAGCAGTATTTTATGCTGTCTTGTTCATGCAGTTACTTCTAGTGCTGTTAGTATACCATTTGTTTGGGATCTGATATGATACGATATTTCTTTTTTGATACTGAAGAAGTGGACTAAGGCTGCTCAATTTTGTAAAGTACCATAGCAAAAAATAAAAAGCTATACCTAAAAAAGGTACTTGTGAATACTCGCCGATACGATACCAGAAAAAACAGCTAGTATCGATACTAGGGATGTTACAATAAAGAAAATATTGCAATATCGTACCGTCAAAGTTGTCATAACATATTGAATTATAAGGTTCTTTGCTTAAATGCATTGTTTTATTGCAGCAACAGCTAAAATGGAGGAAACTACATAAACCATGATTTTTTTTTTTTTGTTCCATTTCAGTGCAGAAAATGTGATCTAAAGAAAGAACATTTCTTCCTCAGTTCTTTGGACCATGACATTAACATACTGTAGCCTCAAGTCAAGGAGTTTTAAAAGGAAAAAGTAATATCTCTTCACTTCTGTTAGCATCTCTCGCCTTAATATCGAGCCGCTAAATGAATATTCAATCATACCGTGTGAAATACTTATTATTCCATTTATAATCGATACGGGTACAAACCTAGTTACTTTCCTGTTATAGCCACAACACTAGGTAGAGCTTAGTCTCCGCTGAAAACAAACGTCAGCCTTTATTTTCATGTGTTACAGCTCTGTAGGATTTTCTCATTTCTGGGCCCTGTCCCCTAAGGGTTCAGTGGTACAGCTAATCTTTACTGAACGGTAGAAAGGAGGAAGGGGGTGGGGTACGCTATCAATACGTTCAGGCTCACGTCCACCTGAACCTCCAGCATTCACATAATTGACATTTCTGACAAAACCACATCTGTCTCGTGAAGGATGCCGGCACTAACCGTTGGTATTCCTGACGTCCAGTGATTGATGACTGTGACATTTCTCCGTGTTTCTCCGGATGCTTGGCTTGATAGACCTTCATTATTGTTCTCGTGCGCAGACTCACCTTCTGCTCATCTTTTTGGCCTTCTTCATCAAAAGTCCTCTCACCTCCGAAGCTATCTCCTCGGTTGACTTTATCTTCAGTCGCTGCATGTGTCCCGAATAGAAAACAGCCACATATCATCCCATCACAGCGGCACTCACCAGCTCGCTAACCACGTCTTCACTGTGCCTCGTAGCATTAGCGCTAACAAGATCTGCTGATTTATGATTGCATACTGCTATTCCCTGGTAATAAACTCGTTTAATTAAGATTAACCCAAGTGCCTACATCAGTGACGCTTCTTACTTGACTTCAAACAGGTGACCATATCAGGACCACTTGATCAGGCAAATTGAAATTCTTTTGGTTTTTAGGGCATTAAAAGGCTCAAAATGAGTTTAATTGCGTAATTGGGATCGAGGTCAGGTACGTTTGCAGGATTGCATACTTAAAATTTGGTTAGTGCCCCACGGGAATGAAATAAAGGATGGCTTCTCCCCTTTAGTGGTGGATGAAGTACTCAATTTAGTTACTTAAGTAAAATTTCAGATCATAGATTGTATAAAAAGTGAACTAAAGGAGTGTGACGTCACCCAGTGTTCAGCTCTATTCAATATATACAAACTATGGATACGGGGGCAAAACTCAAGTAAAAGTAAAAACTATTGAAGTACCTCTTTAAAATTTTGCTTTAAGAGTAAAAACTAGAAGTTGCGTTGATTTTAAGTGATTACCGTATTTTTTGGACTATAAGTCGCTCTGGAGTATAAGTCGCACCAGCCAAAAAATTTAGAAGTCGCACCGGAAAATGAAAAAACAACTCTTTTCTTTGTTATTTGTCTCTTAAACCAAAATGAAAAAAGGATAACGATTTGTTTTTTAATTTCTGATACATATATACGATTCATGTAATATCTAAATCACACCTGAGTATAAGTCACAGGGCCACCCAAACCCTGAAGTCTGAAAAATACGGTAAATTGATCTCTTAGATTTTCTAGCTGTTTTTGTGTATTTTGTGTATTTGGTCTGCTTTAAACTGGGAGTTAACGGAAATTAAATGTGCTCAAAATAAGTCGTCAGCCATTTCAGCAGGTCTCAAACCATAAAGAGAAGGACTTTTTACTTTTCTGTCCAGATCTAAAATATGTTAGAGCGGAAAAGTAGAAACTGCTATTACCATACACTCTCACTTGAATCATTTGGGTAATTTCAGCCCTGGAATTGCCCATTTCTACTAAACAAAAGGCTGTTAACTTGCTCAAAAATGTGAATGAAACAAAACTGTAGGTATGTTTTTGAGGAGGTAGAAGCATTGTAACATGGCTTAATGCTCACGAGAGTCAGTCTTGTGTAATATTGGGCCTTTACGTAAAGTACAGACACAGAAAATTTATACTTTTACTTTTGTATTTTGTTATTTTCCGCCTCCCCATATGCGCCTAAGTGAAGATCAGAGCGCACACATGAAGCCGGCAGGATGAGTGATTGGACATGTGGGCTGTGGTGAGCTAATGTCCCTCCCTGACCGGCACTGACTGCTCTGTGACAGCCTGATGAATGGACATCCATGGGCCAATGTCTCACTAATGGTTTCAGATGTAGCATCCAGCTGCAGTGGCCCTCACACACACACACACACACACACACACTCCAGCCATATAAAACACCCCATTTTCTTATAGCAAAGAGACTATTTTGTTCTTTATTACAGTGAATGATTACATGATCAATATTCCTTGATCAGCAGTTCTACTATAGTAAATCCAACTCCTGAAGAATATGCCAGGCCCTTTAAAGCTGCACTGTGTAACTTTTTGGCTGGGGAGCATAACCTTAAACAGCTCTACTTTATGTTTATTTAAT
Source organism: Odontamblyopus rebecca (assembly GCA_030686955.1). Taxonomy (NCBI): domain Eukaryota; kingdom Metazoa; phylum Chordata; class Actinopteri; order Gobiiformes; family Gobiidae; genus Odontamblyopus; species Odontamblyopus rebecca. The sequence goes on from CM060657.1 coordinate 14,133,303, forward strand.
TAGAGTTGGTTTTATAGGTCAAAAATGGGTGAGCGTGAGCGAGATTGTGTAAGGATTTGTCCAGTAAAACCTAAAAATCAGGCTTTTTACTTTGTCCAAAATATTTAGTGTCTATCATAAGCTCATGTTAAATAACGTAAAGCACAATTGTAAATGTGTTTAAACTGTGCTCACAATATGACTCACATGTATCTGAGCGTTGCATTTCACAAATGTCCCTGGATTTTGATATTTTGTTATAAATCCCCCCAGTTTCCCCATTAAAATCACATTATGTTCCATCATTTCATTTTTGCCTCCAGCGGCCTCCAAAATTTAGAATGTTTTTGTTTACACATTTTTAAAGGGTCTTTTCATTTTACAAGTCCTTTATTGATACTTTGCAGCTGATGGAATCAACATTTCCTGGGGGTGTGATGCTAACTAAAGACACTGCTCTGAAACTTTGTTAGACTGTAATCTGATCTTTCTTTTAACACAATCGGACAAGAACGAGCTGACTTAGCTGGAAGTACAACAGCTGAGGTGATTTGTGCTCTTAAACAAGTCTCTCACACATAAAATTAGAGAAATAAACGTGAAATTACTGTCACTCTCTCACATTTTTATTGAAAAGGAACCACAGAACCAGACCCACACGTCTTTGTAAAGTTTTGCCAAAGCATATGGTTTGGCTGGTCAGGTAATGTTTTTGTTACATGACAGATCCAACAATAATTTTGGGGGGTCAGTATTATTCAAGAGGACATTTTCTTTGCACTAATGGAAAAAAGTGGTTGTTTTTTCTGTACAACAGTATGATTTGAGCTGTACAGGGTTGGATTATGAACATCTATGACTCATTACAGATACAAACTACCTAAGAATATTCAGTTATTTACTGCAGTTTATATTTTTTAACAATATTATACATCTAGAATACTTTTTTAATGGTTTTTATGGTTTATATCTCACTTCAAAATTTGTAATCGTGACAGGCCTATAATGCCACCTTTAACGTGCCTTACCACTAGGGCTGTGCATTGCCTTGAGTCTGATGATACGATAAATACCATGATATGTATGTCACGATTTGATATATCACGATATATCCCAGTACTAAAACAATGGGTGATATATTGCAATTTATCAGTATTTCTTATAATAATATTGTCAACTACACCTTTACGAGAACCAAATTGTATGAAATATCATTTATTACCTCTTTTAAATCATGCAACTAAAGAATTTCTGTGAAAAAATCAATTCAGATGCATTTTGAATCGATTCGAGAATTGTGCAATGAAGTATCACGATATATCGTTGAATCGATTTTTTCATACACCCCCACTTGCCACACAATATGAAAAATATGTTTTTCTGTTAGCTGTAAATCTGCACTTCAGTATTTAGTTTAACATTTTTGCACACTTTCCTTTTAGTTGCGCATGTTCCTTGTAGTTGCAAATAGGCCGGTTTTTGAAAGTAACCCTGCATTATTGATGGACTAAACTCTATTCCAATAAGTCTTTTACCAAGCATTTCAAATTCACGCTCCAAAGTCATCACTCATACAGAATATTGAGCGGATTGATCAGGTCTACACGCTCCACACATGAAAGCGTAAATGCCAGAGTGGGCTTTTCTATATTTGTACGTTCTCAGTGATGCACAGGTCTCGCTGTAGTCTTCACAGGACCCCGGGGCTTTCCATTCATAGCATAGGAGAAGAGAAATAAATAGCTTCTTAGACTGTGGAAGCTGAAGGACTAAACCATGATGGATTGATCTGCTCTGTCTATGCTCACAGTCAATCAATCAACTTTCGTTTTGCTGCTGTTTTCAATAGGAATTTTCCACACTCAGTTGCTTAGCCAAGAGCCTAGAGATCTACCTCTGGGTTTGAACGCCAAAAGGGCATTAGCTATCTGATTCCACCTTCCTCCTCTCAGTTGTCACTATTTGTCATTGGATGGAGATAAGGCAGCTCTGTTGGCAAGCTAAAATAGTCTTTTCCCCACACGATAGACTGAAAGTTTGAGTTACGTCTTTGCTTTGTAACTTTAGAAGAGGGGGAATATGAGATAGTAATGTGCACACGACCCTACGAGTGCGGCAGATGGCTGTTAAATGGACTATGTATGTCTGAAGCTGTAACTGCCTCTGACTGTTATGTAAGGCACGCACATATGCAGTGATAGATGTGGGCTCCCTTATGTTCTGTTGATTGGTGATTTGCAATAAGCGTTAAAGTGCACATATTACACTATATTCAGATCTATGTTATTTGTAGTATTTGTGGCAGGGGTCACCACACTTTTTTCTCTGGGGCCCACATGATCGCTCCTGACTGTGATGGGGGCTGGGGTCAGGTCGGCCGTATAACAGAACTGTATGACCCAGACTAAAATTACCACCAGGAGGCCTTATTGTGTAGTAGAAATTACTAGCCTAGTAGTAGTAAGTACTTTACACTTTGTTTTAATTTGAAATACCACAGATTTTTCATGTATTTGTGTGCATTGTCTGATCTCGAGCTTCTCAGGCGATGAAAATTCTGCGGCAAATGTAAATACATCATGTAATTATTTAAATATAAATACTTCATATAATTTTTTTTTTATTGAAAAATCTACAAAATACAAAATGCAGACATGTTATTATTTGCTAAAAAGTAAAAAAAAGTAGTAGGATTGCCTCATAGGGCCAGCTCAGGTGGTGGGGGAGAGAGGAGCTGAGGGGGCCGGTCAAAGGGGCTTGGAGGGCTGGAGTTGGCCCGCGGGCCTTAGTTTGATGACTCCTGATTTATAGTATCCATGTTATTAGTTGTGTTTTGTTTCATTCATGCATGTTTAACACACAAACCGTGCATATTTAAGATGAGTTCTCAAACAGGAAACACTCTGTTGCACTTTGTGATGTCAGGTGATAATACAGGAAGTGCTCAACTGTGCTTTTAATTTCTACACACCTTCATGAGAATCACGTGTCATGGAATTGCCCATTTCTACTGAACTAAAGGTCAAAAGCAACTGTTACCTTGAAAACTACTGCTTCATGATATCACAAGGTGGAACAGCAAATGTGGAGATATAGAAAAACGAATAATAAAGGATAATCGTGTGAATAAACATGATGCTGTTACTGCATCAAAAACCTCTAGCTATGTTTCTGATGCAGTAACAGCATTATAACGTGGCTTAAAGCTCACAAGAGTCAATTGTGTGTAATAGAAGACCTTTACTCTAAGTGTATTACCATATATAGTTTTACAGTCAGTTTATGTGGCCATGTGCACTTGTTTATAACCTAGCAGCTATCCGAGCTGTCTGAGGCCAGCCAGTCGTCATTGATTGGCGCCCCATGTAGCCTTGAGCATTCTGGCTGACCTCATCAGCTTGTATCGCCATGGAGATAAAGTGAAAAGACCCTATCAGTCACTTTATCAGTCTAAATCCCAATAATCAGCCTGGGCAGTTGTAAGTGGAATAATACCAATCCCGATATCCCGATTTCACTTCAATGCAGTCTGAAGTACTGTTTTAAATCATTAGAAAATCTTCCAAATAAACAAACTATTTACACCTTATTCATTTATAAACATGAATCATTTAATTACCCCTATTTTATGCAATCTTTGTTTATAATATTTTTTAAGTTATATGCAGTAAATTTAATGAAAAAATCAGTCTAGGCTATACAAAAATCTGCAGCAGCCCAAAGAACATGAAGAGCTACAATCAGTGGCTGCTTAATGGTGTAAAACTTGAACTTGAAGGTCCCTTAATACACAAAATTGACTCTTGTGAGCTTTAGAATGTTGTTATGTTTGAGTAACCCTTTATTATTAGTCTGTCTACATCTCCAAAGCTCAAAAGGCTCTTTTCCACTTTGTGCAGTCATGACGCAGTAGTTGTTAAGTTAACAACCACCTTTTACCTTTCGTTCAGTAAAGATTGGCAATTCCAGGGCTGAAATTACCCAATGACTAATTCTGGTGAAGGTATATGGAGTTTAAAAACACAGAAACCGAGTGGAATTGGGATTTTTCTGTTTGAGAAAAGAACAAAACACAACTCCAGGTATGTTGTATGATGAGAAAACAAAATTACTGTATACCATAGATCAGAGAAGTGTAATATTTGCCCTTTATATCCGTTTGAACTATGCTACTATGTTCTAACTGGGAGTTTTTTTCCTGTATTTCAATAAATCTGCATAATTAGTTTGTCTCTCTCTTCATAGCTGAAATCACTTGCCCTCCGGTGAAGTTCCTCTGTGTTTTTCCATAAATCTCTGCCAAAATTGCTCCTATTGCCACCACTACTTAGCAGCCGTGTTGCTAGCAGCCATTGTTTTGAGCTTAATAGAAAATACTGTTACTGCATCCATGTAAAATAGATGCAAAAAATGTAAATGTAATGAATTCAAACTGCAAATAATCTGCCATTTCAAATCTCTAAATCACAAAGCTTTTTTATTTGGTATGTTAAATATTCATTGTCCTAGATAAAATAACTATCTGCACATATTTAACCCAGAAATATTATGTAACAGTCCAACAAAATAAAGACTTCCTGTCAGATTTTGGGTGCAGTCTTATATCCAGACTTGCCTAAAGTTACGGTGAGCATTTGCATCTGTGGAGCACTCGCAATAGTGCCCCCTGGAGACAGACACTTTGATGTGCCAGGTTGCCCCTCTGTTACATCAGATCAGATCAGCCATCTACTGTAGGCAGTGTTAGTCACAGTCACCCAGAGATTTTTCTTTCTATTTCCATTCATATAAGTGGGTTACTCAGTCTTATTCTACCACATTTCCTAAAATCATCAACCCTGAAGCCTTTAGAGTTTGTGTTCCCTTATTAAACTTAACCACAATGTAGGGCTGTAGTTACTAATCTTTTAAGTTAAATGTTATGATTATTTATGTTTTGATTTGTTTGCCATGTGATTTTAATGGTTTTCTTATTCTGTAAAGCACTTTGAATTACTTAATTTATGAATTGTTCTTACTTAATTTATGAATTGAGCTATGCAAATTAACTTAACGCCAAAAGTTCTCAAAACTGTATCGCTTTGTATCTGTCCCAAAACTGCACTCACAAGGCTAAAACTGCACAGAAGTTTATGCAAGAACAACTATTTATGCCGAAAATGTATTAGGAAACAATGTATGTTATAGAGACATGCATTTTGTGAAGTTTAATCTGCCTTTTTACATATAAATACCAAACAATACCAAATCTTCAGCCAGTTCACTCACTTCTCCCTCCTGCTGTTCTCCCATATAAATCTTTATGATCTAAATAAAGTGAATTGTCAACTAATTTACATTTTTGCTAGATTAAGAGCCCAGAGACTGATTAATCGACTATTAAACAGCTAAACAGCTACAGCCCTTCTAGGCTGTGCTAGGCTGCCCACTTTCCCTGGAGGTGTGGTACTAACTGTAGGCACTGCTCTGTTTGAAGCTTTGTTTTCAAGTTAGACTTTAATTTGAGCTTTGTTTGAACTAGGGCTGTCAACGTTAATGTGTTAATTCGATTAATCACAAAAAATATCGCACTGATGTTTTTTTAACGCAGATTAATCACACAATTTATTTTGAGCGCATCTGTTCCTCTATGAAAAGTGCGGATGGTCCTGAAAGGCGGCACAGGTTATTAGGTCAGTGATCAGGTCTGTCCATATGTGGATGTGAAGATGACAGATAACACTGTGACTGGAGCTCAGCGGCAAATTTCTCTTCAAAAAACTGCCCGACGGGACTTTAGGTAAAACTAAGGTAGTTTGCAGATATTGCAGCGATGAACTCTCTTTCCACAGAAGCACAACAAGTTTAAAATACCATCTTAAAGTGAAACACGTGTTTGATTCAGCGGCAGTAACGACGCTACTTGTACATCAACAACAAGCCGAGCACGACAACCCCCGGCAATGATGTCAACAAAACTACCAGCGATAGAAATATCAATAATATAACTTCTTGATAATAAATTGCATTTTTGTTAAAATATTTTGGTCTTTTTTTGAAGAATAATTAACTGTGATTAATTGTGAATCAAAATTCTAAAGTGTGATTAATCTGATTTAAAAAAATGTTTGACAGCGCTAGTTTTCACACAAATGATTTTGGGTGTTATTGCTAATGTGTGCATTGTGTCCCCATGGTAACTCCTGAGCATTCCGCTATAGACATACAGGCAGAGCACCACCGGCACGATGTTCCCGCAAAGCATTAATAATGTAGCCTGTAGAGTCTTCTTACAGTACGTCACTGAAGTGGATTTTGAGCTTCTTCCATTTTCCCAGATCACATTTGCATATCATTGTAAGACCACCAGCAGGATGGAAAACGTACCTCCCGGCGTTTCTCATTTAGTTTCGGAAAAAATACATGAAATGGAAAGACAGTATTTTCAGCTGCTCTGTTAGCCACGGACTCATTCACCGCTACACCAGATGCTAAGTGTTTGCTCAAATCACCGCATTAGTACTCCCCATCCCGACGTGCCTCTCACCCAAATGGCTGCACTTTCATGTCACCAGCCCCAATGCTTTTTAGTTGATGCTTTTAATCTTTGAGGGACTCTGTGTTTCATCTGGCCACACATAGCTGTTTTACTATTATCATCCAGCTCCACTGCTCCAATTACACCAGCTCAGCGTACCAGGGGCTTTCATGTTTATCAGAGGCGCCGTCAACTTACAGGCGCACAGCTAAACATGAAAGTTACAGGGTCAAGTCTGAATACCTGCAAGGCTCATTTAAGAGTAACTAGAAGACGTAACGCTAAAAACAAAAATGCAAGAGTCTTTAAAATCAAAGCCAGTAGAAAGATTACAAATCAAGCTGTGGTGAAATATTTCTTGGGTTTTGATTAGAGATTTTTTAGGCTAATTAATGATATAAAAGAATAAGAACTTTGCACATCAAGTCTTTGAAACGGCTGCGTTGGAGGAGAGGGAGCAGCCCAAGAACATAGAGAAAAAATAAAAAAATCTTGCACTCTTACTTGTAAAATGTGAGAGTTATTAGGCAAAAAAGTGCCTGATGAAAGCGCAGTGCCGAAATGTTTTGACCTGGTATAGACCTGGTTTTAGTCCTGGTATAGACCTGCTTTTAAACCAGGACTAAAACCAGGTCCAAAGCAGGACTAAAACAAGGACTAAACCAGTCTAAAACTAAACCAGGACTAAAGTCAAGATTCAAACCAGGACTAAACCAGGTCTAAACCAGGTCTAAACCAGGTCTAAAACAGGACTAAACCATGTCTAAAACTAAACCAGGTCTAAACCAGGTCTAAACCAGGTCTAAAACAGGACTAAACCATGTCTAAAACTAAACCAGGACTAAAATCAGGACTCAAACTAAGTCTAAACTAGGTCTAAACCAGGACTAAACCAGGTCTAAACCAGGACTAAAATCAGGGCTCAAACCAGGTCTCAACCAGGTCTAAACCAGATCTAAACCAGGACTAAACCAGGTCTATAATAGGACTACAACAGTAAGAATTTCATTGTACAGGGAAACGTGTTTCTTTACTGTACATATGACAATAACGCTTTGAATCTCTTTGAATCCCTGAATCTCAACAGGATTTAACCAGGATTAAACCATTCCCGCCTCCCGCAACATGCCACCAGTCCGTGAAAATATAGTCCTGAGAAGAGCGCAGTCGAAACTTAATAATTACATGTCAGAATGGCGGGATGTTGGAAAAAAAGCTAATGTGCTGCCACTCTGACCAAGAGGGGAAAAAATGTCAGAGTGCAGAGATGTTTGATAACAAATGGACACATCACCACTCTGGCAATTAGACGTCAGTGCTGGAGTGGCAGTGTGTCGGAATGGCAGCCTGTAACCACAACAACAACAAGCCGGGCACCAATAAACTGCATTTTTGTCAAAATATTTTGGTCTTTTTTTGAAGGATAATTAACTGTCATTAATCGTGATTAATCACAACTTTGATTCTGATTAATCTGATTTAAAAAATGAATCATTTGACAGCACTACTGGATACACATTTCTCAAATAATTTACGAAGATGTGTGTCTGATCCCTGACTCTGGTGCATCTCTATCGGTTCAGATGAACATTATTGACAGGTGAATTAGCCAATCAGAGACACACATGGTGAGTCTATATTAAAACAAATATGGACACCTTTCTTGAACATTTTGATGGGTTTGGACTTGTCTGTTGATGTTATACTTAATTTTATGTGTGTAGCATGTGTGACATATTGGCCTGCAGAGGGTGAAGAGAGGGGTGGGGTGTGGGAGGGTTTTTTCTTTTTGTCTATTTTTGTTTTTGTTTTGAAAAATTTCAAAATAAAAAAATGAAATGATCAAAAATAAATAAATCAAAAATAGGGGATAGCGAAAGGGAAAAATATCACTGGAGCCTGAAAAACACTTACAGAATCAGTGACCGAAACACTAAACTCTTAAGATGAGTTTCAAGAAATGTGATCTTCAGATGATGGGTGACCAATGAAAATGTCACTGAAATAAAAATTAAAAAAAATCTAATTGCACCATTCAATTTGGAGTTTGGCTCGAGGCTCATGGCAGAGGTGACCCGACTGGTCTATCCTACTGCATTAAATATGCACAGACAAATCATTAAGTCAATCATTGTGCTGAAATTGTACAGTCATGCATAACATTTCTAGTGAAGGGTCTGTCACCTGTGGAAATGTTATTGCTTTGTCTAGAATGTTCCAGAGTATAGATCATACCATCTATCTGAGGGAGACGAGCAGGTTATATCACTATGCGCTATTCACAGAAGGAATTATTGTATTTTTGAGCAACTGAAGCACCCCAGTAATGAATAAACGCTAGATGGAAATATTTAATACCATACCATGGAACATCTCAGGGAAAGCAATAACATCTCCATGGAGACAAGCAGACGCTCCACCAGAAAAGCTGCACAATGAACCTTTAACATGTAAGGGAAGTGTTACTATTCTGTGTATCTGTTCAACCTTTTGATTATGTTGAGTTAAGTTGTGCTAAACTAGGTGTATTGATGATTTAAATGCGGGTCAAGCTGAATTGCCTCTTGTTTTTCTCAGGGGGCCTGAGAGGAGCCTCCATCATCGATTCTCTGGACACGCTGTACATCATGGGCCTGAAGGAAGAGTACAACGACGCCAAGGAGTGGGTCAAAACCAGCCTGGATCTCAACTCGGTAAGAAAACTCACAACTTTTAGCACTTGAAGCAAACACACACAAAAATAATTCAAGCTGTAGCTGTGTTCCTTCCTGGTTTGAAGGAGCTCTCCACTGAAAACGTATATTATTTTTATTTGAATTGTATTATTGCTATTATCAGTCATGAAGGAAACCGTTTATCCTTTAAAATAGGTCAACATTTCAAACTAATGGGTGTTTAACTGCATATCAGAATGTCCTTTGAATAAGAAATCTCTGCAATATTCAGTTTAGTTGTTTTCAAATACTGTTTTGTTTTACTGCCTTTTTCTTCATATTTTAATAGAGACATTTGCTTTGTGTATGCTTTTTACACCTATGGCACTGACCTGTGTTTGGATCAGCGTTTCATTATTTCTCGGCTCTCAGTGGCACCGGGGAACAGTTTGTAATCAGGGCTAAAGCACTCTGGATGTCTGGGTATATTGTTTTTGTCCCTTACTGCCTAAAAGCATAACAATTACAGCCAATTCCCAAATCAAAACCAACTAGAGTGAGTTTAAATTACTCTCGGATCAAAAGACCTGGCATTTTTACACCTTTTACACCCTCTATCTTTATACACAGACAGCATGGAGATGTTCTTGCTTTGTCCGGGATGTTTCACAGTATGGTATTAAACCTCACTATCTTTATGGAAACCAAACCAGACCAAGTTACAGGTCAGATCTGTGGAGAGTCTACCCCGCTCTCAGTCAGAATGGCTGTTTTTCACAGTATTTCTGAGCAATAAAACCACTTGTAATTGAAGAAAAGTAAGGTTAGGATTAGGGTCTGTTTAATGTTATACTGTGGAATATTCTAAGCAGAACAATGACATCCATAGAAACAAGGAGGTAACGGACCCCCAACTGAAAAGTTACACAGTGCACCACAGCAGATATTATTTGGAAAAGCGTGTCAGAATGTAGTCGGTAAAACAACAAGTTTAAAAATGATAAGATGACATAGCTGCAAGATTCTTCAAAACATCTTGACATTCAAAAAATCTACTTGAAATCAATGTGAAAAAAATGCCCCCGAACAATTTTGAGTTCCACTAAGCTTTTAAAACACCTTAGCCTGAGTTCAGCACAAATAAAACATACAAACACTGCCTGTCAAACCCTCAGTGATATCTGAGGAGCTGAGGATATACAGGTGGAAATGTGAGCGGTAATGGAGCTGAAAAAAGACAGAGGCACTCAAGTGTACAAAAAAAAGTTTAAATCCATTATTGAGACGTGTTTCATCAAAACAATGATATGACTCTGTATTTTATCTACACAAATTGATGTTTATATAAAAAGATTCCCTCCTTCACATTTAGAGCCTGAGAAAACATGACTGCGCATTAAATTTGTTTTACGTATGTGAAATGAAACAATCCATTTGTCATTTACAATTTATAAACCAACTGACATTTCTCTCATCGCAGATTAACACAGTCTAATGCTTTGCTCGTTGATTCTGCAGAAAAAAGCCATGTTTGTCTTGTGATATTCTTTATTTCTTGTAAACAGACATATTTGCTTTGATATGGACCATGTGTTTCTCTGATTGGCTAATCCACCTGTCAATCACGTCTGTAAACAGTGAGATTCAGCGTAACCACATTTTATGTAAAGTATTGAAGACGTGTGTATTCTGGATCCAAAACTAATTCAAACTAAATATACAACATATTAAATAATAAGAAACAGGACGGTGAGCAGAGTCCTGCACGGGTCTGATTTTGACAAACCGCACCCGCCCGTACTCGTCATACCTCAATCCGCACCCGACCCGTTTTCCGACAAAATTTAAATAAAATTTCACACCCGATCCAACCCGCTATAAATACAAACCGACACCCGAACTGCACCCAAATGAAAATCAATCAGAGCCAAAAAAGAGCCACAACTTTGTACTCTCCACTCGCTAATTTTCTTTTCAACCCCTCGTTTCGAACTGCAAGACATCGCATGAGTGGTTTGAAAATGAAAGTGGCAGAGATTTGTGGGAATGCGTGCGTGCAGGCAAGAACATATGGATTTTACATCTAATCATCTTGTAAAAACAATGGCATCTTTGCATTTCACTAAAATACAGCCCTGATTTTTGTTCACACATGATGTTTTGTAAACCGCAGATTAGACCCGCGCTCTCCTGCGTCTAACCTGAACCTACACCCGACACAGCACAACATTTTTCACCCGTTTCATTCAAATTTGCGGTTCACCCATCTGGTATCTGCGGGTACCCGAACCCGTGCATCACTCTGACGGTGAGTGCTTCCATTTTATGTCGAAGCGCATAGGCTGGTCCTTATCTTAATAAAGGACTTGGTATGTTAGGCTAAATCTAGGGATGGGACAAGATCTCGTGCCACAAGATCTTGCGAGACAAAAGTGCCAGAAGATCGCACAGACATAGTAAAATGATCTTACAGGATATGTTTGGATTGAAAAAAATAGAGTACTGAGGAATTACATTTTTGAGAATGCGTAGTCCCAAAAAGCAGTGTTACAGTGACAGCAGAAATACTAAATAAAGTAAATCAAAAATGGTAAGGCTCAAATTGTTAACTGAATTCCACAATGTATTTATTATAGCCTAAATAATGTCAAAATCTCGTCTTCTCTCATTCTCATAGACCCAGTCTCGTATCTCACCTCGTCTTGTGTAAATTGTATCTCGTCCCACACCTACGACATGTTAATTTTTGTGGAAATATTTCAATCTCCCTTTGTGCAACGGAGCAAACTGTAGATTTTTGTGATTCTTTTGAAGTTTCACTGTGAACAGCAGACATTCGAGAAAGGGATTGGACAGTCTACAAACCTACAAGGAGCATATTTGAGCTCAAAACACAACAGTTTGCCAGCTGTCCTGCATACGCTTCACAGTTTAGCCAGGCAGCAGGGCGAGGTGTGTTTTAATTGACTATCAAAGCCAGGCGTCTCATTTCAGACACATTTACTCACAGCTTGTTAGACTTCAGACTTGTCCGTCATCCAGGGCTCGATACGCGGTGACAGCAGCTCGCGAGTCATTAGCAGGAAAACAGTGACAAGGTTCTCAACTGTCGGCAGGTTTCTAATAAGTTTCCCCACTCTGGAATACTGGACATCAGCTGTTCTTCACACTCTTCAACCAACACACTCTTCAGCCAGGTGTCAACTAAAAATAACTCATAACTACTAGTGCACACCATCTGCCCACACATAAAGCTGCACTATGTAACTTTTCTGGTGGGTCCGTCAAATGCTTTTCTCTGTGGATGTCATTGCTCTGACTGGAATGTTCGCAGTATGATATTAAACAGCTTTACCTTACATTTGTTCAGTGACAGGTGGTTTTATAGCTCAAAAATACCTAGAAAAACAGACATTCTGACCGTGAGCGGGGTCGCCTCTCCACAGATCTGACCTGTAATGTGGTCTGGTTTGGTCTCCATGATGATAAGAAGGTTTAATGGCGGTGAAACATTCCAGACAAAGCAATAATGTTTCCACAAAAAAAAGCATTTGACAGATTAGGGATGAGACATGATTTTTGAATAGTCGAATATTTGTTGTACGTTTGAATATCAATTAGTAATTTTGAATAGTAATTTGCTGTTTTAGCCATACATAAGGGACTCGCGGACCTATTTGATGTGGATATATGCCCCGCACTCCACACTGACTCCATGACATGATGAAAAACAAAGCAACAGAAATACTCCCGTCCAACAAGGTCAGGGTCAATTTTCAAATAATTTTCGAATAGTTGTCATTGATTTTCGAATAGCGTTTTTGCCAACGAGTCACATCCCTATGACAGACCCTCCATCAGAAAAGTTACACAATGCACCTTTAATTGACAAGTGACACTGTGTAAGACTTTATTTCTGTCGCATTCAATCAACACATTATTATTATGTTTTTATTGTATGATTCTTTTCCCCTCTATGTGCAGCATTTTGGAAAGTCTTTGTTTATGAAAAGTGCTATAGAAATAAAGTGGACTGGAACAAGAGCAATTAGGAAAGATACAGAATGTTCAGGTAAGAACTCTGTGTCTCGATATCTCTTTATTAACAAGCTGCTAGTTTTAATACAAACCACTGCCACAGCCACAGTTCATGCTCCATTCACCCTGGATCTTCAGAACTGAGCCCTGCTTCTTGTGATCCAAACATGTAGATAATTATCTAATTCTCTGCTCACAGCACATGGACCACAACAATAAACACCCCCAGCAACACAACACGGATAAAACAGGAACAAGTGAACTATAGCAGTTCCCGAGAGGTCCACTCTGGCTTTCTCGTCAGTGTGGGTACATCCTCTTGTGTAGTGGCTGTTTTGTTTCTCCAGTGTAACGTTCACTATAGTCTTCACTACACTGTATAGAGACCACATTGCTTTGTTTGTGGCTTGGAGTTTTGTCCTTTGGGTGAACCTAGCTACCTTTTACATTTAGTTCAGTGGAGTTTAGCAGTTTTGAAGTTTATGTGTTAAACGTGTGAATGAAACAACACACAACTCCAGGTATGGTTTTGATGAGGAAACAAGATTATAGCATAGAACAGAAAATAGCGCAATATGGGCCCTTTAAATGATAGGTCGTGGATGACAGGAAGCAACTATGAGCCGTAGGCAGCGTCTCAACAGTGACATTTAAGTGCAATTCAGAGACACCAACTGTCCACCCTCACATAAACCTTTTTAAGTTTTTTATGTTTTGTTTTCTTTGGCAAATTCTCCCTCAGAACTGTTCTTTAAAGACAATCGTCCACACCGACTCCATTATAGGTTTAATGTGCATACATTTGAATGCACCTTTAATTGGTTTGAAGCTGTAGTCAAGTGCTTGTCCTCTGGCAGGGCATCAGACCTTCCTTTTTAGGGGAGTAATGAAAAGTGACTAATGAAGACTTGGAGATTGAATTCGATTCCCTCAGGTCGTCCCACTTTTATTACCTCACTAAACCTCTCCTCCTCCCTTCACATCTGGGCCCTGTGTTATTTCTAGCTTTTCTATATCAGTTATTAGCGGTCACAGGACTTCTCGTAGTCATCAGGACATTTACTTGGAGATATAAGCTCACAGCTCAAATGAATAACTCTGACAAATCTGTATTCCTGAACTGCCTGTCAGACGCTTACCTTTTAGTTCTGACTCATTTGTCTCTTGAGTGGCAGGAAAGAGTGGAAACTTTTGATTGGTTTGCTAAAGAAATTTCCTCTTCACTTCACTTTTACTCTTAAAAATATTTTTAGATACATGTACCTAAATGACTAGTTTAAAGGTTCTATATTACATAAAATTGACTCTTGTGAGCTTTAAGTGATGTTATAATGTTGTTATATCCAGAAAAAAAAACATATCTAGAGTTGTGTTATTGTTGATTAATCTGTCTACATCTGCAAAGCTCAAAATGCTCTGTTCCACCTTGTGATGTCATGAAGCTGTATTTATTAAGTTAACAGCTTCTTTCCTTTTAGTTCAGTAGAGATGGGCAATTCCAAAGCTGAAATCTTCCAAACTCTCATGAAGGTGTATGGAGTTTAAAAACACAGTGGAGCACTTCCTGTATTACCACATGAAATCAGAAGGTGGATCAATGTGTTTTCTTTTTCTAAGAGAACAACTCAGCTGAAGTTTGCAGGGTTTGTGTGTTAAACGTGTGAATGAAGCAACACAACTCCAGGTCTGTTTGTGATGAGGAAACAACATTACAGAACAACATAGATCAGAAAATAGTGTAATATTGGCACTTTAAATTGCTGATTCAAAACTGGCATTCTTAACTTTTGATACTTTCAGGTCATCCACTGCATATTTACTTAATCTCTTCTCAAAAGCAACACAGTGATTCATTGTATGACATTTAAAGATGGATCTACGACAGGATTAGAATTGATTTTCAGAAAAGTCCTTCTCTGTATTGTTTTGTTCCATTTTCTCTGTTATCAATGCTCAGCGCTGTTACGTGGAAAAAGCAAACAGATGCAGATACTTTACAAAGACGAGTGGATCTGGATCTGTGCTCACACAAGAAAGAAAAAATAACATAAAGGATTGAGAAACAGCGTGGATTTTTTCAGAATCTACAATCAAACTGCCAAATTAGAGACACGTGCTACAAATGAGCAGTTGTATTTCATTGTCTAAAGTTTGGACAGAGGTTTTTCACACTTTATGGTCCAATTCTTGAAATTTCCATGGCTTCAAACAGAATATAGAAGGGACTGGCTGATCAAAAATGGCCTTCCTCATAGGAGCAAAGGGAATCAATACTGAGTGCAAAAATAGAAGCACAATTAATTAAGACATAATTGAAGTAATAAGCAATGGATGACTAAGGTGTTGCATATGAATGTAGCCTCTAGTCCAGACTGTGCAGTTATTGTAGTGTTTTGTGTTTAGGATAGCCACAGTATTTGATTCAAAACACTTTACATAATCTGAAAAGTTTCATAATTACTGTGAAGTAGATAATGTGTAAGCTCATTCATCTAAACGCCATAAGAAAAGTACTTAGTAGGTTCATTAATAGTTCATTTCTCAGGCACACTCTGAGAATCCTTTACTCCTTCTGTGTAACAACAGCTGCCGTGGGACGCATTAAAAGATATTGAGATATATAAAATAGGTAGTTTTCATGCACGCTGGCTTGAATGGATTTACATTGGAATATTGTCGCCCCTCTCTGTGACTGCTGCAGTGAGCCTCATCATTTTGGTCTTAAATGTTCACATTAGCCTGCTCTACATGATCCTGATGGGGTTTGTTTTGCCCTATTTTGTCTGTCAAAAAAGTCTTATTCATAATATAGAGCTTGGCTCCTGTAACCGTAGCATCGTGAGCTTCATTTGAGTGGCACTGAACGCTATAGGTGACGACACACTCGCTTAGACCACTTCTTTATATAGTCTATGGTTCTGCTATTTTCTTATGTGTTATGATGTTGTTTCCTCATCACAAACATACCTGCTTCATTCACATATGCTTAACACAAGAACCCTGCATATTTAGGCTGAGTGTGTCTCTTTCAAATAGAAGACACTGTATTTCCACTTTGTGATATCATGTGGATATCAGCCCCAGAATTGCCCATTTCTACTGAACTAAGCTTTTTGAGTGAGCTTTAGCCATGTTAGATTGTTAGAATGTTGGTACTACCTCAAAAACATACTTGAAAGTAGTTTTCAAGTTAACAGCTTCCTTTTTGTTCAGTGGAGATCGGCAATTCCAGGGCTAAAATCCATCCAAATGATTCTAGTGAAGATGTAGGGAGTTTAAAAACACATTGAAGCATTTTCTGTATTACCACATCACAAGGTGGAGCAGAGTTTTCTTTTTGAGAGAAGAGAAGAACAGGTATGTTTGTGATGAGGAAACATCATTCTAATCAGAAATAATCAGAAAACAGTGTAATATGAGCCCTTTAAAAACTCAATTCTGCACACAGGACTATTTCTACCTCTAAACCCTATTGGAGCATTGTCTATCAATCGTCCGTCTATCATTGATTTATCCCGTAGCAATTACCACGAGTTACCCCGAGTGTCTGCACCACAAATGGAGCTATCAAGGCGTTGGCAGTATCTTTCAGGACTAGTCTGAGCGGCGCATTCATCGTGATTTGCAGCTGGTTAAAGATTCGAATTCTCCCCTGTGTGTTTGTGGATGAATCCCATGGAGCCTCTTGAGCGTAACTAGCAACACGCTCTAACAATAACTCTGGGTGGAGCAGATCGGACTGGTCTCCTGAGCTGAACCTTGAAGTAACTGGATAATTAGCACATTCAGAACTATAATTCTACTGCTCAGATGAGACTTAAATGGCGGTGGAATCTCCTGGGTCTCATTGCGATGGAGCAGTGAAGGATGGAGCCCTGTTACGGCAGATGCCTGCAGATATTGCGAGGTATGGCGATGCTTAGTGTTTGTTCGTATAGTGTTAGCGGGGAAGGAGCAGGTTTCAGAGGCGCCGGGGTGTTTTATTATGAATTGAATGAGGTCAAAATGGTCACCGTGGAATTAAGCGGTAGGAGAAAGGTTTGGAGTACCTCGGTGTAAGATGAGGTCATGGCAGAAGGTCAGAGAAGTAAGAGTCACAAAGGGATGTATTGTTTTACAGAGGAAATAATGCTGTGCCAAGTGTCTTAACCATTGGTTTCCCTTAAGATTTCCTTAGGATTCAAAACAGCTTTATATGTATTAGGGCCCAACCGATATGGATTTTGTTGCAGCCGATATGATACCAATACGATGGGTGTGGGAACTGCCGATATAATTGCCGTTTATGACATAAAAATCACTGTAAATCTTCAGTTGTTTATAAAACTCAGGTTTGGCTCTATTGGATTTTCAATTGGGTTTATTTAGGCGACATTTATTGTTATTCTGCCTCTTTACGTCATATTTAAAGACAGTAGGTCGGCCTAATGGCATTTGTGTATGATATTCTAGCCAGTTAAGAAAGTACAGTAAGTAAACTACAGCTATCAGTCTTTAGATGTAAATGCGTGTGCGCCGCGGTAATTAATGATATGCTAACTGCCAATAATTCACACTTCTATTCACTGCTCATTTACATATCAGTGCGTGCCCAGTAACATATATACGGCCACTATAGTCACTTTACAGTCGCTAAGAGAAGAGAAAACAGCCTGTTTATGTGTGCGAGCTACAGCAGCTAATCGCTAACCAATGAGAAAGAACCAAAACGAGCTTCAGAACCAACACATTCAGATAAATACTGATGCGGAGCCACATATTAGGACATTTATCTGTCTGTAAATTGGATTAAATTGGCATAATATAGAGTCTAAGCTTTATAATAAGGTAAAACATGTCCATGTGGAATATCGGCCCATATCAGCAAGATTGTTTCCGAGAGCCCATATTGTCTCAAAATTAGTATTCAGTATTCTCGTTTTCATGTTCCCAACACTGCCCGCGATAGGTCATTATACACTATGGATACTACATTTGTCTGCCTATGTACCAGTAAGAGCCCCATTACCAACTATTCCCAATTTAAAGGCATGCAATAATATTATACTTCATTAAAATTCAGACAACTTGAATGGAAGAGGGTCGACTCAGCCCCCTAGCCAATGCCTACAGGAGTGAGCCAGTGCATTATGAGAAGTAGTTTTACATTACACTGTGTACACAAATGGTTGCGTCACACACTATCTATGTAAAGAGAGGTGTCATTAAAGGCCTGGCACCTCCATAAAGCGACATTATGATTATTTAGGAGCTCTGCAGGAGATTCCAACAGTCGGAAATATTAATTAGTAAATGTAATAACTGAGTGGGTATGAGATGTTGTAGCTTGTAGGCGTTCTGAATCCGATACGCTCAGCTGTGTCCCTCGCTCTCTCTCGAGGACTCACCCACCGTGGCACGCTCCCCCATTCAGACCAGGCACAACTCTGCATTGGCACTGCCCGGGAGCACCGTTGTCTGTGCCAGGGAACTGAGTGGAGAGCTGGCCAGTGCGCTGTCCGATTTTGACGCTAATGTAATGATTTAGTGCTAATAAAGAGGCATCATTGTTACTGAGCGAAATTCTGGGCGCGCTGTGGTCCAGGTTTGAGCCCGTGAACGCTCCTCGAAGCCAAATTTCAGCGAGGTGAGAGAAAAAAGCGAGCTGACGAGCCAAGGCTAAAAATTAAGCAGATGACTACCTCTCCAATCAGAGGTGCAGCTTCACTCTTACCACACTAATTAACATGGATAAATCATGAAAGGGACCAATTATATCTGCTGCCTGAGCGGACGGCACCAGCTCCACATGCTCGTCTACACACACAGAGCCCAGGCTGACAATAGAACAGGCTACACTCCTCTACTCCTCCTCTCACAACAAGGAGCTGTCTGCACGGGTCTGCTTTCTGCTTTTCTTTTTGTAATTGTGGAGCAATTATAGTCTTGATCAGCATCCAGGCTTGAAGAGCAGCCTGTGACATTAGCGTTAATGGGCTCTAAGCTGCAGAGCATGCTAAACAGCTTTTTGTGCTGTTAAGAGATCGCTCAACTTAATGACACCACAAAACCAGAGATCACACAATGGAGCCCCGGGTCGTCAAATTAAGAGTTTACTGTAATAACAATAGAAATCATCATTTGAATGGCGTATGCTTGTATAACAAACAAGTCCGTCATCAAATCTACGCGAATATGAAGGGCTTAACATCAACTTTTTTGCTCACGGGTCACGCCGACATGCCTTCTTTGCAAGCTACGTTAAAAGCCTAAATTTACTATTTAAACAAGTTATAATGTTGTTCTTTAGAAACATACCTGGAGTTTTGTTTTGTTTCATTCACAGATGCTTAACTAACTTTATTATTAGTCTGCCATTATCGCCAAAGCTCAAAATACTCTGTTCTTCCTTGTGATGATCAGTAGATTGGAAATTCAAGGGCTGAAATTATCCAAATGATTCTAGTGAAGGTGTATGGAGTCTAAAAGCACAGTAGAGAACTTCCTGTATTACCACGTGACATCACAAGGTGGAACAAAATGTTTTCAGGTTGAGAGAAGAACTCAGCCTTAACACAACCCCAGGTATGTTTGTGATGAGGAAACATTACAACATTGATTAGAAAATAGCGAAATATGGGCCCTTTAATGTTGCAAATAAGGTTGGCAAATCACGTAAACAATCATTTTCAAAGCATTTTTACTACTACTGTGGAAGCCATTTATTATTTGAACCAGCTCTCTGACTGTTTAACATTAAAAAAAAAGTTTCCCAGAAGCTTGCCCGAGGTTTGAATAAGACTTTAATTTCTCTCTAACAATTCCAGCACCACAAAGCCTCCCTCATTTGTCCCTCTGTGGTCACTCTAAATGCAAACTGACACTGTGTGATACTTCTAACAGTATTTTAACAGACAGCCGTTTGACAGTAACGCTCAGATGTGGCCATGGCTTGTTTTACGTGACAGTCCAGCTCGCCTTGCAATTTCATGATGCAGTTTAACAGCTATGGTCTAGACACTGAGGCGAATCTCCCCTCCCGTTTCAAACCAATAGCACTGATTAAATGGCCTTCCAGAGAGACATTACTATAAATGATTGGCTAATGTGGCTGGTCTCATCAGGTATGATCTACATTTTATTTCCTTGATAACACTTAGCATTGTGAATTATGTAATATATCGGGAGTTAACTAATTGGGTTTGGGTAGGCTGTTGGATACTGGGAGAGTTCATCCAGACGCAGCAGGAGAGATGGACCCTGCTAGAATATGCTTTATAAATGCATGGGTTAACAGTAGTTCAATAATTCATTACAAACTGCTTATGAATTTGAGCAGATTCATAACTCACTTCTCCACAGTGTAGTTTGAGCAGAATCTATTTCACACCAGGATTTCGTCTTGAATTAGTTTAAAGGTTCACGGAATAACATTACTTGTAGAGATCAAGGTTTTTTGGCTTCTGATTTGATTTTTTTAAGGAGTGCTCTTTCCGATACTGATCCGATACTTTTTTTTTATAGCTCCGGTAGCGACGTTTCCGTGTAATGTAGAGTTGTGAAGGAAGTTCATACCTTAGCTCCAAAAAGTCCATTAGACGACGAAAGCCTTACCTGCCTTACCTCATCTCGCCTCCACCAGTGTTTGCTGCTGTGGCTTTGCCGTCTTGCACTTGTAAAATCTCAAACTCGTCCGGATGATTCTTTTCTAAGTGATGAATCAAATTAGTAGTGTTAAAGTGGCTCTGCTGGTTCCTCCACGAGAAACTGTTTGTTTGCAGTGATTGCGTCGCTGTTTGACGTTTTGTTGTAGTGAAAAGTCCCACACAGCGGACATGGCGACGTTTTGATTTACGGCTGCCGTAAAGCGCATCGATGCTGCAAAAACATGCAAAACTGGATCGGTCCAATCACGTGACTGAATCCGATACTCATAAAAGAGCCAGATCAAGAGCCGATACTGAATATTGGACCATGACATCCCTAATTTCTAGTGGAGGGTCCACCTGCTTGTTTCCATGGAAATGTTATTACTTTGTCTAGAATGTTCCACATTATATATGAAACCACGAGGGAGACACGTAGGTTACAGCGCTACATTACAGTTCAGATCTGTGGAGAGTCGCCCCTATTCACAGAAGGAATTATTGTAGTTTTGATCAAAAGAAACACCCATAATGAATAAATGCTAGATGGTTATTTTTAAAGTCATACCATGGAACATTCCAGGCAAATCAGTAACATCTCCATGGAGACAAGTAGATAGCGGACCGTCCACTAGAAAAGTTGCACAGTGCACCTGGTAATAGCCTAAAGCTGCTTTAATGCTCCTGTGATTTGTTTTTTATTTTTGAAAAGTTAACTTGTGGCATTGCCACTGGATTACATCAACTCAATGTTTTGACAGTGACACTTTAATTTGCGTGTTTTCTGTGCTAGTCATTTGTCATCAACATCTGTTTCAGAATGTACAAATGTATTTATTGACTTTTTGGCCAGAATTTGTTAATTAATCCATCCAGAATAAAAAGCATTAAACCAGATTACATTCCCATATTAATCTAAAGATTCATATTTCATTATAAATCCACAGAAGACACATGAATATACATAATTAAAGGGCCCTCTTACTCTGTTTTTTGATTTATGTTATAATGTTGTTTCCTCATCAACACAAGTCTGGGGTTGTGTTTTGTTTCATTCACATGTTAACACACAAATGCTGCAGATTAAGGCTGAGTTCTTCTCACAAACAGAAAACACTATTCCACATTGTGATGTAATGTGTTAATACAGGAAATGCTGCACTGTATTTTTAAACTTCATGCACCTTCACTAGAATCATTTGGATAATATCAGCCCTGGAATTGCCGATCTCTATAGAATAAAATGTAGCTGTTAACTTGAATGCGGGAGTACTCAGACGTGTGAATAAAACAAAACACAACCCTGGGTATGTTTTGGAGGAGGTAACAACATTATAACATGGATAAAAGCTCACAAGAGTCACTTTTAGTGAAATATAGAACCTTTAACAAAAGCACCATAATCATTGCTGGTGATCCCCTACACCCCCATGCAGAGTCCCCCGCCCACTCACCCTGGCACAGGATATTAGCCATGTTTGCTCTCAGCTCTGGGGCATGTCTTCAGTGGGGCGCACAGTTTCTCCACCCCTCACACTGTTTGAACGCAGTGTGTGTGTGTGTGTGTGTGTGTGTGTGGGAAAGAGAGAGATAATTGGAGCACAGGGAAGAGAGGGGCATGAGAATGAGGGAAATGTGAGAGTGTGAGTTTCTATTTTTTTATCCTTTACCTTTTTAGTGAACAGTTTTAAAAGCCCTCCTGGGGACTGCATTTTGTTACGAATTAGCGTTGGCCGTAAACACCTCGGTACCTGCGTCTCATTACTGAATTGTTAATCGATGTTTGTGTTTCTGTCTTTATTCAAATAAACAATAAATAAATAAATACAGATACTTCCATGAGCTCTGGCCCACAAAGCCAAGTCTAACTGTGAGGAGGTGTTCGCTGCAGGTCTGTTCCACACCCGCTCGTGTCAGGCCTTCACACTGCATACACAACTGCTAATTAACAGCTAATTAACTACAGTCTCATTTACAAGCCAGTTACATGGGCAGATTAAAGCAGCATCAGATGATTCTCCTTCTATTGCAGAGCCACTCTGCATTTTGAACAAACGAATAAACAGCAATAAATTAATTCTGACTAATTAAGCATCTTCCTACAAAAGCACACACTGATACAAATTAGGAATGCACTGGTCTTCACCAGGTCTTTTAGTTCTGATACTGATATTGGTGTTATGTCTTTAAGAATCTGCTGATATCCGAAAACTGATCTGTTTGTGTTATGTAACTGTTCTGTATTCTGCAAGTAACTACTGAACAGCTTTGTATGAATTAAAGTTCAAACATCATGAAATCCTGGGCCTATATCAGTCAGTAAAGAGTTCCACCAGGATATCGACTGAACTGAAATCATGGACTTGATACCCAATACTGCAAATTTTCCTGGATTGGCACCAATATTTGATACCATTCAATAATGATGCATCCCTACTACAAATCCTATACTTAAGGCTTCATATTTCAATGTTTTATAATAGAGAAGTTTAACCTGCATTTACTTCTTAGTTATTACTATTTCATATCGATGTGTCAAAAACACAACTTTGTCATTTTTGCCCTTATCAAAGAAATACTTTTGGAAGAATCCATCAAGTTGATTTTTTGTGTGTTATGCCCAAAGGCAAACAAAATGCAGTTCAAAGTTTTCGTCTATACCAAGTTTCTAAAGTCTCCAGGACTCTAGTGTTGTTGTGGTCATCCCACACACTCCAGTACAAGAATCTATTCTGGAAGTTGCAGTGTCCTGGGGGTAATTTCATAGACAATTTGGCAAAGTTTTCTACTAAAGAAAAAGTCTGTTCTTTGAGCCAACTCCCGTCTGTGTGAGAGAACTTTATCTTCAGTTGAGACTTGAAGCAAACACTGCATTCTGTTGGGTCTTATAGCTCAAGCCTTCAGGCACAACACAGAATCTCCAAAGACTATTCATCCAGATTTGGAGCTGTGACATTTTGGGATTAAAAAAAGTTTATGACTGCACTTTACAACCATTTACAACTGTCATATGGAAGTAATTGATTAACAACTTTATTGTCAGTGAGTAGTACTACTACTATAGTGAAAAGTACTATATTAGTTTTTTTCTCTGGCATTAGGAACTGTTTACCACAATACTCCTATATTACACAACATTGACTGTTGTGAGCTTTAAGATGAAAACATACACAGTTGTGTTTCATTCACATGTTTGAGTAATCCTGCATTATTAGTCTGTATACATCTCCAAAGCTGAAAATGCTCTGTTCCACCTTGTGATGTCATGTAGTGGTAGTTCTCAAGTTCACAGCTACCTTTTACCTTTAGTTCAGTAGAGAATGGCAAGAATGGCAAAAGTGAGTGTTTTTTGTTTGAGAGAACTAGAATTTAAATGCAGCCCTGCGTCAGAGTGTTCCAACTATTCAGAATGCAGTACTCTGGATCGTGTATCAGAATAGATTGTAAAATACATTTTACTGCAGGTATTCAGTATTCTGTGACTAAACACATTCCTTCCCATTACTGACTTTGCAGACATGGGACTTTCCTCATTCTAACCATAAAATGGAGCTAGCTTGCACTGGTTAGCTACTTTATTTATCAGCTGCTGAATTTTTCAGACTTAGTTCTTCCGAAACACACCTCTTGCTTCACCATTACCCTTTTCAATAGTGGTGGAGTTGTTGGACCATCACAAATACATGAACCTAAGCAGCAGTGGTGCTTTTTTCCTGGAAGAAGAGAAAATATCCGGGCTGTGGCACTTCTGTGGTCAGTTAATTATCTCCACTTCACCTGATTCCTGCTTTGTTTGGAAAGGGCTAAGACACCAACAGAGTCTTACCTAATGTGAGGAAAACAAACTGAAGTAAAGCTGTAATGAAGCATGGTTTAATAATTGTATATAAAATGGTTATTGTGAATGCATTTAAAGGGCTGATATGACGCATTATTGAGCTTTTAGTCATGTTATAACTGTTGTTACTTCATCAAAAACATACCTGGAGTTATGTTTTGTTTCCTTCACACATGTTTGAGTAACCCTGTACTATTAGTTTGCATATATCTCCAAAGTTCAAAATGCTCTGCTCCACTTTGTGATGTCATGAAGTGGGGGTGTTCAAGTTAACAGCTACTTTTTACCTTTAGTTCAGTAGCGATTGGCAATTCCAGGGCTGAAATCATCCAAATGATTCAAATGAAAGGGGTGTGGAGTTTAAAAACACAGCGGAGCACTCCCTGTATTCCTGTTTGAGAGAAGAACTCATGTTTCAAATGCGTGAATGACGCAAAACACAACTCCAGGTTTGTTTTTAAGAAACAACATTATAAGATAGATCCAAAAATAGCACAATATGGGCTCTTAAAAATATATTCATAATTTTGTCCATTTTAATGATTGCAAAATATGTACATACAACATAAAACAGCAATATATGTGACTACTGAAAGTTTAAGCACCAAATATTTCCAGGTTCCTCTGTTAAAATAAATAGGAATTAACAAAACCCATTGATTTTGAAAGAAAATTGCATGTTTTTCCATTCTGGTTTTTAACTACAAATGGCAAATAAACTAACCTTACAATTCAGTTTAAAGGCACATTGTGTGACTTTTCTGGTGGAGGGTCCGTCACCGGCTTGTATCTATGTCATTGCACTCCCTGGAATGTTCCACAGTATGACATTAAACCGCTCTTCCTTACATTCATTCAATTACAGGTGGTTTTACAGCTCAAAAATACCTAAGAAAACCCATTCTGACTGAGCGGGGTCGCCTCCCCACAGATCTTAATTCCACACTGCGAAACATTCCAGACAAATCATTAACATCTCCATGGAGAAAAGCATTTGACAGATCTTCCTCCAGAAAAGACACAGTGCACCTTTAAGACACATACGACTGACTACCTGATTGACACATATATATTTGCCCTTAATAATAATTAGAATTGCAGCTATGCGTATTCCCATAACTGTAAATCTGCTCTAAGGCATCACAGCTAAATTACATATAAGAAAAATGACTTACGCCCCCCAAGTCCTCTCTGTATTGATTTCCTTATCGTCATGTGACCTGTCTAATACTAATAGCATGACAGATAATCAATGTTTTAAAATGCTTTGGGATTCGGTCCATCTGTTAAAGGTGCACTGCGTAACATTTCTAGTGTTTCTCGGGTCCGCTTGTTTTGTTCCACAGAATCCACTAGTTAAGTAAACATTTCTTGAATTAAGTAAATATTATATTGATTTGAGTAGATTTCACTTGGCAAATAAAATGATCTACCAATAGAACAAGACTTTTTTGGGTATAAAATAGGGAAAAGCATCTTGTTCCACTTAAAAAAAAAACAAGAAAAACAGCACTTGAAATAAGAATATAACTGTTATGTTGCTTGCTAATTAAAAATATATTAGTCCATTGGTGAATAATTTTACTTGTAAGTCAAATATACTCAAATCGAGCTAATATGTTCTTAATTAAAGTCATCTTAATATGACATAAGGAGGATCCAGCACTACATTACATTACAATTCAGATCTGTGGAGAGTCACCCCTATTCA
Organism: Odontamblyopus rebecca; assembly: GCA_030686955.1. Taxonomy (NCBI): domain Eukaryota; kingdom Metazoa; phylum Chordata; class Actinopteri; order Gobiiformes; family Gobiidae; genus Odontamblyopus; species Odontamblyopus rebecca. The sequence goes on from CM060657.1 coordinate 14,159,665, forward strand.
CAGAAGAAAATCATGTATTTTTATGTAATAGAAACACCCGTAATGAATATCATACCATGGAACATTTCAGGCAAAGCAATAACATCTCCATGGAGACAGGTAGGTAGCAAACCCTCTACCAGAAAAGTTGCACCTTTAAACCACTTCCTCTCTACTTGCTTTTATTTAAAAAACTGATGTGAATCTGAGCCATGTTCAATTTCACGGGTGCAAAAGATTAAAACAAAACATCATAAATAAAATGAAATTAATAAAAAAAAAAACATTTGAGATTTTGACATTGTTATTAATAGGATTTCCTCACATCGTCTCCATGTTGTGAATAAATGTCTGGATTGAAGTTGTTTTTTTAATGTGCGTTCACTCCGCCCGAGGCCTCTCTTTTCATGTTATTTAATTGGGGGGGAAATTGAATGGCTGCATGATGTGAATCCAGTGAAAGAAACTACTCTGAACACGCCTAATTCATTTGGAAACATTCGCTAGACTCTAAATGGTGTGGAGAAAAATAATCCTATGATTTGAAAATATTACCTTGAGCATTTTGGCAGTTCTAACTTGTTATGGGAAGGAATACAAAATTAGTGTGGAGTTATTTACTATGTTTCATATTTTAAGAGTTACAAATAAGTATGATGTCAGTTTTATCAAAACTTACTTCCTTTGGGCTCTGTTGGCGATACACTGTAAAAAAGAAAAAGTTAGTTCAACTCCAATTTTCAAGGCAACCGACTGCACAGAGTTTTTAAGTTGTACGTATCAACTTAAAATTTTAAGTTTTGAAGTACTGCTATTATTAAGTTGGGTCAACTAAGCTTTTGAAGTTATGCCAACTAAACATTTTAAGTTTGTTTCTATTTTATCAACTTATTTGTAGTTCATATTATCCCCTGTGAAAACTTACTATATTGAGTTGAAATTACTACACCCACAATAAATATTTATTTTTAAATTTTTACTTTCAACTACATTGGTACAGCTTTTGAACTCCATCCATCCATCTTCTCCCGCTTAATCCGGCTGGGTCGCGGGGGCAGCTTGCTGCCCAATACTCAGAGCACCTGACCCCCTATGAACCCCTCTGCAGGTGGTGAGCCCACAGGAGGGTGGACAACATGGTCCTTGATGTTAGTTCATAGGGGTGCGGGCATGTTTTAGGTTGATGGGGGAAACCGGGGAGGAACATGCAAACTCCACACAGAAAGGCCCAGGTGACCCGGGGATCGAACCCGCAACCTTCTTGCTGTGAGGCCTGAGTGTTGCCACTCAGCCACCGTGCCGCCAGCTTTTGAACTGAACACCAAAAATGACGGGCGCTTCTTTTCCAAACAAAGGAAAACCCCTGAGAAACTCCTCATGCGACCCCGTTGCAGCAGATTGCTACGAGATTTCAAGTGAGCATGTGCAGATTAGTTAACCTGGTCCTAAATAAGCGTCTACTGTGATTTGTATATTATGCCAACTCAAAATCTTAATTAAGGTCAACTTTTTATCAGAAACTTCCAAAAGTGAGTTGAAATGACTCACTTGAGACAGTGTAAGATGCAATTGGTAATTTTATTGTTTGTGGATGCAAAACTCCTAGTAAACTGAACAAATTCAAGTTGTCATTTTTACAGTGTAGTCACTCAAAATCTGGGAAAATTGAGAAAATGGCCTGGTTTTCATCGTCTAGATGTCATTGTATTCTTTCTGTTTTTTACTTTTATCCTATTCATTTGTGTATTAAAATTTGTCTAACTTAATTAAAAAAAAAAATGCATCTGCTGCTGAATCCATGGTTTTATCACCTGCCCATTGTCGGTAACTACACCGGGAGTTGTCCAAACGTCTCTCGGTAAGCGTGAATAGGGCCTATAAAAACAAGCTCTTAATACAATAACATTTGTATATTCAAATCTGCTAAAAAGTGATTGAAAATTTGGACTGAACAAATCTTCAGGACATGTCAGGACTAAAAACGAAATTATGAATTAAAATGTAAAACAAAACAAAAATACAAATTGACAAAGGTTTCTAATCAATCTTAATCTTCCATCCATCCATCCATCCATCTTCTCCCGCTTAATCCGGCTGGGTCATGGGGGCAGCTGTGCTGCTCAATCCTCATAGCACCTGATTCCCCCTATGAACCCCTCTGCAGGTGGTGAGCCCACAGGAGGGTGGACATTATGGTCCTTGATGTTAGTTCATAGGGGTGCGGGCATGTTTTGGGTTGATCAGGGAAACCGGAGCACCCGGAGGAAACCCATCCAGACACGGGGAGAACATGCAAACTCCACACAGAAAGGCCCAGGCGACCTGGGGATCGAACCCACAACCTTCTTGCTGTGAGGCCTGAGTGTCACTCAGCTGCTGTGCCGTGATTTTAATCTTAATGTAGAAAATTTTAGATCCCAAAAGATGTGTCCTTTTCACGCATACCACGAATATAAAATAAAACCAGAGTAGTTAGCAGTAGTTAGTCAGTAGGAGGAGTTATTTACACTGAATTATACTTGAATAGTTATACATAACTACGATCATCTCCTACAAGGATGTGGTGATAGTAGTTCAATGAAGAAATGTCATTTTTATAGAAATATAAAATATGATCATGAAATATGACCATAACAATAAAGTGACTCTTCATAGAATAACTTTTGAGTAGTCTATGCAAATGTTACTAAAGAGTGTTGGAAAGCTGCAATGAACATATCTTAGGGATATAGATGTAGATATATAAATTATTAGTATTCAGAAAATGGAAAAAAAGAAAAAATAATAGTATAATAATGAAAAATAAATAAATATCTATTGTGTTTTAATCAGTCACTGAAAAATGTAAAGTGCTACTTTACTTTTCATTCATACCAGGGTTTTGTCTGTTTAGCACCTGTGCTTGTTTCAGTGCAGCCTGACGAGATCGCCTTTGCTGATAGACCTTGTACCTTTCTGACATTTCTCTAAAACAAACTCATTTAGTGTCATGTATAATTCCTTAGGGCAGATGTGGCCTTATCTGTTACTCCATTATCTTTTTGAGCATCAGTTCATTTATCACCACGACAGAAGACAAAAACTCAGGTGAAAAGTTTTGGGGCAAGTTGGTGTTGAGGATTAACCTTGACCAGCAAAGATGGATTCTAGTGATATCTGTGCGTTCATAAATGTACCAGAATCCATCTTGGTGCCCGCTAATGTCAAAGGCAAAGTTTATTTGCATAGCACAGTTCGTACACAAGTAATTCAAACTGTTTTACAGAATAAGAATGACACTGAAATCACAATACGGATCAAATCAAAACATAAATCTGTCATATGCAGCTAAGCAGAACAGTTTTGAGCCTGGATTTACACCACCAAAATCTCAGATGCACAGTTTCCAAATGATCCAAAACAGACATGGAGAAGGCAACTGCTTTATGCATTTGTGGACACGGATGATGTCAGTGCTTTTCTTTCAAACTGGATGTAACAAAAGTTAGATTTTTCAGCTTCTTCTGCTGTTGTGACCCATGGGCCAATCAGATTCAAACAGCCGCCATGACGCTTGATGTTTTCCAATCACTTTCAGATTGTTAAATGTGTAGAACTCAATTCAGAGCAGTGCTGGAAGGTAACGGAGTGCAAAAGTAAAACGACAACACTTGAGTGCAATGTTTAGGTATCTGTAATTACTTAAGTACATTTTTGGATACTTTTTTCTTTTACTTTATTTGAGAGCAAGTATCTGTATGTTTTTTTGTTTTCTTGTATTTGGAGTTTGCATGTCTGTACATATAATTTTGTGTACTATCCTCAAAATAACACATAATTTTTTTTTTATGTAAAAAAATACTTTTCTTTATGGTTTGAGCCCTGCTGAAATGGCTGACACTTATTTTTAGCACATTTAATTTAAGTTTCCGTCTGGAGCAAACCAAATACAAAATAACACAAAAACAGCTAGAAAAGTTAAGAAATCAATTGAAGCACTTAAAATCAGCTAAATTATTTATAAAAATCACTCTATTTGATGCTTTAGCGTTTCAGAAATGATATTTCTTTTGCCCCTGTGTCTGTACTTTTACTTTGTTAACCTCTGATTAAGAAAGACACACACTCTGCTGCGAAGTACTGATACTTTAAGACAAAAACGATTTCAATAATTCTAAATGTTTTGAGATATATTTTGAAAGATATTATACATATGGAGATAAATGATACTTTTGAACGAATGCCAGCGCCTCCTTATCTTTATGCTTTCTGCGCGTGGAGCTAATTGCCCTCTCTGGCACCCAATTACAGTTTTCTTATCATCCGCACTTGAGATAGCAATTTCCTTCTCAATGGGTCCCTAAGTCAATGAGAGCTAGCATACAGCCACCTTCAGCTAGCAGAAGAAGCTGTAATTATGATGACATATTGAGACACATGCGGGGTTACCTCCTCATGCTACTTTCAAATGTAAAAAAGAAATCAAGTCAATCATTTTATGTTGGCAAACAGTGAACCAAGTAGATTTACAGGTTTCTGATCTGGAGCCAGAAGCGTCAAATGTTGAACACAGTGAAGATGACACTTGAACACAGTTTAGCTGAGGGGCTGGAGGAGTCTCAGTTAAATCCTGCTGTAAACTTTAGCTTCCATTAATCAATAGCAGTGGAAGCCTTTCAGTTGAAACTCAGGAGGAAAGCGTTTGTCGATGTAAGTCCTTTTTCAAGATCTGTTTGAGACTGTATTTTTCTCAGTGGTCCTACGCTATCAGACTTCTTATAAAAACCTCGGCTAAGCTGTCAAAGATGCATTGATCAGCTGATACGAAAAGGGAAAATTTCACCAGGGTCATGCAAGGTTGGAACTAATCAATACAAAAACTAGTACTGAAATTAGATGCTCCATTGGGCTGGTATCAGTGCTTAAAAATAAAATGGGCAAAGTTTCTGAATAGTGTTAGAATGTATTTATCTATATCAGAAGTAATATAAGACCATGTGGTAAATTCATCTTTATTCTGGACTCATGGTCCATTTTTAAAAATAGACAAGGACAATGACAATAGCACAATAAACTATGTTTTTAAAAGACAGCGATACCAGTGCATCCATCTTCTTCCGCTTTATCCAGCTGAGTCCCGGGGGCATCTTGCTGCCCAATCCTCATAGCACCTGACCCCTCATGAACCCCTCTGTGAGTGGAGCCCACAGGAGGGTGGACGTCATGGTCCTTGATGTTAGTTCACAGGGTGCTGCATGTTTTGAGTTGATGTGGGAAACCGGAGTGTCTGGAGGAAACCCATCCATGAGCATTAGCCACTCAGCCACCATGCAGATAAAACTGTACTTAAAATTATGAGTACAGCCTTAGCACAGAGTGTTTACTCATGCAGTAACAAACATCTCTGTTGCACTCGTCCATCGTAGTCTCCTCAAAAGCTTTCACAAAGTGTCACTGCAGACTTTGCTGGCTTTTTTGTAATTAATGCAGAGGTGGACTGTGTACAACGGTGTACAACATGATTTAAACAATAACAACTTTATCTCAGTTGTACAAGAGCCAAACTTACACATAAAAGTATTTGCCTGAGCATAGAGCAGCCTACACTGTCTATACACATCATCATCATCTGCCATGTCCACAGTGATGATACGGCCAAGATATTTCACTTGTGTTTTAACAGTCAACACAGCATTCGTCAGGCAAAAGTCAGGATAGCTCATGTGCTTGTCTCCTTTGTTCCTACAGATCAGGACCATACTCTGGTTACATTATACTTTATATGGTGTTGAGTAGCTGCTGGAGACCAGCGGTGCTCGGACTTCAAATGACCAAGTCTTCTGCATATGTTAAATCATTAAAGATTTCCAGCCACACAACCAGTTTTACATGTTTTAAGCTTTGCTGACAATTCATCTAGATACAAATTAAATAAAACTGGGGACAGAATTCCCCCTTGTCTGACCCCATTGCTGACCTTAAATTGGGCAGACACATTGTTTCCCCACTTAATCTGCCTTATCTGCTGTGCATAAAATATTCACAGTGTAATTGGGTGCACCTTTCTGAATCTACTTCAACTATCGAATGCTTTGGATGCATCTAAAACACATAAATCTGATGAGTTCTGCCTCTTCTATCTATCAATAATCTCTTTTAGAGCATACACTGCACATTTCTCTGATATGGCCAAAACTCATATCAGGTTATTCATCTTGTTTTCAGATTTATTATCTACTTGCTAGTTCTGAGACTGCTTCATTCTAGTCTAGAGGTAATTTATTTTAGATAACTTGTCAAGTAAAATTATCTATGTAGCAAGATCATTTCACTACTTTAAGTCACTTTCTGATAGCTTTAAAGGTTTATATGTTAATCTTTTTGCAGTATACACATGTCTGTGGCCAGCTTAGTCTTAAACCCAAACTGGTTGCTTTGTAGATTTAATAAACTGTGAGATTCTGTCCAGCAGGACTATTTCAATCATTTTTGACACTATGCTGGCCAGAGCTATAGGTTTACTTGTTAGAACTGCCAACTTTCTCACTTTTATCTTCAATAACAGGGACTAGCAACACAGTTAACACAGTCCGGTAAAAATCCATGAACAAGAAAAGCTGTGAGACAGATGGAAAGCAGTGGTGCCAACCTCACACATGCAAACTTTAAATGCTCTCCTGAAACACCATCCTGCCCACTGGCCTTATTATTAGACAGTTTGGTGATCGTTTTTAGGACTTGATGTGACAGAAATAGTCAGCATTGGTCAGCATCATTCACAATACCAGGCTCACTCTGAACACAGTTAAATAAGCTGCTGTAGTGTTGACACCAAAGCTCCAACATGTTCAGTGTCAGAGGTGCCATCTATTGCACATGGCAGTGATGATTTACTGGCAGTCATGCTTTTTACTTCTTTCCAAAAGTCATATGTGTTGTTACAAGAGCGTTTTCTGGCCATCGAGTCAGCTCTCATAGCTTGTTCATTCTTGGTTATAAAACGCACTGCACTTATATCGATCATTTGTGACCCTTTTGTTCATTAACAGGCCCATGTCTTGGTCTTCCTGCTATTATCCTGGAACGTCTCTCATTCTTTAGCGTAAAATTCAGCCACATGGGCATTCCGATCTGGCCTTCCTGTCTTTTTTGATTTAGTCTTTTGAAGGGACACATTTGACAGTCTCCTCATACATGGCACTAGCAGCTGATCTGTGTTCAGAGTTTGTGCAGTTGCTATCCCTGCCCATGACTGGTTTAACAAAAAAACATTTGAGTTAAAAAGGGGGTATTAGGTGCAGTAGTTTCTTTAGAGGAATGCACGCTGACTGTAATGGGATAGTGCTCTGAGCTGGGAGTGACAGTGTGGAGAGCAAAGGGGAGGCAGATAAAAACTACACTGAATAAAAGGTAACATGGTTAATACCTCACAGAAGTGCAATACCCCCTCTTGAAAATTCCTATTTTTTAGCATTTTGCGATAAAATCTGTATTGCGTTTCGTTTTAGCATTAAAATCAAGCTTGAAATTTTTATATGGTGACAACACTGCATAATTGAGACTGGGCGGTATAAGAATGAATGACAATACCAGTACCAGGAAGCAGTGAGCCGTGTAGACTTGGTTTGGTCCTCTTGTAGTCCTGGTTTAGTTCTGGGTTTGATGTAGTGTTTGAGGAAGTGTGAACACAGCCTCAGAGAAACACAAGGACTTTCTCTGTGTTAGAATATACATGCCCGCTCACGTTAGCATCCAAAAATGTTAGTAATAGGACAAATAACAACTGAGAAACATGAATTGAGGGCAAGATAGATTTATAAGGAAACTATGGAAGGCCAGGCTACTTATGAGGCTTCCCCTTTCACCAACCAAAATAACTGTTATCATTTTGGGGTAATAAAATGTATCTGAAAGCTCATTACCACTCGCATAACTTTGATATATGGTCACACGCTTTTCCACCTTCAAGACACTCACTCGTATTACATCAAGGAACCACTCACACACACATTCATACACCAGTGTACACAGACACTGGGGGTTAAGTGTCACACCAACAGTATTAATCTGTGGGAGCTGGAATCGCACTGCCAACCTGTGGATTAGAGGACAAACACTTTGCCAACTGAGCTACTGTCGCCCACTTTCTTCTCGGTCTGGCTTTTTGTTTGTTATCATGTCATCTGATATTTGAGAGTCTGTAATTAAATATATACAATTATTTTGAATTAAGACATTGGCTTGATTTCATAGTTATACATACTTCAACACTTCTTCAGGATAATAAGGTTAATCAAGGTCGGTGTACTGATTTTATACATAGCATTTTCTTCATATCTCTTAGCAACTGCTGTTTCCATGGGGATATAGAGAAATGTACCATTTTGTGTAAAGTATATATGGACTCACACACATACATTTGCTATTCATGTTTTCTGTTATAATAAAGACATATTTAAAGGTGCACTGTGTAACTTTTTAGTTGGGGGGGTCCCCTCACCTGCTTGTTTCTATGGACACGTCATTGCTCTGCTTGGAATGTTCCGCAATATGACATTAAACGGCCGTTCTTTACATTTCTTAGATTACAGGTGGTTTTATAGCTCAAAAATACCTAGAAAAACAGGAACTCTGACTGTGAGCGGGGTCGCCTCTCCACAGATCTGACCTGTAGATAGAAAAGTTTAACACCGCACTGTGAAACATGCCAGACAAAGCAATAACATGTCCATGGAGAAACGCATTTGCACCTTTAAAACATTGAGAAACACTGAGTATATTTATCATTTCTATTCTTTTTTGCTCTACAGAACGGAGAGGCGTCGCTGTTTGAGGTGAACATCCGGTACGTGGGTGGGCTGCTTTCGGCGTATTACCTGACAGGAGAGGAGGTAAGATTTATACACATGTGTACAGCCTTTACGACTCTGCTCCTCTGGGCTGCTTCTTTATATTGGGCTCACCTTGGAAATGACTTGATGAACTGGTGGACTGAAGGAGAGTCTAGGTTAAGTGCTTGACCCTGGAGATGCTCGCCTTACTAAATCATGGCAGATATAGTAGTGGTATTGTGTAATAAAACCTCAATCAGGCTCTTCCACAGACTGTTTTACCCATGCTTATTTGCTGTTTTTACTACATGATCCACTACTTAAAGGTACATTTGTGTAACTTTTCTGGTGGAGGGTCCGTCAAATGCTTTTCTGTGTGGAGATGTTACTGAACTATTCCACAGAAATACTAGTTAAAATGTTAACATTTTTTGGAACCTGCCTTTTACCTTCAATTCCAGGGCTGAAATATCCAAATGATTCTAGTGAAGGTGCATGGAGTTTAAAAACACAGTGGAGAACTTCCTGTATTGCCACATGACATCACAAGGTGGAACAGAGTGTCTTCTGTTTGAGAGAAAAAGCCTAAATATCCAGGGTTTGTGTGTTAAACAAAATGAAACAAAACATAACTCCAGGTCTGTTTGTGATGAGAAAACATTAAAAAATAGTGAAATATGGGCCCTTAAAGTGTATTAAAAGTGTAGCTATCATAAAGTATTACCTAGAAGTTAATAGCACATAATTATAACAGCTTTTTTTTATATGCAACTGGGCTCTGTTATGTAGTCCAATAGAAAGAAATTCATTATATTTGTCGAGATTAATTTTATATCAAGTCATAACATTTCCCAAACAAACTTGACTGGATTTAGCCAAGTAGTTTTGATTGCTGATTACACAAAACAAGACCCCATTGTTTTTACAAAATGAGATGACAATGGCTTTTGTTTGAGCGAGCCACGGGGGCCAAACAGCTCAAGAGGATGTGACTGAAAAACTGAAGTTAAAGGGCCCGTATTACCCTATTTTCTCATTTATGCTATGATGTTTGTTCCTCTACACAAACATACCTGGGGTGTGTTTTGTTCTCCCAAACAGGAAACATTCTGTTCCACAAATAGAAAGAAGTATAAAAGACATCCTGACCCATAGCGTTCGCTCCACTCAAATGAAGCTCCCGATGCTAACGGTTTGCGAATTTGGAGCCGACCCTGAGTATCATAGCAACCACAAGAGCCAGTCATGACTGAGGTTGTTAAATGTGCCCTTCTCACCTGAGAGCGAAAAATACTCTACTCCACACCGTTCTGCAGGGACCGCTAAACATGGATGTGATAGTTACATTAGGTTATTATACTACGACACGTCCGTTCAGGTTATTTAACTAATATATCAATTACCATCAATTTATTTGATTTATTTTACTTACAAGAAAAACTGAATGTCGGGAGTCTTCGAAGGTCAATTAGCACAATTAAAAGCCGAACAATCTGTGACGAACTGTAAATGAACATATATTACCATATTTAATTGTAATATAATATATAATGGAACAAATAAAAAAGTAGAAAAAAGTTGTCTAACAAGTTACAGTTGTTAGTTGCACTGGCAAGGGTCCATTGATTGTTTATTAAATGCCTTGATTCACTTGTTAAAAGCCCAGAAAAGCCATGTTGTCACTGAATAAATCTATGTGTCGTTCAAACTTGCCAAACGGAGTGACCCCCCCGACGATGGAAGGGGCAGGAAAGGCTTACTTAGCAACAAAATGCACTAGCTGTCAATCAAACCTGTTGCTAACACCACGGCAGCGACCTTTCAATTCAATTTTATTTTATTTATATAGCCCAGAATCACAACCTTGGGGAATGAAGGCATCTGATTGGTCTGTTATTCTAATTCATATCTTGATTTAGGGACAAAATAACAAAATGAAAAATTCAGGATCATGTAGAGCAGGTTAATGCGAACATTTTAAGACCAAACTGACGAGGCTCACAGCAGCAGTTACAGAGAGAGGGGCGACAATTTTCCAGTGTAATGTCATTTGGAGCCAGGGTTAATGGAACCAAGTGTGCCAATGAACACTTCCTATTTCGAATGTGGTGATTAACAGGTTATCTATGCATCCATTGTGTTTTTAAACTCCATGCACCTTCACTAGAATCATCTGGATAATTTCAGCCCTGGAATTGGAAAACTATCGCTTCATGACATCACAAGGTGGAACAGAGCATTTTGAGCTTTGGAGATTACTCAACCATGTGTAAAAGAAACAAAACACAACTCCGGATGACATTATAACATGGCTTAAAGCTCATGAGTTAATTTTGCATAATACATTGCCTGCTTTTCTTCATGGAGATGTTATTGTTTTGTCTGGAATGTTTCACAGTGTGGCATTAAACCTTTTAATCATCATGGAGGCCAAACCAGGCCAAGTTACAGATCAGATCTGAGGAGTGACAACCCTGCTCAGAATCCCTGCTTTTTGAGATATTTTTGAACAATGAAACTACCTGTAATTGAACAAAATGTGAGGTAGATCTGTTTAATGTCATACTGTGGAACATTCCTGGCAGAACCATGACATTTCCATAGAAGCAAGAAGGTGATAATAAACCCACTATCGAAAAGTTACACGTTGCAATTTGTAATGTACAGGCCTTTGGAGAAAATTCTCTCACTGCTTTATGATATGATACCATCCCGTCTCAAAATGACTGTTATAATGTGTCAGAGATGGAGAGGCAGCAGAAGGTAATGTCTTTTAAATGTGATAAAAGAGCGTGTCGCTGTGAGAACAGTCTCTGTGGCGATGTCCTTGAAAGGGCCTCAGTCTCTCCAGTGAAGCATCTCTGTCATGGTGTAAAAGCTTGTGGTTAGGATGGACAGCTGCCAGGTGCGAAGCTGTGAATCTGCACCGCTGTGAAGACAATACAGGTCGGACTTCGTATTATTGCACTTTTTGCTCACTTTGGGATTTTTTTTCTTTTCCCTACAAAAAAAAGGAAAGAAAAGCAAGGGAATATGGCGCCTACAGAAGAGGAAAGATGAGCAATGTAGTGTCAGTGTAGCAGAACGTCTGAAGGTACTTTACAGTAACCTTTTATTGTTTATTATTATTTTATTATATTTTCTTTTTTAAATGATGAACCAGGCATAGTTCTTAATAAAGATTGAATTGAATTGTATCAGTGCACAATAGAGACCCTTTCAATGATCACATTTCATATTGTGTAGTACGTAAATTGTGTTTATTAATTTTTTACTATTTTGTGTGTTTTCTTAGTTAAGGATTTACACTTATTGAAAATCACTTGAAATGGTCATTTTATGTAACTCGAGAAAGGATCTACCCCACTAAACCTTAATATGCAAATTTTAGCAGATTTTGCAGCTTTTGCTTTACTTCCTTTTTTTTATAGTCTTAGAATGCAGGAGAAACATGTATAGAGATGCCCAAAAACCAAAGGCTACACCAAAATACAATAATAGAAATCGTTCCTAAACAAATAAGATTAGGAAGTGCACACTCTCCCAGGAGTGTGTGTGTGTCACAGGAGGTCACTGTAATGAGCCTGACCCTGCAGCAGCTCTGGAGGCAGATACACTCCACACACTTTAAACACTGACATACTGGCACGAGCTAGTGTGTGTGTGTGTGTGTCTGTGTGTGTGTGTGTGTATGTGTAGGTGTGCTGGTGTGTGTGTGTGTGTAGGTGTGCTGGTGTGTGTGTGTGTGTAGGTGTGCTGGTGTGTGTGTGCCCGCTCTGGTGAGATTGGGTGTGCCTGCTCTGGTGTGAGTGTGTGTTGTGAGTGTGTGTGTGTGTGTCTGCCTGCTCTGGTGAGAGTGTGTGTGCCCGCTCTGGTGAGTGTGTGTGTGCCTGCTCTGGTGAGAGTATGTGTGGTGAGAGTGAGTGTGCCCACGCTGGTGAAAGTAAGAATGCGTGTGCTCACTCTGCTGAGAGTGTGTGTGTTCATTCTGCTGAGAGTGTGTGTGCCCATGCTGGTGAAGGTGTGTGTGTGTTTGCCCGACCTGCTGAGAGTGTGTGTTTGCCCGTTCAGGTGAGAGTGTGTGTTTGCCCGCTCTGCTGAGAGTGTGTGTGTCCATGCTGGTGAAGGTGTGTGTGTGTTTGCCCGCTCTGCTGAGAGTGTGTGTGTCCATGCTGGTGAAGGTGTGTGTGTGTTTGCCCGCTCTGCTGAGAGTGTGTGTGTCCATGCTGGTGAAGGTGTGTGTGTGTTTGCCCGCTCTGCTGAGAGTGTGTGTGTCCATGCTGGTGAAGGTGTGTGTGTGTTTGCCCGCTCTGCTGAGAGTGTGTGTGTCCATGCTGGTGAAGGTGTGTGTGTGTTTGCCCGCTCTGCTGAGAGTGTGTGTGTCCGCGCTGTAATGGCCATTGATTTGCGAGCTGGACAAGTTGGGAATCAGAGCTGCATAAAATATTCCTTTGCAGGTGAGTGAAACATGAATACATTAGAGCTGCAGCACCAACAGTCAAGGCCATTATTCCACAATGTTGTGTGATAATGCCACAGAGGTTTGACTCACTTCACTCTGCTCGTTTTCATATTACGGCATTCAAATTGAAAACTGAAAAATGAAAATGAGGAGTGCATCCTTGAAAGATTTGTCCATGGTTGGTCATATGATTATATAAGCTGTCCCCTCTTCAGCCTGGTATGCAAGTAGAGATATTAAGAAATGTAAAAACTGTGGGGCTGTCACTTTTATCAAATTATTATTGCGTTAACATATTTTAAACACATTTATTTTGGCCGTCAGCACACTCCAGCTTCAGTTGAATTTGAGGAATTAGTTGAGCAGGTTTTTATGCTCTCCTCCGCTGCTCTGTGTGCATGTATCCTGTATTTTCCTGCATTTAAGTTTTCACCTACCCCCTGCCACGCCAGTATCTCTGTACTTACATGCATGTTTTTTAATCATCGATTTGTTCTTGTTTTTGGAAAAAGTAAACTTCCCACCCTCCCAGCCACCTTCCAGTCTCTCCTCCCTCCCTTCTACCTCCAACAATCCTCGAATCCCCTCTTGAAAAGAAATTTGGGTGTGATAATTTAAAATGACTTGCAATTATTTGAAAAAATCAGAGTCCTGGTCTTACACCCCACCCACAATCACCTGTACAAACGGCATGGCTCTGGAGTATGTCAAAACATACAAATACCTAAGCATTCATCACTGTCATTTACTACTCACATCAATAACCTTCAAGCAAAAGTAAAAGCCAGACTAGCCTTTCTTTTCCACAATAAAGCTTCTTTTACTCATGCCTCCAAATACACCCTTGTTAAGATGACAGTACTGCCAATTTTTGACTATGGTGACATTATCTATAGATTTGTACCTAATACAGTCCTTAAGAAACTTGACACACTTTATCATTCAGCCATCTGCTTTGCCACTAATGCACCTTTCACACTCATCACTGTGACCTGTATAAAGTGGTCGGCTGCCCTCCCTCCACACCCGGCGGCTCCATCACTGGTTTCTCTTTATATACAAGACAATCCTGGGCAAGACGCCTCACTACCTGTCCTCCCTTCTTCATGCTGCTCATAACACTTATCAAACAAGATCCAGTAACTTCATCAGATTCAATACCCCTCCTACTTCTACTACCTTTGGACGCAAGGCCTTTTGCAGCAGCACATGACTGGAACACACTACAAAACACCCTGAAACTCACAACTCTGATTCCAATCTCCACCTTTAAGCAGAACCTCCAAAACACGTTAGTTGAGTCTTGTTCATGCTGACATTTTAAACCATATTTACATACACTTATTTAAGCACTTTATTCTTGCTTTCTTCTTTACTGTGTATTTTTTAATGTAAACGTGTGTTTAATGGTGTTATGTGTATGTCTGTGTACAGTTGTATAGTATGTCTCTATTTATTTCTGCAGCCTCTTGACCAGGTCATGTTTGTAAATGAGAAGTGGTTCTCAAACAGTTTACCTGGATAAATAAAGGTTAAATAAATAAAAAATGTAGTATTAAAATGTCCCGTAACATGTGAATTAATGAGGATAAAGAGGCGGTGCTTATCAGTTTTTGAGCAGGAAGCCAGTGAATCCATTTCTATTATTATGACTTTTTAGTTTAATATTTCAATTCATAATGACCAAAATGTAAAATGACGGTCTACTTATACTATAGTTCAGTAAATAAGTACCATATTTTCTTTAAACATCTGCAGTTCTTCTTTCTCTCCAACTTCCTTCCTGTTTGCTTCATACCATAATGTTTTTTTTAACAATAAAGCAGCACGAATAGTCAAGGCTGTTATTCCACAATCTTGTCTGATAATGCCTCAGAGATTTGACTCATTTCGCTGTGCTGGTTTTCATATTATGGCATTCGAATAGAAAATTGAAAAACTGAAAACTGAAAATGAAGAGCACATCCTTAAAAGATGACCTAACAATAAGTGCAGCATCTTCTCCTCCCAAACGTATATATATAAATATCATTCGGACTTCGCCGTTATCCATCACCCGGCTCATCCTTGTAGTTCACCAGAAGAGTCCCTAAGAGCCAGATTTACAGCCACCTGCTTCAGCCCCTCTCCAGCCCCCCATTACAGCCCGTTTCTGTCAAGTGCAGCTCTCTGGTCCAATGATAAAACTACAGATTGAGGGTCTGTTGCTGTCTCGAATCACCCAGGAGTCCACGTGCGAGACCATTATGAGATTGTGTATCCAGTGTCGGAGCGGGCGACGTGGGCAGCTGGTGCCGTTGTAAATGACTGGCCGAAAGTGGGGAGTGATGATGGCGCCTTGTGGGAAGCAGTTAGGTGAAAAGCGCCAGGAGCTGGACTGGAGCTCAACCCGGTCATTAATAATCTCCTGTTGTTTTGACCGTGTGTCCTGTATGTGTGTGGGTGTGTGTTTGTGTCTGGTTACATGTGTGTATGTGTGTGTGTGTGTGTTTAGGCCCTGGATTGTCAGGCTTTAGTCTTTATGGGAGAGGTCCCCAGGTAAACATCTTGTTGAGACTCTGCTCTCCACACTTCACTGCTCCATCATTCATTCACAGGTTCAGCTCTGGAGACACTCTTGGACCTGCAAGGGCCGAGCTGGAGTGAAAAAAAATGGAATATGCAATTACCAAAATACAGCATCAAGTTTATGAGGTCAAGGATGATGGCAAAGATGTTTTTTGCCAGAAAATATACTCAAGTAAAACTTTTTTCATAATGAATTTGTATCACTGGATTTATATAGAACCTTTCATGATACCCAAAGCGCTCGACTTTATATAGTATTTATTCACTTCACTTACCATGGTGGTGAGTCACAGCTGCCTTGACTGACAGTGCAAGGTTGCTAATCTGCACACCACTTTCATACTTATGGATGTTTTCACTGCTCTAAAAACATAGAAATAATCAGAAATAACTGTCGAGATCAGAGGTAAACCATCTACAGATTTGTTGAATTGTTGACAGTTCATGACAATACTTCTCTGACTCATTGGTAACATATACAGTTGTGCTCATAAGTTTACATACAATGATCGAAAACACAAAGGCAAGTGGACCTGTCATTGGCTCCAGCAGAATAAAGTGAAGGTTTTGGAGTGTTCAATTCTTCTGACCTCAGTATCACTGAGCCTCTGGGCAGATCTCAAGCTGCAGTTCAGCCAAGAGCCCAAGAATTTACAGGAACTGGAGCCTTTTGCCAAGAAGAATGAGCAGCTTTACCATCAGAGAAAATAACACATCCACAACTATCACAAAAGACTCAGAGCTGTTATTGGGTCATTTGTGTAGTTTCTGTTCTCATTATGATTTAAAAAGAGGAAACACAGTTGTTTGATAATAAATGGCTTCACCCAAGCACTAACCATGAATGAAAGTAAAGTTTTTGTGTTATCTTTTATATTCTCTGAAAGATGGCCAAGAAATCAATGAAATTCTGTCAGGGTATGCAAATTTATGAGCACCCATGCACACTTTCTATAATGTCCAATCCTATTTTCTCATGGTGGAATACAGCATCTGAGGGTCAAGACCATCGTGCTTCATAGTTGACGTGGCACAGACCCTTCAGCGTTCTACCACCGCTTATGCAAGGCCACTGTACAGATGAGTGTACATTTATCTTAGTTAGTTAGTTCATTACTGTAGCCATCACCCCTCTCTCTGTAACTGCTGCAGCGAGCCACATCATTTTGGTCTTAAAATGTCTATATTAACCCACTCTACGTGATCCTGGTGTTTTTATTTTGCTATTTTGTCCGTAAATAAATTCCTGCTCCAATTTCGCTCCCATAAGTGCTGACCTTGTGGGCTTCATTTGACTGGAGCCGAATGCTATAGGTGGCATGCCACTCAATCCACTTCTCGATACAGTCTTTGGTTTTAGCCCTGCCATCCTCCATAATAAGAAAATAGTGAAATATGAAGGGGCTGTGACAACTTCCATCAGCTCTGTGTGCTAAATGCTGCCGAGGCCGGGAGCAGCCAGCGGCACTAAAGACACTGTGTGCATAAACATCCATCCAGCCATTGTGAGTCAGGGAGTAACGGCTGGATATGAGGATATGATGTTGTCTTATGGTCATATTCAGATGGATTTTAAAGGCCCCATATTACACTATTTTCTGATCTGTGTTATAATGCCGTTTCCTCAACACAAACATACCTGGAGATGTGTTTAGCTTCCTTCACACACAACACAAACCCTGCATATTAAGGCTAAGTTCCTCTCTGTTCCACATCGTGATGTCATGTGGTAATACAGGAAGGGCCCCAATGTGTTTTTAAACTCCATACACCTTCACTAGAATCATTTGGATCATTTCAGCCCTGGAATTACCCATCTCTAATGACCAAAATGAAAAACGGGGCTATTAACTTGGAAACTCCCATTTCACGACATCACAAGGTGAAACTGAGCATCTGGAGCTTTACAGATGTAGACGGACTAACAATGCAGGATTTCTCAGACATGTCTGAATGAAAAAAATACAGCTCCGGGTATGTTTTTGAGGAGGAGAACATTATAACCTGGCTAAAAGCTCTGAATTCTGGTCAGGAAAACGCTTCACCAACACACTAATACTATTTCTTCTTATCAGGTCTAATCCTTGTTGGTTTTAGTTTAATTTCCTCAGTGATGAGCTAATAAAGCAAATCTTATTACATTACAGAGGTTAATACAAAACTGTAATTCGATTTTTTGTAGTGGAAACAAGGACAATTGGAAGAAAATCTATTTGACCCCTTCATTCTTATCCGAGGCACACGTTATTACTATCTAGAAATTAGACCTGTCACTGTAACAAATTTATATACTGGAATAAATGATAATATTAAATCTACTTTATGCCACTGATACAAAAACATAAATGTAAGTTAACCCTAATAAACCAATTTTGAATAGTCTCATTAAAAGCCATGAGCTGCAGCAAATAAACAGCAGAATGAACCAATAATTAGCCCAAGAGGTTAGTTATTCAACCCTCTACAGCTCAAATCTTTTTATTTTATTACATATCAAAGAAAAAAATTGACCCCAAAAAATATTGTTCCAGCTGTAATATATTGAACGATTAGTTGATATAGTAATAATTGTCACAGTCTTACTAAAAATGGTCTATCCCATTTAGAATAGTTAACAAATATTTTAGAGAAACTAGAGTTCGTGTCCTCATGGGAGTTCTTTTATAAAAACTGATCTCAACTTTAGGACTATGTAAATGCTGTATATTTCTCATTTCTTCTCTGTCAGGTATGGTTAACTATACAAATTGTATTTTGAGAGCTCCTGGCTGAACGCTTCAGGTTGGTAGAAGCTGTCAGCTCCGGTCTGCGTGATGGACACGTGGACGCACATCAGTTATTTACAAATCACTTGTCAAACATAGGCCTGTCCAGTGCAGTAAAAATATTGTACTTAAAGGTGAACTTTTCAGGTGGAGGGTCCGTCAAATGCTTTTCTCCATGGAGATGTTATTGGTCTGTCTGGAATGTTTCACAGTGTGGTATTAAACGTTTCTATCTTGATGGAGACCAAACCAGACCAAGTTACAGGTCAGATCTGTGGAGAGGTGACCTTGCTCACAGTCAGAATGAATGAATGAATGCCTTTATTTGTCAATTCCTTCACATGTACAAGACATACAAAGCAATCGAAATTGGACCTGTCACCCCGTCCGTACATTACAACATACAAAGAGAACAATGTTACATGGGGAAGACAACACGGACCGGACAGGAAGGCAGGCAGCTAATAGAAATAAAAAAACAGCATCACATGAGGACAGGGGGAAAAAGAAAAAAAAACACCCCAGACCATGCCCCAGAACAGGATATCAGAACAGGAACAGAATGCCTGTTTTTTAGGTATTTTAGATCTGTTTAATGTCATACTTTGGAACATTCCAGGCAAAGCAATGGCATATCCATAGAAACAACCAAAAAGTGACATAGAAAGCAATAAAATCTTCATGGAGAAAAGCATTTGATGGACCGTCCACTTGAAAAGTTACAGAATGCACCTTAAGGAGATAACTATTATCGTCTATATTTTCTTCAGCAATATATCTCACTTCAAAATTCATTATCGTGACAGGCCTGGTCATACATTCCTACCTGGAAATTGCTACGCATGTACCATGAGATTTCAGTTATAATAATCAAACTAGCTTTTATAACCTCTCCCCTCCAACAGACATTAACATTGCCCTCTGTCCCAACTGCTCTATTTGGAAAAAAACACCCATTTTGCAGTCATGAAAACCATTATCATGCCAATTCCATGGTAAATACTAGAATATGCTTTTGAAAATGTGTTATTTACTGGAAATGGTTTTGAGATTCCTCGGATAATTGGTCCAGTTCCAAGTGTGACAGGCTCTTTCTCTCCATGAAGGATGCACTAAGGCGGGGGTAAATATGAGGCCGGGTCAGGCAGTGGTGGATGGCAAACCACATGAAGTGAAGAAAAATATACACAAGTGGAATGAAGCCTTCGAAATGATGAAAAAGGAAATGATTTGGGGAAGCGCGTTCTATTCAGGCTTCTTCAGGCAAGGTAAATATTAATAGCCGTAAGATTGGAAGCACACGCAGGACTTCACTTTACTTGGGAAAAACTCATCTAGTGGGTAGATTAGGGTCAAACACTAATAATTCAGATGCATATATTTGAAAGCAGTCTCAATATTAGTAATTCATGATTTTGTGCTAATATAAGCTAGCTGTTATCTGCTAATTAAGTTGGAGATGTCACAGTTTATTTTGAATGGAGATCAAACTGCTCACAGTCAGAATACCTGTTATTCTAGGTATTTTATGCTATAAATCTACTAATAGATTTATTAATAGTAATAAAAACAAGCAGGTGACGGGCCCCAAAACAAAAAGTGAAATAATCAACCTTTAAACTTTTCGTGCCTTTTTTCTCTCCCTCTCTTTTTCGCCATAATTTTTCAAACTATGGAATTTGAAATATCATATTTTTAGTTGAGAGAAGGCAGTAGGTTTGGTATGCATCTGTCGTGTTTTCCCTCTAATATTGGTGCCCCACTTCTGTCTCAAAATATGGGTTTAATTTTGGGTCATAACACAAGAGGGTGCCTATCAAGAAAGCCAACGCAAGACCTTGTATATATGAACTTTCTATAATGTCTGTTTAAGGTCATGAAAAGCATCATTAGGCTCTGGAGTCTCCCTGGGAGATGGATTAGACTTGTTTTTGCAGTCAGAGTTGCATGCATTTTAAATTAAGTAGGTGAACTTTCGTGATCTTTTAGGTCAGCCATATTTTTAGAGGCAAGGAGGTTTGTTCGAGTTTCTTATTTAAATTAATGAAAGAGTCCTATGGACTAGATACATTTTTAAGTTCTGTTCGTAGACAGAACAAATGCTAGATCTTCCCACATTGAAATTATCTTCAGATTTTTTTTTATTACAAATAACAACAAATGAACTATTGTTTCTTGCAAGTTCTAAAGACATCTTTTATATTAATTCATATATATTCTCAACAAAAAGTGCTCCAGCTTGATTACTGAATCGGTGCAGTCAGTTATCAGTTGTACAGGTAGTTCAATCAAAAAAGTGCATATAGTAAAAGTCATTTAGTTTAAAGTTCTTATATTATGCAAAATTGACTTGTGAGCTTTATTTTATTTATTTATTTATGAGACGGTGCACTATATACATTAGCCTTAACAGGAGCGATGCTTTGTGTCAGGTTGCAGGACTAGAGCTAATTTCCACCCGCAGTCCCTGGTGCATGTTTTTGATGGTGGAAACCGGAGTGCCTGGAGGAAACCTGACCAGACACAGAGAGAACATGCAAACACCACACAGAAAGGCTCGGGCGACCCAGTATTGTGAGTATTTCAGGGCTGAAATCTACCAAATGATTCAAATGAAGGTGTATGGAGTTTGTAAACAGAGGGAAACAGTCCGTGTGTTACCACAAGTCTTCACAAGTGTTTTCTGTTTGAACACCTAAATATGCAGGGTTTGTGAGTTAAACATGTGTGAATGAAACAAAACAGAATTTCGGGTATGTTTGTGATGAGGAAACAACGTTATAACATAGATCACAAAACACTGTGATATGGGCCTTTTAACGTTTGTGATATAAAATGCTTTTCTTTTTTAAAATACAACTCTTTGTGAGAGTGAGTCACAAGTTACAATCTATGGACTAAGAAGCTATAGCTCCTCCTTTGACCTCACCTCGAAGCCACCCTCTTTACAAAGAGATACTGCAGTCTGCAAAGTTTGTTTTACAAGCTCACTCTGACTTTATATTAATAGCATCAGGGTTTATTGGTCCACTACTCATCCAATAGATCTGTGCACAGAGAGGAGAACTGGTGGCCTGGACTCATTCTGTCATCCTTGAGAAGAGCATACGTCGTGTCCAATGCCAGGAGAAAGTTTGTTCTTAGATGGAGTGATTTGACCTTTAATGGCGAGCTTCAGAGGATCATAGGGATCATTGATATTCATAACAGAGCTAATGTGGAGTGGTATGTCTTTAAACTCAGACACAAGCTGACACGCTGCTGGAATATCAAAATGTCAGCAGATGCATGGGCCTACATATCTGGTAGACACCTCTTCACTCTCTTTCTTATGCATAGGCTACCCCCACAACACTTTCAGTTTGAAATTCAAATTGCGTAATTAATCTCTTAGGGGAATTCAGAACTTTCTATAGGCCTGTGGGCTTGTTTGCACTGCTGTGTAGAGCCAGATACCAGTGTGGCCATGTTAAAAGTGCACTGTGTAACGGTTGGGGGAGGGAGCTCTCTCACCCTTTTTTCAAGCATACAGTCCTTGAAAAAATGTATTGCTTTGCCTGAAATGTTCCACAGTATTGGATTAAACTTAATTTATTCAATTACAGGAGATTTTAATGTATTGAAAAACATGCATTTTTATTGAGAGCAGGGTCACTTATCCACAGATCTTACCTGTAACTTGGCTTATTAGCATCACCAGCTTGACTCCGTGGAGGAAGATGTTTAATGGCACACTATGAGACATTTCAGCATTTCCAAGACGAGCACACGACCTTTCACCAGAAAAGTTATACAGTGCAACTTTAGCTTTGGCCACATATGTTTGCAGTTATTTCTTGCTGCAATTTTTTTTCATTTTTAATATAAATATATAAACCATCTATTCAGCTTGGATTGTAAAACTCCTTTTCATCATGCTACCACTTAAACTCCAATTTTAGGAATGGCTAAACGTGGCCAGTCTGCCACAGTGCAAATAGGAAGTGAGCATGGGAGTGCTTCCGGCTCCATCGACTTTTGCTGCTATTGGCTTTACATTAAAAAAATGTCATCTTTCTGTCACTTCTGCAATGAGCCTTGTCATTTTTGTCTTAAAATATTCGTATTAACCCACTCTACATGATCCTGGTGTTCTTATTTCACCATTTTGTCTGTAAATAAATTCCTAATCCTAACTTCTATAACTGCTAGCCTTGTGAGCTTCATTTGACTGGAACGCTGTTACACTGCTTTAGTCCACTTCTTTACACATTCTATAGCCTCTCTGCAGTGATTAATCCACTTCAGAAACCTTTATTTTTTCCTCCTGAACTGCAGCACTACAGTTCCACTTAATAAAATCGGTGCCTCTAATGCCTATTCCCCAGCTCTGCACCATGAAACAAAACACTTTGCCTAAAAATAGGCAGAAAGCAGGTAATTTGCTTAGTCATGACGGACGCAGGCCTTTGCTATACCTTCTGCTAATGCTTCCCCCTGATTTGACCTCGTTCCTCGCTGCAGTGCTGTTGCTCCAGTTACTCCCGGCAACATCACGAGCCAAATGTCAGTCGCCATGCCATATGCACCTGCACCATTTAGCGTGAACCCTGTGCTCCGTAATGTGCACAGAGATTTCACTTAAATAATGGGAAGAGGAAGCCATTCACGGAAAAAGCAGCTGGATCCTAATGCACTGATTCATAAAACAGGAAATGTATCACAGAAATGGAGGTAGAGCGAAGGTGTGATAAGAAATCTAAAGGAGAAGATGAACGCTGGTGATATTTCATTTGGCTCAGCCATAGGTTTGTTTTTCATGGAGGATGTACAAGACAGGATTGTATAACTAATGAAAGAAAGTGTACTACAAAATAGAGATCGATATATAAGTTGACCGATATCTCAGGACAATATTTGATATTGATTGCGTATTGATTATCAGCCATAAATCTCCAGCAGGTTTAGCACATAGGCCCATAATAATACATAAATTGGGGTTGTACTTGAAAAACAGCGATACAAAAGAAAAATAAATAATAATAATAATAGCCAGGCCTGGGTGACAGAGAGGATGTGTCAGAAACACTTCTGTTCACTACATGTTGTTGTAGAGATGAGTTTGGACATATTGTGTTGGACATTTATATTGTGTTGGTTTTATTGGAAAACACTTTGGTCACCTTGAGTGTTGTAAAGGGCTCTATAAATAAAGTTTGATTGAAAGTTTGATTGATTTGATACTATTACATCATGTTATATCGCTGTCTACTCTATGTGCTAGCATTTAGCTTTAGCGCAGTCACTTTTTTTTTTAAAGGGGCAGAGTAAAATTACATGGGCATGTGCAAGGAGCCCATAGACTGTGTATATAAATGGACATAGCTAATGCGCTAGCCGCCATGGTCCAAATAGGAAGTTCCCATGCGGCTCTTCCGGCTCCTTCTGACTCTGGCTCCCATTGACTTACATTGGAATATTGTCGCCCTCTATCTGTAACTGCTGCAATGAGCCTTGTCATTTTGGTCTTAAAATATAATTGTATTAACCTGCTCTTTATGATCCTTTTTTTTTTTTTTACTGTTTTGTCCGTCCAGAAAAATCTTATTCATGACATACACCCTGGCTCCAAATTCACTCCTGTAATGACTAGCATCGAGAGGTACATTTATGGTGGAGCCTCAATAAAAAGCAAAATGCTGTTACCGTGGTTACTTGAGCCCTTGTGTTGCACACTGCAACACAAAATGTATAGTGTTGATGAGTGTGTGGAAAAGGCTCTTCAGATGTTTGTAGCTGGTGTTTGGACGCTTAACTATTGAACAATATCAGTGGCAGCTGTTATAATTATTGCTATTGGACAAATCCACACAAAGTATATTTACCCCACAGGACGTGAACATAAAGCTCAGCCTAACCCTCTGACCCTTGCCATTTTAAGATATTTGGAGCCACAAAATGATATTTATTGTAATCCTCCTGAGCATTTCTGGCCTCTGCAGCCAGAAATACATGAACTGTAAGAGAAGAGAAAGCTTCCAGTAAGCCTGTTGTTGTTACTGCCAGCAGACAAAACCAAGCTAACCAAACAGCTCAGCGGATTTAACATTTAATTAGTCTGGTGAAGCCCCATCCATCCCACATGAAAAAGATACTGCAGTGGACAACAGTGTATATTCCTCTACCATCGCATTGAGCCATTGTGTTCTGGGACCACAAGAATTAATGTGTGCCTCAGTGAGCAGTGTTATTTATCAGGAGAGATCAGTTTCCAGGCCTCCTTTGGGACAGACAGGATATACTCTCCTCCACTGAAGGGTACAGTGCCTTTCCCCCACACCGTCTGCCTCTTGCATAAGGCTGAGATGGGCAAATGAAGTAGGTCTGGGACAGGAGATATATGGAGCACTGTGCAGGTGGGGAATAGAGAGAATTATATGATATATAGTCAAGATGATGCCCAGTACGTCCAATGCTAATGTGTAGAGTTACTGTGGTTTCAGCGATGGGGTATCAAATCAGATTTCCTCCAGTGAAATATTTCCTACCCTCATTCTACTGTTATACATCCTCATATTGTAAAAATCACTTATACATTCTAATTTCTTAGACATTTCTAAAATAATGGTGAAAATAGTTTATGTCTGTTGTTGTGTCCTTAGGCAAGACACTTCCCTCATATTGCCTTGTAAGAAAGTGGTGTGTGTATGAGTGTTGGTGGTGGAAAGAGGGCCGATGGTGCAGATGGGCAGCCTCACTTCCATCAGTCTGCCCCAGGACCGCTGTGGCTACAATAATAACTTACCACCACCAAGTGTGGAATAAATGAACAATGAACTGTAAAGTGATTTCAGTGTCTTGAACAACTCTGTACAAATCCATAGATTAATTCAGAAAAGATAATAACACTTGCCTTAGCAGGACCGGGCATCGGCATTTGTATTTACCCCTTGTAAGTCTAGTTCAGACAGATGTGTTCTTGTTGCAGCTGCTGTCTGTAAGTGACAGACAGAACGTTACCTCATATGTAAAAGAAATGGGGAGGGGAGAGTTTTGACTGACATGTTTGACTGGATCACACTGACACTGGGAGAGATGCAGCTGGAGCAAACATTACATCAGGAAATGCCACTTAAATCTTGGTCTGATGTTCCACATGTGACTATTCCTCTGAGCTTGCCCAGCATATGGCAGCTTTACATCTCAAGTCCTTTGGTTGAAGACCTAAAAAGAAGTTTGGGCAGAATTTTCATTTCTGCACTTCAAAGTGGATCATCATAAGTACATAACCTGCCACTCAGAGCAGCCTTCACTACAGGCTTAAGCATGAAAGGAGGCAGTCCTTCCTCTTGCCTATTTTACTGTTATGTTGTGTACACAAACACATAATCCTGTCTGAGGTGAGGGAAACTGACTGCTTCGCTCTCAGTGTGTGTACAATTACAGTATAAGGACAAAGATAAGAACCTGTCCCGTCCTGTCCAAATGGTCTCTGCACCAGAGCAGGCTCTAGTTTAATATTTGTTTAGCCTAATAATAATAATACCTCTGTGAATCAGCCTGTCATTCAGCAGTCTGTGAGCTGGTGGTTTTGAGCTCTGCAGAAGAAAACACATGACTGCACTTGTGCAGCGTTCTGCACTGCGTCCCCTGTGCTTTTTGCCACCAGCTTGTTTGTTTACTTCCTGTATTACAGCCCTTCAGTGAGTCTCTTTAGCTGTACATAACAATGTTATGGCTGGAATAATTGGAGCTGGCCTCTATGAGTGAGGCCACAGGCCAAATGGAAAATAGAGACGCACTGAGAGACTGATGAAACTTTGCGGTTTGGAGAAAGTTGTGGCAGTAAAAAAGCACAGGACACTGTAGAAATGTAGAGATGATTAGAGACTCCTTAATAATGTCAGCCTAAGTCAGTTTACAGCACACAGACATGGCCTTATTCTCATGCAGAGCCACATCTTTGTCCACTCATCATTAAACAAGAGGTGTTTGCCCAAAGGAAAAACATAATTATTAATTATTATAAGTGAATAGATTTCAAACAGCTCCCCTAAACTGTTACATCATGATAATATGTACAGCAGTACATGTTACATCTGGTATTACTTGCAGCTCACTTTTGGCTTGTGCCTTTTGCTAATGATAAGGCACTTTCAGGGGTCAGTGAGATGAGTACACAGTGACTGTATTGATCCTAATGACTTTTGGCAGCAATCAATGACTTTCCAGAAAGTGCCAGTCTGTGCGTGATGCACCGGGTGGCTTCTGTTCCCCTCTAGGGCCCGCAGAGTCGGTGAATACTAAAAACAACTTCACAACCAACATTAACATAAGAAAACGCTGATGTGAATGCTCCTCTAATCTGATGGCTTTGCACCCCACTGAGCTCGAGTTGTTTTGGCTTGCAAACTGCTTTTAAGGAGTTATTATGCAGAAGTTGGAGTACTTTGAAGTTTCACCAAAAAAGCATCTTGAAAACGTGACAGTGATTTAAAGTTCGTCCCTGGGTTTTGCTTATTGTTTTCTTGGAACAAAATAAAAAGAGAGATCTAAATTGATAACGTTTTTAGGCTTTGCTGCACACAGTGGCTTACACAGGCAGGAAGCTATTTGGAATTCAGACCATGCAATCCATAACTACTTTTCATTCCAAACAAGACCCAGTGGAATTGGTTTGGGTGGCAGCCTCTCCAAACATGCTCTACAGAGATAAACGCCAGGTTGCCAGCTCCAGTTTGCACATCTTTTCGCATACACGTATCGCCATTGTATACAAAACAATAGCTCTTCTCTCCCAATCTGAAAAACACAGTGCATTGGATCTGATGTGGAAAAAGAAATGCTCTTACGACTGTCACGTTAATTACTATATTGACTTATTCTTCAATACATGAAAGCTGGAACAATACAATACTATTTTAGGGCTCAATGTTAATGATGTGTATATTTTTTTGTAAAAGTGGCGAGATTTGGGGATGTTTTAGTTGTGACACAATAAGATTTAAGCTGTAGAGAGTTGAATAACTAACGTCTATGGCTAATTATTGGTTCATTATTGCTATATATGTGTTGCAGCTCAAGCCTTTTAATGATACTGTCTTTAAAGGCGCACTACGTAACATTTCTCCACCACCTGCTTCTTGTCTCCATGAAAATGTCATTGCTTTGTCTTGAATGTTATACCGTCTAAATCAAACCTACTGTATCTATCACAAAGAAGACAAGCAGGTTACAGCACTACGCTATATTACAGTTCAGATCTGTGGAGCGTCGCCCCTATTCACAGAAGGAATTATTGTAATCTTGAGCAATAGAAACACCCGTAATGAATAAATATGAGATGGATATGTTTAAAGTGCAACATGGAAAAGAAAAGCAGGAAAGTTGCGCAGTGCACCTTTAATAACGGTTTACTGGGGTTATTTTAGGTCATTGTTAATGCGTCAGAGGAATAAAGTAATTTCAATATTATTATGATTGTGACAGGCTAAGATACACTGTCACAAACACAAGACGGGACAAGAAAAGTCACTGTAGCATACTCTTTGATTGATACTGGCTTTTAGGTCAAGAGGAAAAACATGGCTGCAATATCGCCACGGAGACGCTATGATGGCAAAATGAGGAATAGTCCAATTTGGTCTGGAGACTCGCGGTGTCTTATTGGATTCCATTTGAGCTGATGAATGTGGTAGTTCTATATCCAGTACACCCAGCTGCAGCTTCCCCATTCGAAACGTAATTGTGTTTTTTATACGTGCTATTAATTAAGATGTAAAATTGAAGGCTTTACTTGTGAGGTAAATGGCGTAGTCACTGTTATCAATTAGGTGAAATGTAATGAATCAAACCCTTTCTGGTATTTGCCACAGGGAGACATTCATTACTTTTGCATCTTCGTCTGTAATTCCCAGTGGAAATGGAGGAGCGGCCCAGGTAAGTGATTGGCTTTTTGAATCCTCTTGCCCCCGTAGCCACAATCTTCACATTGACACGCGCGTACGTACACCCTCACATGCGCTTGTTTATCTCACCCAGCCGTAATCGATCTGTTCCTTCATATTTACGATAACGCAATTAGCTAATGGAGCTAGCAAGCAGGCGATGGGAGATTCGGAAGCACTCCCCAGTGGAGGTGATGATTGGGAAGGATGAATGGCCATGAGGGGCTCTGCTGGCTGCTCCTGGCTCTTCCTCACTGCAGAGAGCTCCTTCCTGACTTAAATGTATCATTACAGTTGCAGTCCATGTCCTTTTGCTGGCTGTGCGGGTAATGGGGGCCGGTCTCAGTGTGCCATCCTTCGCCCGTCAATCAAAAGAATAGGAGGAGGCACTAGCTTCTGCAATGCAATGGTGATATGCTGTCTGTGGGGAAAAATGATGTTAAATTTGTTCCAAGATTCTAGCCATGACTGCAGCGTTTATTGACTTTAAAACCATTTTTTATCATCACATTGCCTTATAGGGTTGTTCAAAGTATATAAAAAAAAGATCCTATCCATACTAAAATCAGTATAAATAAGTTAAAATACCATAAAATGACCAAATTAGAGCTTTCTTAAACAGAGTAGAGTATGTAGCGTTACCAACACTCGTATAGAACCACATGGTAACTTAAAGGTGCACTGCGTAACATTTTTCGTGGAGAGTTTGCCACTTGCTTATCTCCATGGAAATGTAATTGCTTTGTCTAGAATATTCCACAGTATAGATTAAACCTTTCTATCACAAGGGAGATAAGCAGGTTCCAGCACTACACTATGTTACAATTCAGATCTGTGGAGAGTCGCCCCTATTCACAGAAGAAAATTGTATTTTTGAGCAATCGTAACAGCTGTAATCCATAAACGCTAGATGCATATGTCTAATGTCATACCATAGAACATTATAGGCAAAACAATAACATCTCCATGGAGACAAGGAGGTGGTCTTAAGTGTTTCATCATCATTGTGGTATCAAAATTGATAAATTGTACAGTATGTGTATTTTTTCTGTAGAGACTGCCTATTCCAGTGCTGAAATTATCCAGAGTCTAGTAAAGGTGTATGGAGTTTAAAAATACAGTGGAGCACTTCCTGCATCACATGACATGGAATACAGTGTTTTCAGTTTTAAAGAAGAACAGCCTAAATATGCAGGAATTGTGTGTTAAATGTGTGAATGAAAAAACACAACTCCAGGTATGTTTGTGGTGAGGAAACATTATTTCATATCTTAAAATCGAGTTTGAGGTTTTAGTATGGTGACAGCTTTACTGCCTTTTCTTCTCTGAGGTCTGGCAGAAGTTGTGTACAATACTTATTCATCATGTATCAAATATGTTAGAATAAAAATGTTAGCATGGTTTTATAGGGCCTAGTCTGAGTTAAACATCTGTATTTTGACTCAAGTGAAAGATCTGGCCTTAGAATAACCCTCAAGGATGACACTGAAAGTGTTTGGTCCCATTATAACCAAGAAGATGAACTCAAATATTGGCTTTGTGAAATACATTTTATATTCCTATTAAAGCAGCATGCTCCAAAGAGATGTGTAGAAAAAGATGAAAAAGATTAAAACGAACCAACTAAAGATAGATAACTATATGAAAAGGAGCAGAAAGAAGAGTTAGCTTATGTTATCTGCCCTTTTCCAGACAATAAATCAACACTGATACTTAAAAATGACAAAACATGGAACCCAAGGAAATAAACCCACACACACACACAGACACAAGCACGATAGGTCTTCTTTAAGGTTAGATACACTTTACTGTCCACAGAGCACATGGCACATCTCTTACCTTTTAGAGCCTATTCCATAGGTTACGTGCCCTATTTGTCATCATACAAGGTGTGCAATGAAATTTAGCATATACATAGATCGAGGCTGAAGGTTTGCCCTGGGTTGTGGTCAACCAGGGTACCCAAAGGAAACCTCTAGCACTGAGACAATTACAGAAGGGCCTGGCAAAGCAGCATAGTCTAATGAGATCTGTGTGTGTACTAACCCAGTTGTTTAGCTCTTTTCATAAGTGCAGCTTCAGGCTACAGTTTAATCGTCTATCCTTGTTTCTTTCCTTTCACCGCTATCACTTTAATCTGACCAGCAGCATTAGTCTGTGTCATACCCCAGTGAATGCATGACTTATTCCTTTCTCTTCTGTTTTGTACGCTCCCAGAATGGCTGCTATACAAAGTGAGATGGCTCTGGGATAAGGGAGTCCACAAACCCACCCCAGGTAGTTATGCTTGGCTGTGCGTTTGAAGGAAGAGGGGCAGCAGGCAAAGCATCCCCCCAGGGTTATGGGACTGTGTTCACAGTACATCTTTGGCAGTGGGAGTGCCTACATCTCACTGCTTCATGATAGACTCCATTCTCTGTGACTCACTTCTCCTCACGCATCATACCACCAGTATAAACACGGGTTTATGATGCAGCAGACCATGTCTAAATGTGGACATGGATCAAGTCCTCATTGCTCTACTGTGTGTGTGGACACTAAAGGTGCATTGTGCAACTTTTCTGGTGGAGGGTCCGTCACCTGCTTGTCTCCATGGAGATGTTATTGCCTTGTCTAGTGCCACAGTAAAGATTAAACCTGTCCATCACAAGGGAGCCAACTATAGGCTACATTACAGATCTGTGGAGAGGCGACCCTATTCACAGAGAATTATTGTACTTTGCAAGATAGATGTGTTTAATGTCATATCATGGAACATTTCAGGCAAACTTAATGGAGACAAACAGGTGAAGGACCCTCTTCTAGAAAAGTTACACAATGCATCTTTAATCACTGCAGTATTTTTAAAGGTGCACAGCATAACACCTGCTTATCTGGAAATGTCATCGCTTTGTCTAGAATGTTCCACAGTATAGATTAAGCGTGTCTATTACAAGGGAGACAAGCAGGCTACAGCATTAGACGACATTACAATTCAGATCTGTGGAGAGTCGCCCCTGTTCACAGAAGGAATTACTGTAATGAATAAATGCTAGGTGGATGTTTTTACCATTTACCATTAATGTCATACCATGGAACATTCCAGGGAAAGCAATAACATCTATGGAGATAAGTAGTACCTTCCACCAGAAAAGTTGCGCAGAGCACCTTTAAAGATAACACTGAAATATTACCATTGAATTTAGGTCATAACCAAATGCGACTGGGGAGGGGGAAATCAACTAAAACACGATAAATTATGATTATGAAAACTCTTTTGGTAACCTGTCTCTGTTTCTTTGTTTGAATTACTTTTTGTTTCAGATTTATCTCCTGGACCCTGGTGGCTTTTTGGAGTTTTCTTGTTTTTAAGAAAGTCTTTTTTTGGCCCCTTTTCTTGAGATTTATGGGCCCATCCCTTTTATCGGCTAATATGAATCTCATTGGTATTTTTGTCACTGCAGTTATCTGTCCCAGGCCTGCCGTCCAACCGGATAAGATTAAAGCAGAGACTTTTACAGCGATTTTCTATGATAGATTGCTCTCAGACGTGTGGCACTTACCATTCTAGCTGAGAATTTATCCACTTGATTTGATTCTCGGCACGACACACTTTTAATACTCGCAATCCCATGGTGCACTTGGTGACTTAGTGAGAACCAAGCGTTGTCCGGCCAGAGCCTGACTGATGGCTCACTGCTGCTGATGTCAGCTTATGCATTCCACATCGCACTCACTGGGTTTGGACTCCATCTTTTACAGCTCCTGTATTACACAAAATGGACCCTAGTGAGCTTTAAGTTGTGTTATAATGTTACTTCACCAAAAACATACCTGGAGTTGTGTTTTGTTTCTTTCACACATATTTGAGTAATCCTGCATTATTACCGTACCTTTGGGACTATAAGTCACTCCAGAGTATAAATCGCACCAGCCAAAAAATGTGTAATGAAGAAGAAAAAACTTGTAGAAGTTGCACTGGACTATAAGTCGCACTTTTTGGGTGAAATTTATTTTATAAAATCAGACACCAAGAACCAACATTTCATCTTGAAAGGCAAGTTATAGAAGTTATAGTAATTAAAACAACCGAATAGAGTGTCATTCGTTCATTCGTTTTTCAATATGGAGCCAAAAATAAGAAAAAAGAAAAAAAAACTCTTTTCTTTATTATTTGTCTCTAAAACCAAAATGAAAAGACAGATAACGATTATTTTTTTTCATGTTTCATTCATATATAGGATTCATATATTTGGTCTATGGGTTGTCAGTGTGAAAAATTGAATATAGAAGTCGCTCCTGAATATAAGTCACAGGGCCTCCCAAACCCTGCGACTTATAGTCCATAAAATACAGTAGTTTGTCTACGTCTCCAAAGCTCAAAATGTTCTGTTCCTTGTCAAGAAGTTAACAGCTATTTTTTACCTTTAGTTCAGTAGAGATGGTCAATTCCAAGGCTGAAATACTTCAAACGATTCAAGTGAGTACGTATGGAGTTTAAAAACACAGTGGAGCACTTCCTGTATTACCACGTGACATCACAAGTGTTTACAAGTGTCATCACAAGAAGAGCTCATCCCAAATATGCAGGGTTTGTGAATGAAATGAACAAAACACAACTGGGTGTGTTTGAGATGAGGAAACAATATAATAATATAGATCAGAAAATAGCGTAATATTGGCCCTTTCAATTCTCAATTTTTTCTTTTTTTTTTTTACTGCGCCTCTTAAAAGAAGGCACTGATCCATTCTTATATCAGTGACAAGGCCTGGCTTCATGCTCCGCTGGCTGAAACTATGTGAGGCCACGTTGTGTTTTTGGTTTCTCATACGCCGCGGCTTCACTATACATGTTCTGTGGAGTGTTAACATGAGGCATTTGGTGTGAAGGACAGAACAGATGTTACAGATCACTGAAGTGGAAGGGAGACCAACCTATAATACTGTTTTATTGTATTCCCTTTGAGTTGCATGCATTTATTTAACAATTTATATAACAGCTGACCTTGGAGTTGTGCTCTTCAGTTTGGCTCAGGGTTTTAATAATTTCTGGTACATTGTGCTGGATATAGGGAAGGTTGTTGTCACGGTAAGAGATTCTAGTTGGTTTCAGGGCATTGTCTTGACTAATAAAGCATCAGAAAATAGAAAAAGCAAGGCTATTTTGCTGTTACTGATACTTGCAGCTGATGTCTGTCAGAAGTACTATTGCTCAAGTAAAGGCTGCTACACACTACAGGATTTTTCGGTCTTAAACAATTTTTAAACTTGTGGCAAAATGCGCACACCACAGACATGAGGAGAACCTTATGACACTAAAAATCTCCGATCACAAAGACTGCAGCGGGATCTGTCTGTGGGCCATGGGAAATAAAGTTGTGAGCCCGATCGTGTCAACTGTTTCCTGTCTACGGGGAGGTGTGACCCGCCTCTGTGTGTGATTTTGAAGCTGCTGGGGAAGAAGAAATCGCAGCCAGAATCTCCTGTAGTGTGTGGAGACCTTTAGACTTAAATCTGAGCTTTGTTTCTCGCAATCTGACCAGAAAGAGTTAACGTTTTAGCTTTAACAGTTTTTCAGTTCGTCACTTTTACCTTAAGTTGAAAATCAAACGGGACCATGAACACTCACATGATGACAGGCCCCTGAAAATGAAATCCATTTTGTTTGTTTTTTTTCTTAGGTTTTTTGTGTTTGCTAACGTGTTCATTGTGTCTCCATGGTAACTGATGAACATTCCGCCAGTAGAGATACATGTACAACACCTTTAGCATGATGTCTCTGCAAAGTATCAAAACTACGGCTGAAAATCTAAAACCTTACAATGAACTAGCTTAAAGGATAGTCTGATTTCAACTATTTTGGAATGGTTTATGATTGGAAAAAGAAAAAAAAAAGAAGCATATGAAACCCAATTACCCAAAGTACATATTAAACCCAAATGTACGATACGGTATGCATATAAATGAAAGGTGATAAAAAAAATAGACATTTTCTCCACTTTTCTTTCCTTCCTATATGGAGCTGGAGTTATTCATTCATGTATTCAGTTTCTACATACTGGACCTTATCCTGCTAATGCACAGGTGAAAATGACTGCTGACTTCACAAAAGGGATTTTCCTACGCTCTGGGACAGTGCACCTCTCACTCTGAGCTGGTTAGAAATAGGATTAAAGTGAATTTTTCTGGTCAATAGTGATGAGGACCTTGATATATGGGTTAATATAGAGTAGATGTCAGCTTAGACTTCGCGTATTGGCCTTAGCGAGCATTCGGCGAGGTGTAGATCCTGTGTTAAATGTATTTTAAGACTCATAGTAGAAAACTGGGGCAATTTCCATCTCGCGGGGAGGTATTTTATCATCACGCCAGAGTAGCCAGGTGCTACAGTATGTGTCATGTTATATTTTACCCCAATGAAAAATAATGAGCAAGAGCTTGTATTTGAGCGTATGGATCGGCTCTGGAAGCTGTAAATAACGTCAGAAATGCAGCAGGAATTACGCACATGAAGGTAGCACCATAAATCTACTTGTTTACCACGTAGCCTTCTGAATTTTTAGTTTTTTAGCATCATGTCACTTTTTGGTTCTTTCTTAAACCTTTCTGTCTTTTCTTTTTTTTTTTGTTCTTTTTTTAATCATTAAATTTATTGCATATATACATACAAATTATTATACACATAGATTCAAGAAAGCGGGTAAAACAAATAGATGACAAGAAGTAGGGGCAATTAAATGGTTCAGATTGAAAATTTAAGTTCTTTACAAATTAATGATAAATATTTAGCTATTTTAAAGTTTTTTTTTTCTATTTTAGATTGCATTTGAAAGGAAAGATGTTAGGATTGGCATTTATTCCACTTACATCAATGAATAAACTATTTTCCATATAAAATGAGAGCTTGTTATGGTGATAGAATCCACACATGAGCAAATACAGCCCAAAAAGTTTTAAGACCGTCTGAAAACTCAAGAAAAAAAACAACACAGATTTTAACAGCACATTTTCAGGAGTCTGTGGTCAATATGAGCGTTAGCTTGTGATGGAAATGTTATGCCTGAGCGGTGTGTAACGGCGCAACTCATTTCATCTGTTGTAGTTTCAGCTAAGTCAGCTCTTTCTGGTCAGATTGTGTTAAAAAAAAAAAAAAAATCCAGATTAAAGTCTGAGTACGAGAGCTTCAGACACAGTAGAGCCGATAGTTAGCATCACACCCCAGGGAATGTTGATCATCAGCTACAGAGTACAAATTCATGCAAAATATTAAGCCAGTTAACTACAATACTATAATTTGGTTTTCAAGATGCACTCTGTCACTTTTCTGGTGGTCCATCAAATGCTTTTCTCCATGATGTTATTGCCTTGTCTGGAATGTTACACAATATGGCATTAAACCTTTCTGTTATTAGGTTCTTTTTACAGACCAAGTGTTTGTTTTCATACCTGACAGTTTCGACTGCTCACTAACAGCCTTCCTTAGAGTGGTCACTATCGCTGTCTTCCTACCAGTGGAGGCAGGACGACAGCGCCATCTTCAGTCCATCTTCCTCAGGACAGTATCCCAAGTGTGTGAGAGTAAAAAAGCCCCCTTGTCCCGGTTTATAGTCCCGTGGGCATGTTTCCTCTTTAAGTCTGTTCTGTTAATAATGCTCTGTAAAGTGTCTTTGGGGACATGTGTCTGTGAAAATCGCTATATAAATAAAGTTACCTTACCTAACCTTAATCCAGCGAAGATGTTTGTTTGCTGAAACCTGTTTAAATCAGATGACCGGACACGTCACAGCAACATCACATGACCACTCTGAGGAAGACCACCAGTGGGCAGTCGAAACTTTAAGGTATGAAAACAAAAACCCTTGGTCTGAAAAAAGAACCTAATAACATAAAGTATCAGAAGACCAAATTAACCTTATGGGACTATTAAACCTTTCTGTCTTCCCGGAGACTAAACCAGACCAAGTTACAGGCCACATCTGTGGAGAAGCAATCCCGCTCACAGTCAGAATACCTGTTTTTCTAGATAAGATAAAAACCATCTGTAATTACGGTAAATAAATGTACGGTAGCGCTGTTTATTGTCATTCTGTGGAATATTCCAGGCAAGGCAGAGCAATGGCATATCCATAGAAACAAGCAGGTGACGGACCCCCAACTAAAAAGTTACATAGCGCACTTATTGTTCATGATAAGAGTTAGCTTTGTGTATCTGCAGCTCCGCACTAACACTTGACCATAAAAAGTTCACTTGTTGACGTGACCCTAAGACTGGAGTTGGTAACTGCCAGTCAAACAGCCCCATTAGGATCTAAGTCGTTTGGTTCCTATACAAAAACAGAGCTTTTTCCCCCGTCATCTTAAACAAACCACATCTTCTCTTGGCCAAGCACTTCAATTGTCTGTTGTTTCACCGGAGAGAGATGAATAAATATTTCTTCTTCTGTTGCGTTAATTGGCCCGTTTGTGTTTGGATTTAGCGTAGCAGCAATGGCACGATCCACTTCTATAATTACTGCGAGGAAACCTATAATTTCTTCTGCCAATTATTAGAATACTCACTTCTATTTCAGTCCTTATAAAATGTGTCTGCTGATTACACGTTTCATCAGGAAGAAAGTTCACGCTCGAACCTCTCATTGAAGAAGCTTATAGGCTACCTGTATCCATGACAACGCGGAAGGCAGAGTGGTGCGTGAGACAAAGGGGGAAACTGACCATATTTGTTTTGTTGCCTTCACACTGCATTAGGAGAGTTGAAAGTGTCTACCCAGAATGCACCGGGAGAGCTCACTTGCACAACCCACTTCAGTTTCCTTTTTTACATGGTGACATTTCATAAAACATCAGACTTCACAAAGGCGCTTCTGTTCTATCTTGTATTTTTCCTTTAAGTTCAGATGTTACACAATCTTTGATGTACTCGCTTGTATTTATTCGGCTAAAATTACAAACTCCAGAAGAAATATTTTTTCTTTTATTCTCTGGCTTTTAACTTTTTAATTTTTTTTATTGTTTTTATTTATTTATTTCTTGCTATTTTATGGGTTTGCTTTTATTTTAGCATTTATACCCTCTGTTATATCCCTTTTGTTGTTTTTAATGTTGTCTTTATGTATGCAGCACTGGTTTTCTTTATAAAATATGCTGTAGAAATAAAGTGAATTTGGATTTAAATTTGAAATGTAATGCACAGATTTACCATAATGGCTCCGTCATTTATGCGACCAAAATTACCTTAAAGCCGTCTCGAGGGACCAAACTCCAAAAGTGAGCTGTAGACATTCTCTGTATATAGTTACATATTTTAGAGAAAAACAACAAATGCTTTACACATATGCATAATTTAGGCTCACTTTCAGTACTGCCAACAAAGTTAATGTTGAAAATTAAATAAGAATATAGTGACTTAAAAAAAAGTATTAATACTGTATTTTTATGCTAATTTTGGTTTCCACAAAGATCGTTGTAACTGTAAAAGAATATATATTAATTAAGGTTGTCAAAAATATTGAAGATCGTATACTAATCGATACTAAAACTAGTATCAGAACTGTACATACTCTTTTGAGCAGATATTGATACTAAAAAAGTCACATTCACTGGACAAAAATGAACCTTTCCTGAATAGCTTTAGAATGATTTTGAACTGTATCAGAACAAGTATAAGAGCACATATGGTTGTATACACCCATGGACCACTATGGAACAGACCTGGACCACTGAGGGATCACATATTATATATAAGATCACATGGTAATAAAAATATACTGTATTTTCCGGACTAAAAATCGCTCCAGAGTATAAGTCACACCAGCCAAAAAATGCACAATGAAGAAGAAAAAAACTAATTTGATAATATCATACATCAGGAACAGACATTTCATCTTGAAAGGCAAGTTAAAGTAATAACACTAGAACAGAGAACAACAGCTGTGTTAATGTAACATATGAACAGTTATTCAGAAAACTAGAGCATAAACAGAACAAGCTTATCAAACTCTCAATCTCACTCCAAATCACTAAATCCATTGAATTCTTCATCCTCAGTGTCACTTCTGAGCAACTCTAGCTAAATCCAGCTTTTAGCCCACGATTTGCTTTTTTGT
This sequence comes from Odontamblyopus rebecca, assembly GCA_030686955.1. Classification (NCBI taxonomy): domain Eukaryota; kingdom Metazoa; phylum Chordata; class Actinopteri; order Gobiiformes; family Gobiidae; genus Odontamblyopus; species Odontamblyopus rebecca. The sequence continues at coordinate 14,198,260 of CM060657.1, forward strand.
TTTCTTCATTGCAGTTCGAGTATCCTCCACTTTTCTCCAGTCAAACACAAGTTTCTCGCTCACCCCAAACTTTCTTTCTGCTGCTCGATTACCGTTTTCAGCTGCAGATTTCACTACTTGCAGCAGGACAGCGGCTCTTTCTGCAGGAGACATGTGTAGTAGAGCGAGAAGTGACAGTGGTACAGGAGGAATAGCATGAGAGGTGTAGCAGATACTGGCACACAAGCCTAGAGCGCCCTCTCGTGTTTGTCAGTGTGAAAATAACCAACAGGAAATGATATATTTTATATACAAGTCGTACCTGAGTCTAAGTTGCAGGAACTTCCCAAACCATGAAAAAAGTGCGAATAATATATACGGTAATAAATATAAGAAAGTACTTTTATTTAATGTTGAAAATCACACTCGGTCTTAAGAAAGTATTTTTAATTATCACGGTAGTATTGGAATCGGGTATCAAGTCCATTCCTTAGTATTGAAATAGAGTTTGAAATTTTAGTATTACTCATTATTATTGTTTCAACTTAAATGACATTATATATCATCACAATAACTTGGTCACTCTGATGTTATTGCAGTAAACAATGTCAGATTTCATTTCCAGACACTGTTGGCTAATTGATTTATCAGCAGCCACGCTGGTCACCCATCACACAGCGTGGCACTAACTCTGAAGAGCACATGCACAAAGGCTCACCAGTGTTTGCCAGCCTGCCCAGTGTTTCACAATGATCAAAAGTCAGGCTCCAAATTAAATGTGAAACGCCTGACTCTGCCTCTGACACAATCTTTTTATTAACATGTAATTATACCCCTGGAGTCGTCAGGAAATCTCCCAACTGTTCCAGTCCGCTTCATCCTCTTCCTTCAACATCATTCCCTCAAAGTGAATCCGGACGCTGTCAATTCTCCCTGGACAATTCTGATACTGTTTCCACCTCCCTTGAGCTCATTTGCCAGCAATTCCTCTTCCATCTTTCAAACTGTTTTCGCAAGACAGAATCAGGCCAATTCCACCGCGCAACACATTTCATTGAGTCCAAGAATTGAACACATGGTGACCTCGGAACGGCAAATGGTCAAGCTCTCTCTCCAGATTTCTTTTTCTTTTTTTTTGCCATCTGGTCTAAGCTAGCTGCACAATCACCACACTCATAATGATATCAATCAGACCTGATCACAGTACTTCCGTTTGATGGCGCATGCTAATTTAAGCTTCCATTAGAACCCCATCACGTTTGGATTCCGTCTCCAGCGCTGATTGCCATGATCCAGTTAACCTGCCTTGTCTCTCAGTAGGGGACATGTCTTGATTTGCTTGTTGTCGTGAAATGCCCTGATAACTTTAGAGTGAATAAGTCAACTAAAAGTGGTCGGAGTGAGCTGTGGCTGGGCTCAGTGCCAGTGTGTATTTGGAATGGGAAGTACTTTCTTTCTTTGCCAATTCGTGTTCTGGCAGCATTCGTATTCACAACTTCAGCTCATGGAGCGCGGACACTGAAGCTGGCATTCGCAGAAGGTATTACACCCGAGGGAGAAAGGCTCTCTCATACTTTGCCAGGTAAACATTAAACCTTGCTTATTTGTGAATCAGTGCTCACTTTTGACTGTGGAAAAGTCAGTGGTATTAACGGAAGCAGCAATTTGACCATTTTTGTCTATACACGGAGGGGAGTCGATGAAGTTCTGTCGTCCCGGGCCCTATTAATTAATATTAGAAGTGGGCCCATGTGAGTCTTCCTGCTTCAGGCCCTCAAATTTCTGTCGATAGGCCTTTATATCGTAGAATTTGTCTTTTACCTTTGATGAAAAACCTGTTGTATGCATGAGAGACATTTAACAGCACAAATCTCACCTTTTGTATTTCGATTTACGTCAGCTCTTTTTCTTGTGTTAAAATAAAGCTCAGATTAAAGTCTTATTTGACTAACAGAGCTTCAGAAAGAACAGTGCTTAATTAAATCAATTACAAAATAATATGAAGCCAGTTAACATAATTTGGGCTTGAAGCTATTATTCATGATAATAGTTAGCTTTGTGCAGCTGCAGCCCCACACTAAATGTAGCCATAAAAAACTTATTGATGTGATCCTAAGATTAGAGGGAGGAGAGCTCTCTCAGGGTTTGCCAGGTTCCCAACATTAAACCTTGTGTATTTCTTAGCCAGTTCTCACTTCTAGCGGTTTCAAGATAACAGCTATTTTTGGTGTAATAGAGATTGACATTTCCAAGGGTGAAATTCTCTAAATGATTGTAGTGAAAAGGTATTTATGAGTTAAACATGTGTGAATAAAACAAAACACAACTCCTGTTTGTGTGGAGGAGACATTATAGCATAGATCAGAAAATAGCGTAATATTTGCCCTTTAATCCTGGCTTATTTCTTAGTCAGGTCGCATGTCAGTGGTTTTGACAGAAGCAGCAGTTTCTGTATATATGCATATAAGTTGATTTGGACTTGTCAAGAAACATTTGCTTTTCAAGAATGGAGAACTACAGATCAGCTGAAACTGTGCTCTAGTGACAGTTTTCTTTGGTTTTCATGATGCACTAGGAATGTCTTTTTCAAATCTTCATGCCAATAGTCCCACTTTTCAGAAAATATTTTAAATTGTTATTCATTTGTGCGATGATTTGTTGTGTGTTCATCTCTTTAAAAGTCCAATATTACACAAAATGGACTCTTAGAATGTTGTTAACTCCTCAAAAACAAACCTGGAGTTGTGTTTTGTTTCCTTCACACATTTGAGTAACCGTTCATTATGAGTCTGTCTACATCTCCAAAGCTCAAAATGCTCTGTTCCACCTTGTGATGTCATGAAGCTGTAGCTTTCACATTAACAGCTCTTTTTACCTTTAGTTCACCTTTTGAGTTTAGTTCAGTATGGGCAATTCCAGAGCTGATGTGATCCAAATGACTCTAGTGAAGTTGTAAACACAGTGGAGCACTTCCTGTATTACCACATGACATCACAAGGTGGAACAGAGTATTTTCAGTTTGAGACAGTGTGAATGAACCAAAACACAACTAACGTATAACACAGATCAGAAAACAGCGTGATATGATCCCTTTAAAGTTCAGCAAAGCCAATTGGCATGTGTTTTGGAGAGTGTCCATTAGCCCTTTTGGTTACCCTCCTAACTATGCACTTCTGTACTAACAATTAACTGTGACACTGTTATCTTGACAAAATCCAACCCTTAATTGCAATTGTGCCATTGTAGCAGTTCCACCGAGACACTTTAATCCTCTTTTTCCTACACTTGAATGATAACCAATAGGCTATTCACTGGTTTTTATGCATACAGGCTCGGTTAAGTTAAATTGTTTGGGGCTTTTCCTAATTGAGCTGTTTGGAGCAATGCAAAGAGAAAAAAAAAGAAAAGAGAAACCAGAGCAGAACTGCGGTGAGACGCTTTACAGGTGCCAAACAGGTAGCTGCCCTCACAATGACACATCTGGCTCTTCCACCTGGGTGAGCGGAAAAACTGCCAACTACCACTGAGCCTCCTCCTTCTTCTTAGTCTCTCATTTAAAATATGCTTTTTCTGAATCCTTCATGCACGTTTTTCTATTCCTTTTGGTTAGGTATACAAGGCCACGTTTATCCCGCTGCCCCTGCACAGCAACAAAGAACAGTAAGCACAAAAAAAAGAGCCAAAGTGTTAAAATGAAACTGAAACTAACATTTGGAAATGAGTTTTTGGCATATATTGCATTTTTGATCTAAATATGTTATGTGTTAGCAATTACTATCTTTGCTTAAAGGTGCACTGTGTAACTTTTCAGGTGGAGGGTCCACCAACTGCTTATGTCCAAGGAGATGTTTTTGTGTTGCCTGGAATTTTCTACTATACAGCATTAAACTTATCAATTACCAAAGAAACAAACAAGTCGTCAAGGTTAGAATAGCTTTATTGTCTATCGAGGTAGAAATTGGTCTTTGGTTCATCACCACATAAAAAAACAGCAGAAGACAACATAGACAGAAACACTAAAATAAAATAAAATTTAAAAAAAGAATGTGCATTAATTAGACAGTTCATTTTCCCACAGCACATGGGACAGAGGTCAAATTACTTGCCTCATGCTGGAATGGGAAAAATTTCCTCTTGAAAATATCTCTTAACATTCAGAACAAAATATATAACTTCTTTTACCGAAATAAGTAATAATTTAGTGCTATGATTGTAGATTCTGTAAAAATCCGCCCTTTTATTCAGTCCTTTATGTGGATCCCTTTTTATGTTCTTTCGATGTTCTTGAATCCCTCAGCCGTCTAGTTGGATCCATCGCAAAGGAGAAATTCAATTCTGGCAACTGTACTGAAGTTTTTCGATCGAATACGTTTCACAGCTCATCCAAGCTGCTTTTTTAAGTGTTAGCAGCCATGTTTGTTTTTCACACGATGGGACCATGCCTCTCTCTGATTGGATCCACTTGTCTTTGTAAAGTTTTGTCAAAGTGCTTGGTTTTGGCTGGCCAAGTAAACAAATTACAGGTCAGATCTGTGGAGTTTCTGCCAAACAGATAGCTGCCCTCACAATGTCACATCTGGCTCCTCCAACTGGTTACACGGAAGAACTGCCAACTACCACCTCTCCTCCTCCTCTCCCTTCACTCTCGTTCACACTGCAGTAAGAGACAGGTGACTTTCTTTCTTAGGTCGAAATCATGCCCAGTGCCCTTTGTGGATATTCATGCGGCAAGAGTGACAGACTACCTTTCCCCCGAGGAACCACAGCTCAGGTCTTGTCACCGGTGTGGACAAAGAAGATCCCTATAGCCCTCTGAAATTAATAAGAGCTGAGCGGCAGTCTACACTTCCTGCCAGAGTGGACTTATTCAGACTGACAGAACCTGTGACTTGTCCAAACTTAGTTCTGACCAGGACCGGACTTGAGAAACTGCCAGTTCATATCAAGTTCCTGCTACTCTTCCTTGACCTGATTTGGGAAAGTGACTCCAAGATGACTTTGGCAAACTTACGGTATCATTGCAGCTTTTTCAGATAATCCGTTTTTTATGGTTTCTGAAAGTGGTCAAGTGATTACAAAATTAAAAGTCTAATTAAAGGTTCCTTATTACGCAAAATTGACTTTTGTAAATCTTAAGCCTCCTAGAATGTTGTTACGTCTCCAAAAAGACACCTGGATTTGTTTTGTTTCACCATAGTGGCAATAACATCTCCCTGGAGAAACGCATTTGTCGGACCCTCCACCAGAAAGTTACACAATGCACGTTTAATAAAATAGTTTAATTTGTTCATTAACTTTTTGTTTGGCATACACTATTTTAATATTTATGAAACCATTCCAGCTATGCTCCAAGTGTGCGCTCTGTAATCGCTGCATCTAGCTCTTGTTCACTGATCTGTGTAGAGACAAATATGTGATGAGCGCAGCCTACAGCCGATTGGTACGCCTCACTAAATCATATTTAAACATCTGACTTCAACCCGGGGCCAAGCACTGATGCAAAAAACTGCTCTGAAAGTTAAAGGCGGCAAAGTCAGCCAAAAACACTCAACTCGCACTGTTTTTGCTGCAGAGTTTAAAGTCAAAGGTGCACTATGGAACTTCTAAGGTGGAGGGTCCTCTATTTGTGTCCATGGAGATATTTTTTTCTTTTTTTTTTGCATTGAATGTTCCTCAGTAGGGCATTACATATATCTGCCATGCTTTTATTCAATTACAAGTGTTTTAAAGCTCAGAAATACCTTGAAAAACATGAATTCTTACCATGTGTTTGCTTCTCCATCTGACCATCAACTTGTCTTCACTGTGATTACCAAATTTGTTTCCTTACTGGAGAATAATCAAGGCATAACAGTGATATCTCCGTGGAGACAGGCAGGTGGCAGACCCTCCACTCAAAAAGTTACACAGTGCACCTTTACAGGAAGTCCACACACCTTCACTAGAATAATTTAGATAATTTCAATGCTGGAACTGCCCATCTCTACTGAACTAAAAGTAAAAGGAGCTGTTAACTTGAAAACTACCACTTAATGACATCACAAGGTGGCATTTTGAGCTTTGGGCTGTGTAAACAGACTAATAATGCAGGATTACTCAAACATGTGAAACAAAACGCAAATCCAGGTATGTTTTTGAGGAGGTAACATTATAACATGGCTTGAATTGTGTAATATAGGAGCTTTAATGTACATTTTATGGCACACTGCGGAACATTCCAGGCAAAGCAATAACATCTCCATGGAGACAATAAGGTGTTTGACCCTCTACCGCTACCTTTTTTCACAAAACGGATTCATAACAGACTCAGACTTTAAGCCATAGTGAAGGGCTTCATATGTAGTACTATATACACTGCCGATTTTATTTATTTTTTTCTTTGTTTCCACCTCAGAACCTCTTCCAAATGAGCTCAGTCCATTTTTAGCATTTTTAGAGTTTGGTGAGCAGTAGCATTTAATTAGCATCAACAGGCTCATGCAATATCTATGAGGCTTGACATTTGTGGCGAGACAGGGCTTCCCGGATGACCCTGTGGTTTTGGGCACAGAGAGTGTGAGGGAGATTAGACGTCATTACATCTTATAAAAAAAGTCACCCACCTGTATCCGAAGCCTGAAGATAGTCTCATTTTTGTGTGATAGGTCCATACTTTACGCTCTCCTCTCATAGTGAAAAATGCCACAATGATTCACTGAATATTATTTGGTGCGACACGTCTAGATATATCACTCATAGCTGTGACGATGTTCTCCTTTTTACAACTATATTCGCCAGTGATGTTCTAATATTCTTGTTGTTATGATATTGCTTTTGTCTTTTTGTTGTGTTCTTTTATAATTATTTAATTTTATGTTATTTTGCCTCTTTCTTTTTGCCTTTTCATCGAGTTCTGTCATGGTTCCTAGGACAGAGAAGCTATACTACTATAATAATTCTTCTTTTGTTCTCTTTTTTATTTATATTTTATTTTGCCTGTATACGCTACTCCTCAAATTATGCTTATGAATTTAAATCAAAACTTCTAATTCTAAGTAGTGAAATTCAAATTAATAATATAAAATTGTTAATGAACATGACAATAAAAGAGAATATAAAGTAATTGCAAATCATGAAAATTAAGTCAATTATATGAAATTTGCAAACTGAATATGATAATAAAAAAGAAGGAAAGACACAAGAATGAGGCATGAATAGAAGAATTACAAGGGAGCCAAGAAATTATAGGTAAAATAAAACATTTTGAAGAAGAAAATTATTTATGAGAAGAAAACACGTACAGTGCCCATACTTAAGTATACTCTGGGTCTCTTTAAAGGTCCTGTATAACACAAAATTGACTTTTGTGAGCTTTAAGTCATGTCATAACCTTGTTATCTCCTCAAAAACATACTTGGATTCACACATGTTTGATTAGTCTGTCTACATCTCCAAAGCTCAAAATGTTCTGTTCCTCCTTGTGATGTCATGAAACTGTAGTTTTCAAGTTAACAGCTCCTTATTACCTTTTGTTCAGTGGAGATTAGCAATTCCAGGGCTAAAATGAGCCAAATTATTCTAATGAAGGCGTATGGCGTTTAAAAACACAGTGGAGAACGTCCTGTATTACCTCATGACATCACAAGGTGGAAAAGAGTGTTTTCTGTTTGAGAGAAGTACTCACCCTAAATATACAGGTTTGTGTTTTAACCCTCGAAGACCTACGGTATCATATACGATACCGAGGAATATGTTTTATATAACCGCGCATAACTTTGTAACTGTAAAAGATAGAAACTTACTTTTTTCCCTCGGAAAGTGCAGACATAGCAGTTTCCGTACATTTCTGTGGCAGTATCCTACGTCACACACACGCAACAGGAACTTTGTTTTCAGCCAACTCATGTGCTCCAGCCATTTTCATTGGCCCAAACTTTGCCAAAGAGTGAAGTGAGTCAAGATGGTCGACTCCTCTTGGCTGTATTTGCTTTTAACAATTGAAAAAGATGCTCTCACTGAGGAGTTAATTCTCACATACATGGCAAATTACACATCTGGGTGTGCGTAATTGCGCATCCCTTTCTATTTTTATTTGAAAGGTTTATTTCACTCAAAATGAACAAATACAAATGTAATAAACGCCATGGAAATGCAGGAAATGACATGGCTCTGTTCTGTGTTCTGGCCCTGGACTTTACAGGAGCTGTTTCCAGGACTGGCACCAGAAAAGTAATGGAGCGATTGCACTTTTTTTTTTTTTTTTTTTTTAGGGCAATACGGATATTTTTTATTTACTTACAGACTTGGTATTTTGCATTTTTGTACCTACGGCCCTAAATTAAGCATTTTTTATGTCCAAAAAGTTGTTTATACATGTTTCCTGTGTGTTTTGTATAAAAGAGTGTGAATTTTATTTTCTGTTTTTTTTTTTTTTTTAAATCTCTATTTCTGGTCCTATGTCTTTTATTACAGTCACATGACACAACTACAGCAGCAGATTGTGAAATAACAAGCTGTACTGAAAAAGGATGTATAACACTTCATTATAGGATAAAAGGGGCAGTTTTAAAAGCAAAATTAAGAAAAAAATCCAGGTAAGGAGAAATGTACTAAAATTGCCCTTAGGTCTTCAAGGGTTAAACATGTGTGAATGAAACAAAACACGACTCTATGGGTACGTTTGTGATGAGGAAACATTATAACATAGATCAGAAAATGGCATAATATGGACGCGTTAAGAAACATTAAAAACAAAAATGACTAAACTATAAATATATATATGCCATAGCCACTCTTCACAATCTGAAATCAAAATGCAGTACAAGTCGTCACTCCACAAAATCAACAGTGTGCAGAGGCAAAGCTGGAGCAGGCTGTATTGGAATTGGCAGGAGAGATGGCTTAGGGCCAGTGGGTAGTGTTTCACCACATCTAATCTCAGGTGGAAAAAATCACAAGTCTCGAGCCCTCAAGCTTTGCCCTGGCCGGTATCGCCTCACTGCCCACATACTCTACAGTCTGCAAACGCCACATCCAAAAAACGTTTTCGATACGGCGGTGTCTTCGTGCAGTGGGATTGGAGCTTATCGTTAGAAGGACGCATCGACAAAAAAAGGTGCAAAGTCTGACAGGAATGAGGTGTGCGTTATGGATATGAAGTATAATCGATTTTAACATTTAGAGGATATGAATGACCTTTAGATCAAGATCAGATAAGGTTCCCTGTAGACCCTTTAAAATCCTATGTCATCAGAATGTTGAAAAGTTTGGAATGGAGACAGCTGGAGGCAAAGGGAAGCTGACATCATATATTTTCAATAATTAGCTGATTTAGCAGATGGAAATGCTAATGGTTTTAAGAGTAAAGAATTTTGGATTTACAAGGTGCACATATTAGTTTGCTTCTCTGTTAAGAAGGATGGGAAAATAAAGTTTTGTCACCTCAAAATCATATTTGAACTTCACAAAAACTATAATTTACAATGAAATGGGTAATTTATCTGTATGAAATGTGAAACTGTAGTGAGCTCAACATTTCTGTAAGGATTTGTCTAGTAAAACCTAAAAATCTGGATTTTTCCTTTTTCAGAAATGCTTCATGTCTGTGATAACCTCTTCTTAAAGATCCTATATTATGCAAAATTCTCGTGTGAGTTTTTTGTCGTGTTATTATGCTGTTACCTCATCAAAAACATACCAGGAGTTGTGGTGTTATGAAGCGGTAGTTTTAAAATGAATAGCTACTGAATAGTTACCTTTTGTTTAGCTGAAATAGGTAATTCCAGTGCTGAAATGATTCTAGAGAAGGTGTATGGAGTTAAAAAGCACAGTGGAGCATTTCTCGTATTACCGCATACATATGTTTTCTGTTTGAGCGAAGAACTCAGCCTAAATATGCAGTGTTTTTGTGTGAATGCAACCAAACAACTCCAAGTATGTTTTTGATAAGGAAACATCAGAAAACCGTGTAATACTGGCCCTTTAAATTAACCTTGTTTCTCATCTACGCCCTTGACTCAAATGGTAAATCCAAATTCTCTGCCAATATAAACTATTTTATGCTCACTTTGTATTGCAGAATATTCTTGCTTCTGTTTGGTCTGTTGGGTTTGAGGCCTGTAGTCCATGGCGATTAATCAACCTTAGTCTGACAATATTCTAAAGGTGCAAATGCTTTTCTCCGTGGAGATGTTATTGCTTTATCTGGAATGTTTCACAGTATGGCTTTAAACCTTTCTATCTTCATGTAGATCAAAACGGACCATGATACACGTCAGATCTGTGGAGAGGCGACCCCGCTCACAGCCAGAATGCCTGCTTTTCTAAGTATTTTTGAGTTATTAAACCATGTGTGATTGAATAGATGTAAGGTAGAGGTGTTTAATGTCATACTGTGGAACATTCCAGACAGCAATGATATATCCATGGAAACAAACAGTTGACGGACTCCCAACCAAAAAGTTACATAGTGCACCTATAATTAGTTGTCTTACTGTGATTTATTTAAGCAGCATCTCCCAGACCTCTCCCAAGACTGTTTTTTCAGTATGGATGTTTATTTTCTGTATGCGTTGTTGTTGCAGTTTGGGTCAAATACAGGGTCAAACCGTGCAGATACTGAATCATTTGAATTATTTTGAGAACAGAGAAAATAGAGGGGCCCGTGTGACTGGCCTATCCATGTGGGTCTACAGTGTGAATATGGACTTTGGGATAGTTTTTGTATTTGTGTAAAGTCAGAAAGTTACACTGGGAGAACCAAAAAACAAACATATTTACCCCTATTCTCTTTCCATATTCCCAGGGCAGAAAATCCTCTTCACATTGTGTTCTGAGGTGTTTTGAGGTCAGGAATGTGATTCTTGGAAAGGAAAACGGCAAGACCTGATATAAAAAGTATTACATTGTCCTAGGGTAAGATTTTTCATGGCCAAGTTATGCTGTAAACCTAAGATACTCCATAATCAAAGTGACATGATGAGAGTCCCAGAAAATGCGAGAGCTTAAAGTGTTCATATTACATTTTCTTATCTATGTTATAAAGTTTGCTCATCAAAAACATACCTGGAGGTTTGTTCTGTTTCATTCACACATGTTTTAACACACAAACCCTGCATCTTTAGGCTGAATTCTTCTCTCAAACAGAATTGCCAATCTCTACTGAACTAAATGTAACTTGAAAACTACAACTACATGACATCACAATTTGGAACAGAGCATTTTGAGCTTTGGAGATGTAGACAAACTAATAATAAAGGGTTATTCAAATATGCGTGAATGAAACAAAACGCAACTCCGGGTATGTTTTGAGGAGGTAACAACACTATAACATGGCTTAAAGCTCACAAGAGTCAATTTTGCGTAATATCAGACGTTTAAAGACTAGGATTTCAGATTGTTTTTGCCAGCTTTGAAACACATTGTTATTGTGCGCATGGGTAAGCTGCTGAATAACAAGGCAAGACTGGATGATGCCATTTTGCGTGCCATCTTAAACGCTGAACGTTGGCACCGATCACTCCACCCTCAGGACATGGAGCAGATGTATTCTTCACAATCATCCCAAAGCATCTGAATAGCTCCTCTTGACTCTTGGAGAACTGAAACACCCCTTCCACCTCCAGTCTAGCGAAGGAAGGAAGGGACCTGCTCGGATGGTACTGAGTCTCCAATTCGCCTGGCAGCCTTCCTGTTGCCTCGTGCACTCTGTTGCTATGGTTGCGGCCGGTGTTTCTCTGCACTGTTGGCGAGCTCCATCTGTCTTGGGTGTCAGCTGGGTGGAAAAAGCTGTGATTCTACTCATTTTCTCACCGGGGGGTTGCATCCATCCTGCTGCCATTCCTCAGTCAATATCAGTCAGACTTTGGGCACAGATGAGCGACTGTCTGCAGGGTGGGCAAGACAGCTGTTTTTGGACTTGCCGCTTTTGCTCGGTGTAGAAGCAGATGGGGAATAGGAAGCTATAGTATGTGCTTATGTTACAGATATGCGGTTTTCTAAACTTTAGGAATGCTGGACTACACAACTTTTAAGGTGCATTGTGTAAATTGTCTGGTAGAAGGTCTGTCACCTTCTTGTGTTTGTGGAGATGTGCAAGAATGTTCCACAGTATGTCCATAGACTTATAAATCACCATGGAGACTTGCAGGCCAAATTGCAGGTTAGATTTGTGGAGAGGCAACTCTTCTCACAGTAAGAATGAATGTTTTTCTCAAGATATTTTTGAGCAATAAATAACCTGTATTTGAATAAATGCAAAACAGATTAGTTACAATAATACCATACTGTTGGCAATTTATTATTATTATTATTATTATTATTATTATTATTATTATTATTATTATTATTATTATTATTATTATTATTACCATTATTATTATTATTGCTCATGCATCAACTTACAGAGAATAACAACAATAACAAAAATGTGACAGCATAAATACATATTCCAGCCATTACTTCTTTGCCTTTGCTGCATGAACAAAAGGAACAACAATTTAATCTAAAACATTAGATTAACAGTGACAAGACAAACAGGTTGCGGAGCCACTCCACAAAAGTTACACAATGCACCTTTAAGGTTGAAACTAATGATAATTTTAATATTCGATGAATCCAGCAATTATTCTTTTGATGAGTTGATTAGTTGAAATACCTGTGAAAGTGAGATTTTTACACGGTTTGAACAAAATAAAGTGAAAGTGAAACCATGTGAGGACATCCTTATGCCATTTATTGACAGACGAGAATGTTTTGATGTTTTTCAAAAGTTACATATTTCCTTTCATTTTGATGTGATAAATCTAGCACACTTTATCTCAAATCTTGCTGCTTTCCACTCTAAGTAATCCATCCCTGACCTTAAAACCCCAGAAAATGCAATTTAAAGGTGATTTCCTGCCCTGGCAATGAGGAAGACAAGCTGGGTAAACATTTTGGTCCTGAATTTATCTAAAATTAACTGATCTAAATTCAGAATCTGTAGCGCTACAACTTTTTAATCATTTTCATTACCTCGTATGTACAGAATTGCATTTGTAGCATGATGGAGATATCAGGATATATTTTCTCTTCATTTCCTTTTGAACTGGATTCTAAACACCCAGCAAACAACATTTTTTCTGATTTATGTGCTAATTCTAGACAGTCAAATTGTGGCCAAACGTCTATGTCAAAGCCTGTTGTGAGAATTCAGGAGCTAAGCAGGGCCGGGGCCTTGTGTATTTACTGTAAAGACCATATGATTATAGTTTGCATAGCTACCACTTTTCTAATCATACAGTTGTCATATCTGTGCAAAGATTAGTCATAGAAATACATACGGAACTGAACACACTGTTCATATTCCACCTGTGTAATGGCTCAGTACATTAAAGCACCACCTCTGTGTCCTCTCCCCACATGCACCGCTCAAGAAGGATGGTGAGCGCTAATGTAAATGTCAGGAGATATTTCCTCGTCCCAGATGTTGAGGATAATTGAAATAAAGCCGGCGTACAGCCACTAGAACATGTCATTGTCTTATTAGATTTCAGGTCTAATTGCCAGAGAGCCAAGCTGATGGTGACCTCAGCGTGACCTTATATTCTTCAAAACCGACCGGGCTGCCACTTCCACTGACACTCACGTCTTATTATAGCGGAGAGCTTCATTTATCTCCCCTGCAAAACAGCTCCTGCAATGGCGTCATCATCATTCCCAGCTTTAAGACTGGGAGACAGATGAAAGGATAATTATATAAGACTTTCAATAACTTTCACAAGGGGTTCACTGTTACCATATTGTAATTTTTGTCTAAATTCGGTTTGACCATGTAATCTTTTTTGCCAGTTTTTCATTAGCCCTTGCTGATGAAATACTTGTCATTATAGTGAAAACGCTGCTCACTACACTCTCAGCGCTTGATTTGCTGGGGTCCAGAATACACACTAATCATTTATGAACATGTGAGTTTGGTAACGGTGATTAGGGTTGTCGTAGTTAAATAATTCCCCTTGCGGTGACTTTTCATGCCTCAGCACCGCGCTGTGTGGTGTGTGTGGTGTACCACCCATAATAACACTTGTAAACTGGGGTTGTACCTGAAAAATAAAGATATAAAAACAACAGCCAGGCCTGAGTGACAGACACCTGTGTGTGCACGTCAGAAACATAGAGTTTTAGAGACTAGTTTGGACATATATTTATGTTCCGTTATAACACTTTCTACTCCAGTAAGGCTGCTCCACTCACATGGGACTGAGCACTTGTGGACTGTCAGCGGCAGAGCACAAGTTAGTGAGGGCTGAGCCAAACTTCAGGTGGTTTACACAGTGTGTGGTTTTAGTGGATTCCTCCAGTGTTACACATGAAGCCTGTACACCCACAGTAAACCCCCGTCTCCTTCAGACTCTAGACTCTGACAGAAAGGACGCTAGTGTTTAGCTTTAGTATCAACATGGTGGAGGCGCCGTTTCCCCTCACCACTGTTTGTCCTGCATTTGAGGCTTGAGTGTTCAAACAGACTCAGGGTCATTCATGTGTAGGGATAAAAATGTCACACCGCCTTTTTTCAACAAACAGTCAATGTAAACATATAAATGAAACCCTCTACTTGCTGTGGTGAAATGTCACTATAAAGAGGCGCTATGAAGAGGAAATCAATGGAGCGTTTGGTATTATCAAGCCTTAATAGATCAATATTGTGATTTCCTGTGAAGACACTGTGAAATGAAGATGTGCATTGTGCATAGATGATAGAAAATGCCTTCTTTAGGGATTTAGTTCTTTAGTCATTTAGTTGGTGTCTTAGTCGACCACCATTTGTATTAATTGACTAATTATTTAAAGGTGCATTGTGTAGCTCCCTCACCTGCTATTTCCATGGATATGTCATTGCTCTGCCTGGAATATCCCACAGTATGACATTAAACAGCTCTGCCTGACTTTAATTCAATTACAGGTGGTTTTATTGCTAAAAAATTTAACAGACCTTCCACCAGAAAAGTTACACAGTGCACGTTTAATTTCATCGTAAGGATTTATATGGGATAGCAGCAGAAAAGAGAAGGCATGGAATGAGTTTAACTAAATATTTAGGAGTGAATAATGAGTTTGCCTTTTCACATATAAATACACAGTTTCCTGGTACTTTTCTGTTTACATATTTGGTCTTGAATGAACTCTGGTGCAGGTGTGGGTGCAGTTTGGGTCAGACACACAGAATTACGGAATGTTTTTGAGAGCTTTTGCGCCGTCCCCATTAGCCCACATAAAGATATCAGGGAAAAAATGTAAATTATGCCTAAGTTGTAGATAGAATTTTCTTCTAAAAATAGATCTGCATGTGTAATTTT
Organism: Odontamblyopus rebecca; assembly: GCA_030686955.1. Classification (NCBI taxonomy): domain Eukaryota; kingdom Metazoa; phylum Chordata; class Actinopteri; order Gobiiformes; family Gobiidae; genus Odontamblyopus; species Odontamblyopus rebecca. Next base: position 14,213,553 of record CM060657.1, read on the forward strand.
CAAAGTACTCTGATTCTGAGTTGGTAGGCAGTCACAGCAGGAAGTCTTACATTGTAAATTTGAAATGTTTCTCCGGATTACATACAGACATCATCCTCTGACATCTGTCCCACGTCTATGCCTGTCCCTCCCAGCATCCATCACCCACACGAGAAACCCCAACCGCCGTCGCCTTTTCCTCTTTGATGAACACGGCTTTGAAGCGGCTTCGTCCTGCCACCAGCCCACTCTTCTCCGCTTTCTCTCCTCGCACAAACAGCCCCAGACCTCACAGATAAACCCAAATCGCATCTGGATTCCTGGAGATGCAGTCCCTCTCCCAAAGCGGCCATGACGGTTTTATCGGCCACAGTTTATCCACAGCCCCACGTCGCTTTGTGTTTGTCCAATCTCATTACCACTCCCATGCAATCAGCTCTTCTCTTTCTCTTCTCTTTCTCATGCCTCGACTTTATCTGTTGTGCTGGAAAAGGGAACACAGTGGATATGGGCAGGAAGAGGCTGACAAGCTTTTGTTAGGGAGCAGAGCAGTGGATTTTCACGCCAGTCTCTTGTTATTTTTCCTACATTATTATTTATTTGTTAGATTTTTTTGGTCTTTGTTTTTGTGTTATATTATGTTATGATGTGTGAGCTACTGTGTCCAAATCATTTCTCTTCTGGATCAATAAAGTTTGTCTAAGTCTGTTTCGCAATGGCATTTAAAGGGGCATGGAGGTTGAGTGACGTATAGTGATGTGTTTTGTTGTAAATATAAAGTTGGATTTATAGTCAAGCAGTGTAGCAAGCGGTTTATGTCACATTTTCTGTATGAAAAGCGGTCTATAAATACACTTTGATTGATTGATTGATTGTCATTTGTTGAGACTTGATTTTTGTGAGCTTTTAGCCATGTTAGAATAATATTACCTCCTCAAAAACTTACCTGGAGTTGTATTTTGTTTTGTTTCATTCACATGTGTTTGAGTAAAGGCCGCCACACACTACAGGATTTTTCGGCCTTAAACGATTTTTAAACCACAGACACGAGGAGAATCTTATGAGACTAAAAATCTCTGATCATAAAGACTGCAGCGGGATCTGTCTGCGGACCACAGGATATAAAGTTGTGAGCGTGATCGCGTCATTTGTTTCCTGTCTACAGTAAAACGAGTCGCTTTGAGACTCTTAAGTGTTCAAAAGATCAGAGCTCTGCACTTCTAAAATCATTAAAGATTGGAGATAAAGTCCACAGGAAGTAGAGTCAGTATCGCTAATCTGCAGCTTCACCGCACGAGGAAACACTGTCTTTTTACTTTCAAAGAACACTGTAAACTGGATCAATAGCGCCGTTTTGTGGACTGGTGTCATTATTTGCAAAGGATAATTTCTATGGATAATGTGGGTGAGATGCTGCACTTTAAATGTACCACTTTACATTAGGTGAGAAATAAAGTCTTTATTTTGGCTATATCCCAAGTTTGTATCTTGCGTCTCTGTGTCACTCCTCTGCTCCTGACGTTTTGTTTTATCGGCTGTTCCCGTCGCGTTGTTGATGTTTGGTGGTTCTGATCTGACACTGACACCACACATGAGGAGCAGCGGCTTCAAAATCGCACATGGAGACCAAAAGTCAGGTCACGCCTCCCTGAACTCGAGAAGAAGAAATCGCAGCCAAAATCGGGCAAATTCTCCTGTAGTGTGTGGCGGCCTTAACACTGAATTATTTCCATCCCCAAAGCTCAAAATGCTCTGTTCCCCCTTGTGATGTCATGAAGCTGTAGTTTTCACCCGAACAGCTACATTTTGTTCAGTTAAGATTGTCATTTTCAGGGCTGAAATGATCCAAATGATTCTAGTGAACATATGGCAAGTTTAAAAACACAGTGGAGCACTTCCTGTATTACCACATGACATCACAAAATGGAACAGATGCAGGGTTTGTGTGTTAAACATGTGTGAATGAAACAAAACACAACTCCAGGTATGTTTTGGCTGAGGAAACAACATTATAGCATATCTCAGAAAACAGCGTAATATGGACCCTTTAAGTAAAAACACCATGACCCACTTTTTTCCCAACTCGTTTGACACTTGCATGTAGCTGACAGACCAGGACAGCTGGATCTCCTCCACTTTCACAGGATTTTGGTGATGTGGTGCTGTATTTTTCGGTGGATACCTGTTAGCTTCTGTTTTGTGTGTGCGGATCCGACCCTTAATGAGAAGTGGAGCTGACACCTCTGCTCTGTCCCTTCTGCTCCCACTGTCTCCTGTCCATCTCTGCGGTAATGATAGCACAGACTGGGCAAAATAGAAGCTGTATTTTGTATTTTGCTCAGGAAGGACTACGTTGTTTGAACAGTGAGTGATGTATTGTATATTTGTATGACACAACCAAGAGATGACCAACTTAAAGGGCTCATATTATGCTTTTTCTCCTCTATGTTATAATGTTGTTTCCTCATCAAACATACCTGGAGTTGCATTTTGTTTCATTCACACATGTTTAACACACAAATCCTCCATATTTAGGCTGACTTCTTCCCTCAAAACACTGCTCTACCTTGTGATATCATGCGGCAATACAGGAATTGCTTCACTGTGTTTTTAAACTCGACATACATTCACTAGAATCATTTGGGTAATTTCAGCCCTGAAGTTCTCTATTGAAATAAAGGTAAAAGGTAGCGAAAACTACCTTTTTGTGACATCACAAACTGGAACAGAGCATTTTGAGCTTTGGAGAAAATGTGTGAATGAAACAAAACACAACTCCGGGTATGTTTTGTAAGAGGTAACAACATTCTAACATGGCCAAAACTCACAAGAGGCAATTTTGCGAAATATAAGACCTTTAATTATAGATGTAAATTTTGCCTTAATTTGCATAATCAGCCAATTGCTAGATATATGCTAATTCTGTCTAGATACACTTGACAGGATGATAAGATGTCAAAAAACAAAACAATAAACAACTAGTGAGTAAGTCATTTGTTGCTGTGTATCATTGTATCCATACAAGTACTTCATGTGATAGTAAGATGTGAAAGATGTGAAAAATGCAGTTTCTACTCTACTACTTCTACTTTATAAACAGTACATTTATCCATACATGAAAGGCTAAAATTCCCTTTTAAATCTGAGGAGTACAGTGCCCCTCGGTGGCTGTGCTGCAAACTGTAAATCTATTGTAAAGCACCATATTTCCACCTATTCCTGCTATGATGATTCACAAAAAGCACCATCTCTGACAATCACAATTTTCTCTGCTACATGTATGGTTAGAAATGGATTAGGAATGGCCAGAAATATCAGATTATTTCAGCCTTTACAAGAGACTGCGGATTATTTTTGCATCATGGTATAAAGCAAACCGCTCCAGTGTGAGTGAAGTGAGAGATGATTTCTATAAGGGTTAGTGGGTCAGGGGGAGGGGCTAAGGAAAGTGGGTGGGCACTATTTGACAGAACACGCTTTACGCTTATGAATATTCCTACACCGTAATCCAACTCTATTCTGAGCTGTATTCTTTCCTGTGAGGTTTAGCTGAGTGTCTACCACATGCTCGTTTGCCAGTTTGGGCTTTAGTGGGCTCTGGCATTTTACGGGCTCATTTGTTTTCTGAAGAATCCTCATATCTAATTAATCAAATCTGGTCTCCCATGTTCACCAGTGTGCTCCCAGGCAAAGATGTGCTGTGTAAATTATGTAGAATACTCTCCCCGTTGCTAACATCAGGCTGAGCAGCTGATGAGTTGAGAGCCGCTCGTGTACCACCAAGTGTATGTCACTGTGCTTCGCCCAGGGAGAGGGGAGGAAACAGTGGTGCTTTATGTGCTTGAAATTGCGTGTTCTAGTCTTATATATGTTTTTTGCTGGATGTTCTTGTTGATCTAATGTTTTATTCACTGTGTTTTTCCTTACAGGCACTTGTACATAGTTAAGATATATGCATATTGCTATATTTCTATATTTTATTTTAACTTGTACATACATGCATCTATGAATATGCCTTATTTGACACCAGTCTCTTGCTATTTTTGCTACATATTTAGAATTTATTTGTACCATTATTTGTTTTTTTCTCTTTGTTATTATAATATATCAGACCTTGGCATTGTACAACTCCAAGGCCAAATACGGTCCTTTGGTTGACTCTGACCCGCCCGTTTAAGCTCATTTGAACTGACAAAATACCGGTAAACATATTTTATTTTAGTGGTTTTTTTTTATTTTTTGTAAGGCAACCTCACTTTTTCATTGCTTAGTCTTAACATATACGCTTACCAATCTTACCAGCTTATCAAACAACAATGACAATGCTATTTACTGCTTTTTTATGAAGAAACGCATTTAATATTATGCAGATTTGAGTTAAGCATTTTGACCCAGCGCTCCGCAACATCTATTGTTTCTCATGTAGCCCCGTGGAAAGAGATAATTGCCCACTCCTGTAATATATGATGCATGAGCTATTGTGTCCAAATAATTTCCCTTGTGGATTCATAAAGTTTGTCTAAGTGTAAGTCTAAGTGAGGACCAGAAAAACGGTAGACTCTCATTGTTCTTGTAGTAGCTCAGCTCGTAGAGCGTTTTGTTGGTGGTTCAAATCCCACTCTCAACCTAAACCTCATTGGTTGAACAGTCACATCCACTGACCCACAGGTTGGCAGTGCGATTCCAGCTCCCACAGATGAATGCCGGCGTTGTGTCCTTGAGCAAGATGCTTAACCCACCTTGCCTCTATTGTCTGCGTAGCCTGGTGTGTGAATGTGTGTGTGAATGTGTGTGTGAATGTGTGTGTGAATGGGTGACTGGTTCCTTGATGTAAAGCGTGTTGAGTGCCCTGGAGGTGGAAAAATGCTCTATGAAAATTTGGCCATTTACCATATGTAGGAAAAGCCATATTAAAAAAGGAAATGGGTCTACAGGTAACCTTCAAACAAACATGAATGACAAGTTGGCAACCAGCTGAATTGTTTTAACCAATATTCAATCAATCAGTTATATATTTCTTTAAGAGTTCTCAAAATGATATATATATATTTTTTTTAAAAGTACTCAAAATTGACTCCTGTGAGCGCTAAACCATATTAGAATATTACTCCTAAAACATACCTGGAGTTGCATTTTGTTTCATTCACACATGTTTGAATACTCCTGCATTATTAGCCTGTCGAAATGCTCTGATCCACCTTGTGATGTCATGAAGTGGTAGTTTTCAAGTTAACAGCTCCTTTTACCTTTTGTTCAGTCGAGATGGTCAATTCCAGAACTAAAATTATCCAAATGATTCTAGTGAAAGTGAGTGACATGACATCACAAGGTGGCACAGAATGTTTTTTCAACTTTAGGTATGTTTTTGATGAGGAAACAATAGCGTAAAATGGGCCCTATAATATAAGTATGATCTTCATATACAAGCAGATTGATAATTCACAATCTTTTGATGTCTTTATCCAACAAGCACCACAAATCCAACTTCCAGTGTTGGGAGTTCAATTTCTTAATGGTGTATTAAGCTAACTGAGCGTCCTTGCCAAAGTGAATCTGAATAAATTACATTTGTTACATTTCTAAGACACTTTACGATGCCGCTAATATAATTTTAACTTTTTTCTCTGGACTCTAGACAAATCGTTTTTCATAGCCCCGGTGAGTTTGCTTCGTAGCAGTGATGTAAAACTGGAGCCCTCCAATGAAGCGTGATGAAAGTGTGACCTGGACCTGCTTGACTCAGTGGCTCCTGGAGTTTGTCAAACGAATCAATGTGCAATGTTTCTGCAGGCGCTCCCACCACTACCAGCCTCAAGTGTAAAGAGAGATTTTACATGCCAGACTCGTATTAGTAATGTTTTAACCAAGCGAGAATTTAGTGTTAAAATGATTTGTGGAAAGTATCATATATTTTAGCCTATAGACTGTATATATAAATGGATACAGGTAACCACCGCGTTCCACATAGGAAGAGAGCATGGAGGTGCTTCTGGCTCAATCGATTCTGGACCCAATTGACTTTACAGTGAAAAATCGTTACCCCTATCTCTAACTTCTGCAGTGAGCGTCGTCATTTTGGGCTTAAATTGTTCGTATTTACCCACTCTACATGATCCTGGTGTTTTTATTTAGCTATTTTTCCTGAAAATAAATTCCTATTCCTAATATAGAACTGACTCCCAGCCTCGTGAGCTTCATTTGACTGGAGCTGAACGCTGTGGGTGACGCCACACTCCCTTAGTCCACTTCTTTATACAGCCTATGGTACAGGCCTATAATGTCTGAATCTGGTACACTCACTATGGGTAGATTTTACTTTATATAACTTGACTCAAATAACCTAAAAATATGATCTGTTTGTTGGTGTGTGTTTACATGCAGAAGAGAAGTCAGTTTAGCAATTATAGTGATTGGTCAAAAAAGTACAACGCAATTTAAAATAAATAATATAAGCAAGGCAAATGTATTTGTACAGCATTTAGTATTTGTATAGCTTTATAGAGTAAGAAAGACACTAAAATCACAATACAAACAAATCAAAACATAAATAATCATTATAAAATTATCATTTAAAGAGAAAAGAGAAAAGAGTGTAATAAAAATCTTTCATTCACATGCAGCTGAACAGAATCATGTTGAGTCTGGATGTGAACATAGTCAAAGTAAAAGCCCGTCTCACATGTTCAAGAAGAAGTTTACGTGATTTTTATTTAACCTGAAAAATAAATTACATAATGACTGGGTTTTTGTTGTGCATGTAAGCATCCCGCTGTCTAGGAAGAGTTTTATTTCCATAGTCCTCTAACTTAAAGCTGCACTGTGTAACTTTCAGGTGGAGGGTCCGCTTTCTGCTTGCATTCCGAGAAATTCGTAAAGTTTTGCTTTGGCATGTTAAACAGTATGGGATTAAGCTTGTCCATTTTGCATTTATTCAACCACGTGTTATTTTATTTCTTTTCATGTTTGTCTCCATAGAGATAAGCTTAATGTCATACTATGGCAAATAATAAGTTACACAGTGCATCTTTAAGTGTTAGAATTTACTTTTTAAGACCGAAAGATAGTGTGGTTTTTATGTTAATCTGACTATAAACATTTAGACCTCCTTCTCAAAGCAAAGTCTGTCTGACAGTGATCAGTGTCAGTCATGAATTACCGTTTTTAGACAGAAGAATAAAGCGATATTATGAGCTCCTCTGTGTGCCCTTGCCTTCACCACTTTTTAATACTGTTTTGGAAGGAAAAAGGACTGTTTCAGTGTGTGGGAGGTAGAGGAGATGACAGCAGGTTTTGTTTGCAGATTTCGCTTTTAAATTCTTTGTAAAATACAGCATTATCTGGTCTATTCATTGCACTGTGAACCAACTTTTAACATACCCTCCCCTTTTATAATAATAATAATAATAATAATGCAAAAGCAGCAGGCAGTTGTCACGGGACTAAAATTTCAAACTCGATTTTGAGTCTTAGGAATACACTCAATGTCTATTCCAATACCACGATGATAAGAACATTTTTAGCATGAAATCAGTGCTTTATATTAGCATGTTCTCTTTAATCTGTGTAATCCCTTAAATTCCATAATCTTATACTTGCTCTGATACAGCTCAGGATAATTCTAAAGCTAATCAGGAAAGGTTCATTTCTGTCCTGTGAACGAAACTTTCTTTAGTATTGATATTTGTATCTAGTTTCTGTACTAGTTTTAGCATCGATTAGTGTCTGATTTTCCATCATTTTTAATATCTGACTTTCAAATCACATCGGATTTTATATAATCCTTCAGTTCTGGCTGCTAGTCCTTAGACCATAGAACTGTTTGAGGCCAGGGCCCCTTTATTGGTTTGAAAATATCCGAAGGACGCCCTATCATTTCTGCAATGGCATCGCAATAAAATTCAGTTCAGGCCTTGTTTATAACCTCATTTGAATGAAAGATTAATTTTGCATATTTAATTTTATTGGTGTAATAGTTTCCAATCAAACCCATTACCATTAGATATTGTAAGATATCTGATGGAACGTCCGCTACCTGCTTGTCTCCATGGAGATGTTATTGCTTTGCCTGGAATGTTCCATGGTATGACTTTAAACATATCCATTTAGCATTTATTCATTATGGGTGTTTCTATTGTTCAAAAATACAATACGTTTCTTCTGTGAATGGGGGCGGCTCTCCACAGATCTGAATTGTAATGTAACGTAGTGCTGTAACCTGCTTGTCTCCCTCGTGATAGACAGGTTTAATCATAGTCATTTATTTATTTATTTGTTTGTTTGTTTGTTTGACAGGGACAATGCAAACAAACATAGTTCCAAAGACAAAGTTTGCAACTGATGTGCTGCATATAAAAATTATAGCTAATACTAATTTTCAACTCCTGTCCCCGGTTGGGCTTTTCTACTCATCATTATCAAACTTTTATTACAGACTCTTGGTCCAGAGTTAAAAAAGATACAGTGAACAGACACACACTCTAAAGCACAATATTCACAACAAACTGTAGCACCAGTGGCTCCACAGTCTGGACTGGTGCCTCGTAGTACTGAGTTTGCCATTTGTTAGGCTCATGATAATGTTGTTTTCACAGTCATTAAGGCGAAAGATGAATCTGTGCATTAAACAGCGCAGATTTGCATGAAAAGTTCTGATGCCTGCTGACACAAACAGGTTATTTGCACTTTCCCATCTCGGCCTTTTCAACAAAATCTTTAGACAGTCATTATACGCCACATTGAGCCAGCGCATACATCATGAGACGTCCCCATCATCTGCCAGATCATCTAGTGTGGAACAGGGCAATAATATTTCCATGGAGACAAGCAGGTGACGGACCCTCATCTAGACAGATTACACAGTGCACCTTTAGGTAATGTTCAGGAATTATTACAGTTTTTGGGGGCCCCTCAACACATGGAGTCCCCAGAACCACTGCCATAGACGACGATGCCAGCTGTGAAAAGGTGCGCATTTTCCTCGCACCAGACGACTATATTTTCTTGTACATCGTTGACAGCCGCTAAGTGTGAAGGATCTCACCGTCGGCTAAAAGCGCTGTTAGCTAAAACACATCAGCAACCTGCCACAAGTTTACGGCACAGTGACTTATTCCACATCTTATCACCTGTCCAATAAAGGAGCAAGATGTGTCCTTAATGTGTAGAGGCCAGACTCCATACTTCACTCAAAGCCATGAATTAAACTGCCAACATGCTGAGAGGCTTTTGTTTTCTTGCTGTTTGATATAGAATTCCACCTTGTGATGTCAGGAAGTGCTCCACTGCGTTTTAAAACTCCTTACACTGTTACTTGAATGATTTGTATAAGCTTTTACCTTGAAACGTACCACTACATGGCCTCACAATGTAGAAAAGAACAGTTTGAGCTTTAGAAATATATACAAACTAATACTAAAGGATTATTCAAATGTGTGTGAATGAAACAAAACGCAACTCCAGGTATGTTTTTGCGTAATACAGAACCTTCAATCATATTTTACGAGCAAGATGCGTCCTTAATGTGCCAACACTTCGCTGAAAGCTATGAATTAAACCGTCAGGTGTTTTTGTTGTTGTTGCTATAGAAAAGATTGTATTGATGTGGAAGACCGCCTGTAGTTCTCAGTGTACAGGGTGAAATGTTGTCTTGGTAAATATAAGTGGCAGGTCGAGAATAGTTTTGGTCTCTGTGTGGGGACATTGTTTGCAGCCGAGATGTGCCATGCCTGATATGCGTCTTGAGCCCTTGAGGACAGATAGAAAAGCATTGAAATGTCGTTCAGTGTCTAGCAAAGTGGCCCTCGGTCTGTCATATTAGGTTAGGATTTGGATCCCACGATGTTTTCATCCAAGAAAACTTTGATATTTGCTTTGCTGTATTGGGAGAGATGTTTCAATGGCCCCAAACCATATTACAGGAAGCATATATACGCTCAAATGATATTATTTGATTCCCCACATTACCATAGGTCTACCAGGGTGTCAGAAACTAGTATAAACTTAGACAAACTTTATTGATTCACAAAGGAAATTATTTGGATTCAGTAGCTCATACATTGCAATATATTATAATAACAAAGATCAAAAATATAAGCGGTAATAATAAAAATAGTAGAAAAAATAGCAAGAGACTAGTGTCAAATAAGGCATGAAATAAATGATGAAATAAAGGCTGACATGACATAGGGTTATCTATGACATAAGGGTGAGTTGTACAGGTTTATGATGTGATGTGTAATGTGTCTGTTTATTTGGGTTAAAGTTGAATATTCTTCTTGTTTTAAGGCATGGATAAGGATTACAGCTGTCAGACATAACTTTAAAGGGCCCATATTATGCTATTTTCTGATCTACATTATAATGTTTCCTCATCACAAACATACCCAGAGTTGGGTTTTATTTCATTCACACACTCGTTTAACACACAAATCCTGTATATTTAAGCTGAAAACACTCTGTTCCACCTTGTGATGTCATGTGGAAAAAAATTTAAAGTGCTATCTGTGTTTTTATTTTAAACTCCACACACCGTCTTTGGAATCATTTGGATGATTTCAGCACTGGAATTGCCGATCTCTACTCAACTAAAGGTAAAAGGAAGTGGTTAACTTGAAAACTACCACTTTTGACATCACAAACTGGAACAGAGCATTTAGAGTTTTGGAAATAATAATGCAGGATAACTCCAGGTTTATTTTTGAGCAGATAAGCAGATAAGTTACCCATACAGCTCGGGGCTGGAGTATAATTTAAGGGATTTTCCAGCTTATATGAACCAGCGTTCCTCCCCGCTCCTTGAATGTGCTGACAATTTTGCATTATTAAATGGATGGGTGGGCAGTTCAAGCACACAAAGTGTAATTACAGAGCACTCTCCAATAATGAACTCACGTGCAGGAGGAGTCTGAGTGGAGCACAGGAGCCCAATGCTGTGTCACCTAAGACAGATTTACCAGCACGGCCCTTCATTTAGCTGCTGTGTGCTTACAGTAAATCACCAACAGACGTCAACCATGGGGCCCCGTACTCATTAATCAACTCATTTATAAACAAGCAAACACGAATGACTGATGTAATCCAGGGCTGCTTACTGTACTAGTGCTGCTTTCGTACAGGGCGTAGTGTGTAGCGCACATTAGCCTTGTTTTGGTTGGAAGATGGAACGTCTCTGAGGCCTGGAGCTCTGTGAATCTGTTGCCCGACCAGCCAGAACCACTTGCTTTGACAGAACTTTGCAAAGATGAGTGAATCTGGAGCTGTATTCTGTCTCCCTTCTTGTTAGAATGTGGTTAGCTCCTCAAAAACATGCCTGGAGTTGTGTTTTGTTTCATTCATTTGTTTGAGTAATCCTGCATTATTAGTTGGTCTACAAAACTCAAAATGCTCTGTTTCACCTTGTGATGTCATGAAGCGGGAGTTCTCAAGTTCACAGCTACTTTTTTACCTTTTGTTCAGTGGAAATGGGCAATTACAGAGCTGAAATCATCCAAATGATTCGGGTGAAGGTGTGTAGAGTTTCACAACACACTGGAGCACTTCCTGTATTACCACATGACATCACAAGGTGGAACGGAGTGTTTTTTAGCTTGGGAGAAGTGCACAGCCTAAATATGTAGGAAACTAAATATGTGTAAACATGTGAATGAAACTAAACAAAACTCCAGATGTGTTTATTATGAGAAAACAACATTATAACATAGATCAGAAAATGGCGTCCAGTTTTATATAAAAAACATCAGCAATATGTACACTTTAAATGCTACTTATGCATTAAAATTCTCCGCAGACAGCTCAATGAACGCCTCTTTAATGCGCGGTATTAGCAGTGCAATCTGATGTGAATTTAGAGGCTGGATAGCGGCAGGGCTGTGTGGTGCCCGCCTGTGTGTGTATAGACTTTGAACAGTGCGTGTGGCCGTGGGCATGTGGTCCGCTCAGCAGCAGTGAAGCTAAAGAGACGAGATGAGACCGGGCACAGGCTCGTTAGTGCCCTCTTTGATAAACTCGAGAGCCCAGAGACACGCGCTGAATTCTACACAGACGCCGCCCTCAACTTTTCAGCGCAGAGAGGCACGAGGACTGAGCAACGATATAGGATATGCGATCCTATGTGGGGTTTTCGTTTCCTTGTCAACTGGCAGATTTTACTGGTGTGATCTAAACATTACATTATTATGAATATACAGGAAGTCAAAGGTGCATTGTGTAACTTTTCTGGTGGAGGGTCTGTCAAATGTTCGTCAGAAATGATCATCCGTTGAGATGTTTGCAATGTTTCACAGTATGGAATTAAACCTTTCTATCTTCACGGAGACCAAACCAGACCAAGTTACAGGTAAGGTCTGTGGAGAGGCGACCCCGGTCACTGTCAAAATACCTGTTTTTAAAGGTATTTTTGAGCTATAAAACCACCTGTAATTGACTAAATGTACGGAAGCGCTGTTTAAATGTCATACTGTGGAACATTCCAGGCAGAGCAATGACGTATCCATAGAAACAAGCAGGTGACGGGCCCTCAATTAAAAAGTGACATGCTCATGTTCATGTTTTTTTTTAAATTTGGTCAATGTTTAACTCATAACAGTCTATACATACAATATATTCAGTCTGATGTCCATAAAATAAAGCATATTCAGTCTGTAGAATAATCGAATCAAACACTAAACATCTTCAACTACAGCACGTTAATGGACTTTCATCTACAAAATTAATACAACATTAATACATTTTACTACATCATAATAAAACAAAAATCAGCAATTATTCGAATTATAACAAAATTCTTGTTACTGTCATTATTCTTTCAAATATTTTTCCATTACTATTCTCTTAAAAGTTATTTTAAACGGACAAAGAGAAGTTACTTGTTCATACATGTGGCCTGTTGAACACACAAATACCCCTTAGCTTATATTTACAAATGTTTAAAAATGTGTAAACTGTTAGTAATGTTAATCCAAGATCTAAGAGTGTTTTTCTGTTTGAGAGAAGAACTCTGTATTGAACAACTAGGTCAGAAAATAGTGTAAAACCTTTAAAGAAGACATTTTATGCTTTTTCCTGGTATAGCGTCACACATATAGGCTACGCTACTATTTTACATTTTGCCCATTTTGAATTATATCTCAACGTCACCTTACTGGGTTTATCAGGCCCAAAAAAATGGAAACACAAAACTAGTTCATTTTAAGCGGATTCAAAGTTATTTCCCTCTTTCCTAATGCATTCTGAGCAATTATTCACCACAATAGGTTTAGAAGAGTGTTTCACAGCTTTCAGATACCAGAGGCGAGTTTGGGAGGAAAAAAAGAAGCTGCTCTTCAGGTGAAAAATAACATCACGACAACAAAGGATCATGGCCCTGGATCACACTCCCGACCCCACTTACGGACACCTACTGTTCTACAGCTACAGTTCTTTTTGCTCTTTGTGTCTTTTTTTGGATTACAGGGTTAGACTACAGTGTAAAATTGCAGTCGTACAATTCTCATAATGTTCTGTAGTGATTCTTAAAGGTCGTATATTATGCAAAATTGACTCTTGTGAGCTTTAAGTCATGTCATAATGTTGTTACTTTATCAAAAAACATACCTGGAGTTGTGTTTTGTTTCATTCACGCATCTTTCAGTAATCCTTGTTTATTAGTCTGTCTACATCTTCAAAGCTCAAAATGCTCCACCTTGTGAAGTGTTAGTTTTCAAGTTAACGGTTACTTTTTAACTTTAGTTCAGTAGAGATCTGCAATCCCATGTCTGAAAGCATCCAGATGATTCTAGTGAAGGTGCATCATAGAACTATAATAAAATCTGGAAGATGAATCCATGATGGCGCCGTATTGTTTTTAATGGTCTGTGCTCATTGGCGCATGACCCAAGAAAGCTGACTTCCACAACCCAACGCAGCCCAACGTGTGATGTCAGAAATGCTGTTCTGACCAATCAGAGCAGAGCTAGCCCGAGCTCAGAGCGGGGCTAAGCTAACTCTTACAAAGTTGATTTTTAGTTGCTTTGACAATTTAAAACATTTTTAAAGTTCATATTGTAAAAATACAGAAGAATCGCTACAAAATCCGACCTTTATGAAAGCTGTGGATGCCCTGTCAGCCGAACACGGGCAGTTTGCTTTCACAAAAAATACATTGTGCTTCTATGGGAGACTTTTTGCTGGGCTGCAGTACGTCGCTCGGCCACACATCAATCTGCAGTCACGGATAGAGGAGGCGTCCCTTATCCAGCTCTTATTATACATCCACGAGGTGTATGGAGTTTAAAAACACAGTGGAGCATTTCCTGTATGACCACATGACATCACAAAATGGAAGTGTTTTCAGTTTGAAAGAAGAACTCAGCCTAAATCTGCAGCGTTTGTGTGTTAAACATGTGTGAACAAAACAAAACACAACTCCAGGTTTGTTTGTGATGAGGAAACATTATAACGTAGATGAGAACACAGCGTAATATGGAGCCTTTAATTGTAAGACTCGTGTCTAACCTATGGCCCCAGTTTGCATTACCCTGCTTGTATTATCATGCAAATCATCTCCCTCATGTGGTGTATTTAAATAATATATTAATCTCACCTGAGCCCTGAAAACTGTCCTCTCTGTTGCTTTGTGCAGATGTTTACTCAATCATTTATGAAGGGCTCTGTTTACGCACTGATACTGCTCGGATTTGTTCTTGACATTGAGTCCGAGCATGATCCCGGATCTTTGTAAAAACATCAAATAGCAGCAAAGGTCTCCTGTACAACATTCATCAATGATTCATGCAAAGGCTCATGGGAAGGTTTTAGAAGGATGACTACAGCAAGCTCTAGTTTGTGTGTATGGCCTTTCATGTTAATTACTATATAGACTCAATATATGAAACCTGGGGCCATGTATTTTGTGCTCTGTATTTATTGAGTGCGCAGTTCCTTGGCAGTAATGGGAAGATTTTTGTTATTTCCTTTTCTTTTTTTCTTTTTTTAAATTGGAATGCCCCTTTGGATGTGCCATTGCATTTTCAAGGGTGTCCAAAAAACACAAACCATTTGTAAAACACAATACAATAGAATATAAAACTTACAGGTTGACTTAGACTTGACTTAAACTTTATTGCTCCACAAGGAAATGTATTTGGAAATCATTTTACATTTACTTCCTCCCTCATGCCCTCCTCCCAGCTCCTGCAACAGCACCTGATTTCTTAAAAATAGAGTCTGCGTTATTTAACAATGATATAAATAAAAGGAAAATAATAATAGAACTAACTGAAAAATAACAAAATGCAATAAGATCTGAGCTGTTGAAGGTTGAATAAGCAACTTCTAAGGCAAAAAATGATCATGATTGTGCAATTTGAATGTCGTATTTGTATTTATTTATTAAAAGGACCATGCAAATAAAAAACAAAAGAATGCAAAAGAAAAAAAAGCATGTACTTAAATGTAAAAATGCAGAATTGTAGGTTGTAGGTTGCCATTTCAAATCCCACTCGCGACATAAACATCATTGGTAGAGCAGTCAGATCTATTCAGCCACAGATGAATTCTGTTGTTGTGTCCATGGGTAATAAACTTAACCCATCTGGCCTCTGTCTCTGGATACACAGGTGTATAAAAAGGAGGCTGGTTCCTTGAAGGTGGAAAAGCTCTGTAAAAAATGTGACCGTTTACCATAAAGTAGTTTCAATATGATCATTTATCACTTTATATCTCTGCAGCAATCAAGCTTCAAAATGTGCTGTGACAGGTTTGTATGCATGTGCTTTTATACTGTGTTGTATTTTAAGTTCTGTTATGTAAATGATCTTTGAACTGCAGCCAAGTCGGTATTGTTTAGGAGATAGGTATAATAGCCCATATTTATCTCCAGACAATAGGATGAAGAATGAGCAATAGGACCTTGTAATTAAAATAGATTTATTCTGTTTAAAGCTTTTGCTGAATGCATAAATATTCAACACTGTGCCCACGTTAGGAAATTATATTAATATTCACTTACTTATACTGCAGTGGCTATAGCAAAGTGAAATGCACTAGTACCTGCTTTTTGTTTTTTTCCATAATATATTTTTTTGTTCTTCACTTGAAATTACATTGTGAAACAATTGTGAGACTGTCAATGCTTTGCACTTTTATTATAATGATATTTAAATTTTTGGCGGTTTTAAGTATTAATCTTAAAAGGAGATTCAAAGACATTCAGTTATTTGATTTAAGTAATATGTTTCCATTTTTTTCCCCTATTATATTATGTATTATTATTGTATATTATGCCATTTTAAACCCACTTCCTTGTGAGAATTTGTTACATCTGATTTTGAACTGATACTACAATGAATTATAAAATTATTAATATTAAAAAAAGGGCCCTCACCTAAACCTCTGTGCTTAAATTTTACAAATCTCTTTCAAACCTAAGGAAAAGGCTTGACGGTCAATATTTCAATGCTATTAAAATAACAGATAATAATGATAACAGAAAACTTTTTAAGGTATCAATCAAACTTTATTTATAGAGCGCTTTTCATACAAAAAATGCAACACAAAGCGCTTGACAGTGATTAAAAAAAGTACAGATGAGTCAAAAAATTTCTATCTGTGACAATCCCACATAGAGCTAAACTAAATAAGTGAGTCTAACTGTGAATAAGTATCTTTATTTACTGCTAACTGAAGCAGGAAACTATGACATTACTACTGTGACAAACTATCTTTCATAACTCTCTATCTCTATACTATATTTCATAACTCTCTATAGTCATTATAGTAAAGTAATTTGTAAACAAATATAAGAATACTTTTAATATTATTATAATGACATCTTACACATGTTCTGATATTGATAAAAGCCATTGTTAACCTATTAAATAAAGGTAAATTTAATTAATGCATGGTTTATTTGAGTAGGGACAGATACATCAAACATCGTAGTAGATTAACAGTTCTTTAATCTGATGTGGGTATCACAGTGTTTATAGCCTAGACTAATTCGCAACACCAATTTGTCTTATTTACGTGAATATATTTCAGTCTTGATACCATAGACTGTAGATATACTCGTAAATGGGCATAGCTAACCTGCTAGCCGCTGCATTTCAAACAGGAAGTGTTCATGGCGGCGCTTCCGGGTCCATCTACTGTTTCCAATTGACTTTACATTGGGAAATCGTCATCCCTCTCTCTGTGACTTCTGCAGTGAGCCTCATCATTTTGCTCTTAAAAGGTTCGGATTAATTCTACGTGATCCTGGTGTTATTATTTTGCCATTTTGTCTGTTAAGAAATCCCTATTCCAAACACTGAACTCAGCTCCTATAACTGCTGGCCTCTATGAGCTTTATTTGACTGGAGCTGAACACTATGGGTAATGTCACACTCCTTTAGTCCACTTCTTTATACAGTCTACACTTGACACTTATCACACTTCCTTAGCCTCAGTATCTCAGCTTCAGCTTTTTTTTAGACAGCTTTACCTCCTCCGTACATCAGCAAAAATTAATGGCAAACTTTTTAATCTCGTCCCTCTCAGTCTGGCCTAGTTTTAATCCTGGTCCATGCTGAGTCACAGCTCCCCATGACTGGCCTAATTCTCCAACAGCTCTTGTCTAGACATTTTTCCGACCTGCTGTCTATCTCTTCGCTCACCTCCAACTCCCCTGAGCACCCGTCCTTCCTTCCTTCCTCCTCCTCTGTCACCTCCGCTATCCTTTCATCTCGCCACACCACTTCTTTTGTCATCATTTCAATATCTCCCTCCGCCGCCAGACATAGTGCCCACCGGCCATTTGTGATTTGGCGACTGATATCGGTGCTCATAAGAACTTGTATTAACTTTTTCGTCTCCTGGCCTGACCTGGAGAGATAGAGGAGAAGTGGAGGTTTTAAATGGGTGTCTGTGAGATGGCGACGATGAGGCCGCTTTTAATCTGTCTGGAGATGTATTGTAGTGTGGCTTGTGTTTCTCGTAATTAGCTTTAAAGGGCAAAATTGCGAGAAGGGTTCCCAGATTTATATCCGCTGTCTGTCTCTGTGGTCTATCTATGAGCCAGTGCTTCAAGGGGTACAAAGGTGTGCAGTGTTTTTGTTTTTTTGTTTTCAGGAGGTAATAGCTTTTTTAAAGGTGCATCGTGTAACCTTTCTGGTGCAGGGTCCGTCAAATGTTTTTCCCCATGGAGATGTTATTGCTTTGTCTGGGATGATTCACACTATGGTATTAAACCTTTCTATCTTCATGGAGACCAAACCAGATAAGGTTTCAGGTCAGATCTGTGGAGAGGCAGATTTTCTAGTTATTTTTGAGCTATAAAATCACCTGTAATTGAATTCATGTAAGGTAGAGCTGTTTAAAGTCATACTGTGGAACATTCCAGGCAGAGAAATGACATATCTGTAGAAACAGGCAGGTAACCGACCCCCAAACAAAAAGTTACATAGTGCATCTTTAACATTGCTGATTTACTTTGTTTAAGAGAATCCTGGTTTTGGTTGGTCAGTCTTGGTCTAATTTTGGTCAGTTGTTTATATTTCATTTACTGGTTTGGGTCAGTTTAAAGGGAGGCTTATGCAAAATTGACTTTTTTTTGTCATAATTGTCTCCCCTTCTCATTTATCCAAAGTTGTAGTGATTTATGTTTGTCTGAGTACTGTATTTTTTGGACTATAAGTCATTTTCAGGGTTCAAGGTTTGGGTGGTCCTGCTTATACTTATTCTCAGGTGTGACTTATATATTAAATTTTTCACCCTGACAGCCCATAAACCATATATATGAATCGCATATATGAATTAAAAATGGATGAAAATCATTATGGGTTTTTTTCATTTTGTTTTTTTTTTTCCTATTTTTGGTTCTATATTGAAAAACGAACGAATGAACAAACAAATGATACACAGATTCTTCTCTATTTGGTTGTTTTTATTACTATAACTTCTATAATGCCTTTCAAGATGAAATCAGTTCTTGGTCTCTGATTTTCTAAAATAAATTTCTCCCAAAAAGTGCGACTTATAGTCCAGTGCAACTTATACATGTTTTTTTCTTCTTCATTATGCATTTTTTTGGCTGGTGCAATTTATAGTCTGAAAAATACGGTAGTCTTTATTTTCTTGTATTTAAGACGTCATTGCCCTGATCTACCCAGTTTGGTACATACCCACTGCTCTTTACTCCAATTTTATTTTCTTAATTGGTAATACACGTAGGAATCAGCAGTGCCGCATTGCCGTTTTAGCGCAAATAAAAAAATAAAAAAAAAACACTGCTTGCTCGCGTGATCTGCAGCGTTGTTATGATGCTGGAGCTCCCATTGGGCTCCACAATTTTCCAACCCTGAAGTTAGCCGACTTGTGTCTTTTATTGAGTCATTTTAGACAAATATTGCGTCTTATGTGATATTGTATATCACATAATGATTTATGTTTGTCAACTCCTAAGGTTTTGGTGAGAAATCGTGCCAGTGGTTTGAATCCTGCTGGGATTGGACACAGCACTATAGAAAGTTGCATGGCAGTCCCACAACTCATCCGTGATTTGTTTTTTGTCTTGATTTAAAGATGTATTATGTAACTTTTCTATTGCGTGTCTTGCTTGTCTCCTTGTGGGTGTAATTACTTTTGCTGGAATGTACCACAGTATTCAAATTAAAATGGTCTCTCTTACATTTATTATATTCCAGATGTTTATATTGCTCCAAAATACCTGGATAACATGCATTCTTAGTTTGAACGTGGTCGCCTCTCCACAGATCTGACCTGTAACTTAGTCTTGTAGAAACACCTGCTTGTCTTCATATAGATCGATAGAAATATATGCATAGATCTGTTTAATGCCAGTCTGTGGAACATTCTAGGGAAATAACAACATATCCATGGAAACAATCAGATGGCCAACCCTTCTCGAGAAAAGTTACACAGTGAACTTTTATGCCTGGTTTAGTTCTATTAGGGTGTGTTCACACTTTGAAGTTTAATTCTGATGTAGACCTGGTTTGGTTCTGTTCTAGTCCTGGTTTTGCTCTGGTCTAGTCCAGGTTTAGTTGCAGTTTTAGTCCAGGTTTAGTTGCAGTTTTAGTCCAGGTTTAGTTGCAGTTTTAGTCCAGGTTTAGTTGCAGTTTTAGTCCTATTTTAGTACCAGTTTAAGGTGATGTTTGTATAACTATGAAGACATGGTTAAAGTCCTTGTTTTTTTGTTCTTTTCACCTTCTTTCAGTTCATCAAGTCATTTCAAAAGCCAAACATTTGAACTGCACTGTGACTCATGTTTGCAAATGTAAGTTTTAACCCTTCTTTCTTCTTCTTTTTCTTTTTCTCTGCAGATTTTCAAAAGTAAAGTTCTGGAGCTCGGGGAGAAGCTGCTGCCAGCATTTAACACTCCCACAGGCATCCCCAGAGGAGTCATCAACCTCGGGAGGTGAGTCTCCATCCCCCTCTCACCTCCAAGTGTCCTCTGCCTCACAAAAGATGGTATCGAGGCAGGTACTTGGCAGCCATTAATCACAGCTCTGGAACCTGTTCACACTGGCAGTGACACGAGCAGGTTCATGCAGAGTTGATAATGATCGACCAAATGAAAAATATTACGGAAAGACTTGTACGCTGCCAAGCCTGGAGAGCTACCGGAACTGTGGAGGAATAGTGACTGTTCATTTGAGATGGGGTCCCTGGAGGCGAGATCCATTTGGACAAAGATTAAACAAATTCAGGGTGTAGTTGGACAGTCTTGCTCCAACTCACAGGCAGTTATAATGTAAGTAGAATAAACTGTAGATAAATATGGAAATTATCTTCTGTCTTACTCAAGGGTATAGCAATTGGCAGCAGCTAAAATGTTCAACTTCTAGGATAAGATTCATAGCCTGTAGTGTAGGAGTTTGAAGAGAGCATAATCTGAATGGAGAAGTATAAAGCAGAGGTGGGTAGTCACTTTCTGAAGAAATTGTACATTTCCGAGTGCTTTTCTAGCGGCATGCAACTCATACTTAAAAGGTGTTGCTTTGTCTGGAATGTTCCAGGGTATGACATTAAACACATCTACCTAGCATTTATTCATTATGAGTGTTTCTATTGCATAAAACTACAATAATTCCTTCTGTGAATAGGGGCGACTCTCTACAGATCTGTCCTGTAATGTGCCTTATAGTTTTTTCCCTGGAGATAGAGAGGTTTAATATCTACCATGGAACATTCTAGACAAAGCAATAACATTTCCATGAAGACAAACAGGTAGTGGACTCAGCAGTACAAAAGTTACACAGTGTACCTTTAAGTGAAAAAAACAGTTTTAGTTAATCTTCCCACTATGAGAAAGTCTACAAGTGACAATCATATGATATTGACTGTATAAATGAGTTCAGAATTTGAGTTTCTTGCACTGCTTCTTCAGATATAATGTAATATTCCTTATTTTTGTCTCCGTCCTTTCAAAATATAAGATTTTGTGCATTATTTAATGTTTTAAATAAGTGACATGAACTTAAAATGATACAGTATGTAAAATAAGATTTCAATCAGATGTTACTCTCCGACAGTTACTCTTCCTTGAGTAGTTTCACAAATATTGTTTTACTCTTATGAATAATTTGTTGGACCTCTTCTTTGTACTGCTACTTCTTGGCTACTCTACCCACTTCTGGTATAAATATGTTATATGGCATAAATACCATATACAGTATAATCACTACAAAATATGAATTTAAAGGGCCCATTATGCACTATTTTCTGTTGTAATGTTATAATGTTTTCTCATCAAAAACATATCTATTTTCACTAGAATTATTTTAATCATTTTAGCAGTGGAATTAACTATCTCTACTGAACAAGGTTAAAAATAGCTGTTAAGTGGAAAACTACGATTTCATGAGATTAGAAGGTGGAATAGAACATTTTTAGCTTTGGAGATGTAGACAGACGTAATAAAGATTTACCGAAAAGATGTTTTTGAGGCGGTAACAACATTATAACATGGCTTAAAGATCACAAGAGTCAATTTTGTGTAACATAGTCCCTAATTGCATTGTACTTCCATTTTATTTCAGTAACCGCATTTAAAGCAGACAGTGAGTGCACCTGAATAGCAGTTTCTACACTTTCTCTGCCTATAGAACTAACTTTGCCATATTCCTTTAAATATGCTAGGCAGATGTGGTATCTAATTAGTGTCTGGATCTTATTTAAGTGGATTCATTTATGTTGGTTTGAAGTAAGTGTCTCCCGAGGCCTCTCATTTCAACAGCTACACCTGCCAAATAAAAATCTACTCTGAAAATTCGGTGAAGTTATTACAAACAGTCTGGAGCCTACAGTAAATATGAACACTTGTTAGTAATACTAGATACAGACAAGAAGGAAATGCTGTTCTTTTATTTGCACAAATGTTGATTTGGGGTTTGGCAAGACGTAGCAATTTATTTCTGCCGGTAATTTTTTTTTTTCCTCATTGTGAAGTACAAAAAAGTTTTAGTCTCTTATATTGACTTTGGAGCAGCTGCAGCTTTTGCAATTACAACGACTCCCTGAGAAGAATTAATCTGCGTTCATAAAAGCTTTCAGAAAATCATATGAATAAAATTTGCATTTTTAATTTGAAACATATCCAAGCCCTCACCTCCCTTATCTGGTCTCTTTGTTTATTAGCAGATTTGCGGCGCAGATCACAAAGTGTTCTGTTTACTTCTTCTGTCTTCTGTTATTTGAGGACACACAAACAAATGCTTTATGCAAACTGGCCACTTAAAACTGTATTATGAAAAATGTTTGTTTTGCTTTAACGCCACACTCCTGTTGATGAGGTTGCCTAAGGGATCTGTGCTTTTACTTTACGGAAATGTTATTCTTATTCTTAAAGGGAACTCCAGCATGTTTGAAGCTAAAGTCCATTGCTAAGAGGTGGTCGAATACTGTCAGAAGCTAAAAATGGCACAGATCAGTGTTGCCTCACTGGAGATCTCACTGTGGTAGTGAGTGTGTCAGGGCAACAAACTAGTGTAGTGATGGGGCAAGTTCATAGCTTCCACGTAAAACGCCAATTTGCACAGACAAGGCTAAATACCACGTTCTAACCCATTTTACAACATAGCTACGAGTCTAACAAACAAAACGCTCTGCCTGGTTCACTCATTTGGGGTCTGAAAACGTTATAAGACATATTTATAAGCAGCCTTAGCATTACCTTGTTAATTTCCCACTGCACATGCAAAAGCCCAAAAGACTCAATCGCCGATGTCGTTTCTAATCCCATTTATGTACGAGTAAATAATATTTTTTGAAAATGCTACTAAAATACATTCCCGAACCATTTACTTTCAACAACTCTCTTCTATTCCTATTATTCTTCACCGTCAGTAGTCGATCCTCACTTGCTGCTTCTCGTCGCCGCTGGAGTCGGCAGTCGAGTCTTTTGGGCTTCACTGCGCTAGCTTGTTGCCTTGACAGACTCACTACCACAGCGAGATCTCCGCCTAGAAAACACTGATTTGTGCCATTTTTTGGCTTCTGACAGTATTCAACCATCTCTAGCAACAGACTTCAACAGGCTTCAAACGTGCCGGAGTTCCCCTTTAATGTTCTTGTATTCTTGTCTGGACCCACATTCTGTTTCCCCTAATTCCAGTGGGCAGATTGACAGGCGGAGTAACCAATCAGGGAAATACATGGTCTTTTTACGTGAAAACAAAACACAGGACTGAAGTCATTTTCACACTGCCACTGGTTATGGCCATGTAAAAGAGCTTTTGATCTGAGAGAGATGCCAGTGTGTCAACAGATGCATTCTGATTCTCTGCACATGATGGTCTTTTCATTCACCGATGCTCCAAGACCACTCAGAACAGATGCTCTCCTCTCGTCCTCTGAGCGCGGTGTGAACTCAGCTGATTTACACAGTCCACAGTGCAAGTGACAGTGCTTGGAATTCATGTAATAATTTCTGTTGTTAGAGCCAGTTCTGATTGTGTATTGATTATTAATTTGTGCTCATTTTCTTTTTTTGGAGTATTATTTGTATGGTCGTGCATGGTTTAGCTAACTATTATTATGGTACTTAGATGCTGTAGATTCCAGGAGCAATTAGGACACACAGATGAGCAAACAGTCAATGCCTCATGTTCAACTGTCTCTTCTATATCTCTATGCAGTATATAATTATCCATAAATCGATTACAAAAAGAGATCACTGGTGTCTTTCCAACACCAGACGCCAAAAGTGAGCTTAATTCTTAAAACCACATGAAAAACCACACGCTTTAATGTAACACCAAACCCTAGAATATCAGGAATACAGAAATAGTCTGGAGGAATGAGAAGTGACTGACTGAACTTGATATCAGTGACTAACGCTCACAGTTCAGTCTCACTTCCACCGTGTCATCCATAATCACCCAGAGGAGAAGCACCGCGCCCACACATCCTGCCGAGTCCATATAGAAGCGTATTATATCAAATTACTACACCTTCAAAATAAACCTATCCCATCACATCATCTTCCAAGACCTGCCTGGCACCTTCGTTATCCAACTGCTCCAATTAACCAGGCAGCCAAGCCAGACAGATGCTGACACATTTAATTACCTTATTTTACACTTGGTTCAGGCTGCGTCACTTACACGGACGTAGAGTGCAGATGGTCTGAAGAAAACAGGATGTATGGAGCGCTTATGGAGAAACAACTAATAAAAAACAACTACACTATTCGTAAGTGTCTATTTAGCCAGTAACATATGCACAGTGTAGCAGGACATAAGCAGCCGGTCTCGAGGGAGGACTGTGCCGATATGGTGAAAGGAAAATATGAAAAATAGAAGGGAGTGGATGGTTTTATTTATGTATTAAGTGATGAAGAAAACAAGTACACAGATTGTGTGGGAGTGAGTATGATACAATAGCTGGAGGTCACCAGTGGGATATAGTCGTAGTTACATTGAAATAGCATCAAATGGCCTCTTCACATTATTGGCAATGCCATGCTCTGGCTATGTCTAAAGTCACTCCAAATAATTGTTTCATTTTTCAATATTAATCATTTTATTATAAATTTTTTACTTAAAAGGCAGTATATTGTTGAGGAAACAGCATAAATCACAAACCAACACCTACATAAGGAAATCATTCTTACTCAACATATTTTAATAGTCCATATTTGACCATGAGTCTACATTAATTTCAGAATGATTATTACACAGTGAGGTGAATACACTGTACCAAAAAATTTAAACAATAAAGAACATATTATACATTGTTGTGGCTGTAATTACCTTGAAAACTTTTCTTTTGGTCACTTTAGGATAAATATTAACTTAAATGGATGTTTACATCTGAAAAATATGCTTTATAAACTTCACCTCTGTTTGCAATGAGGTATTCAGGCATTAGAACTTCCTCTGCCATCAACAATGACAAATGGTGAATGCTCTGCTAATAGAGCGTTTTAACAGAATATTATCTATGATGCAACAAACCTGGCCATATACAAACAGAGCATTTTTGAGTGCTCAGACTTAATTATGAATTAAACAAGAGTAAATGAAGAAAAAATACAACTACAGGCATGTTTTGATGAGTTTATATTTAATGAAAAATAATGTTACAGTGTTACTATGAAAACATTTCTTAGATTTTGGTTGTTGAGGAAAAGTGACAACATAATTCCACATTTCCAAATTATGCAAATACAACATCCTGAGATGGTAGCTATATTTTTTAATTTGTCAAGCGAAAATGAAAATTGATCAACAAACTGCTTCTTATGCAGTGAGAGACGTGAGATAGCACTTTCAGCTGAACTGCCTTATTATCCCACTAGCAGGTCTCTTGTGTCTGAAGCCCTGTATATGAACACTAACAATCAGGTGAAGCAGTACTTTTCCAGGCTGCTAGCTTTGAAAACAGTTCCAATGAAAGCTGCCCTAAATTAATTCAATTAAGTTAACAGAGGTTTATCTGCGCTCAAACAGACAAAATGATTTTCAATTACATCCACAGAGACCCTATTTATTATCTTCACTGTGCTCTGGTTTATTGGGGATTTCTGACAGGGGTTGTTCAATTTGCCCCCGGCATCACGGAAAACCGGTATTGATTTATTTCATTGCGTTATTTTAAAGACTGGCTATGAGTTGAAAAAGCTAAAGGTGCACTGTGTAACTTTTTGGTTGAGGGGTCGTCACCTGCTTGTTTCTATGGATATGGTATTGCTCGATCTGGAATGTTTCACAGTATGGCATTAAACACTTACATTTATGAAATTACAGGGAGTTTTATAGTGAGTGGGGTCGCCTCTCCACAGATCTGACCTGTAACTTGCTCTGGTTGGTCTCCATGAAGATAGAAAGCTTTAATTGGATTGGATTTTGTAGGGATTTTTTTTTCTATAAGCTTTGTAAGAGGGAGCCTAGTTCTAGGGCCATTATTCAGGAAGTAACGTGGAAGTAAAAAGAATTTGGCACAATGAGCACAGGTCATTGAAAACAATACACCGTCATTTTGGATCCTGCACGGGTCTGATTTTGACAAACCGCACTCGCCCGTACCGTCATACCTCAATCCGCACCCGACCCGTTTTCCGACAAAACTGAAAAAAAATTCTGTACCCGATCCGACCCGCTATAAATACAAACCAACACCCGAACCACACACAAGCCATAACTTTGTACTCTGCACTCGCACAATTTTCTTTTTAGCTCCTCGCGAGTCACTTTGAGCTGCAGGACATCGCGTGCAAGGTTTAAAAATGAAAGTGGCAGAGATTTGTGGGGATGAACGTGTGCAGCAAAAACATGGAATTTACACTTAATCATCTTGTAAAAACAATGGCACATTTGCATTTCACTAAAACACAGCCCTGTTTTTTGTTCGCATATGATGTTTTGTAAACCGCAGATCAGACCCGCGCTCTCCTGCGTCCGACCCGACCCAAACATGCATCCGACACAGCACAACATTTTTCACCTGTTTCATTAAAATTTGCGGGTCGGCCAGGACTTTATTTTGGATTCTTCCAGATCCAGATCATGTGCGATGTATTGACTCCCATGTATCGCCGTATCGTTATAATATTGCTTAGTGAGGCATGTATGGAGTATTGTATCAAACCGTGATGGGCTCTGTGATTCCCAGCACTACACTGAATTAGCTTATAGCAGTTACGCTCATTAGCAGTGTCTGATATTGCTTTTAGAATACAAACTTTGCTCTCCCTTCTCCAAACAAAGCCTCGCACCTTGCACCTTTGCTTTCAATTGATTCTTCTCTTGGGAACAATCCACTGGAACTGCTAACAACATCGCTCTTAAACTTTTAATGGACACATACATCAGCCTGCCAAAGTCTCCGATTCCCCCGACAACCACCTTTTCTCACCCGCCCTCACCCCTCCATAACATCTTATAAATTCACCCGGGCTCATTATGGGATGTTTCAACTCCAGCACTATCTATTAAGAGGATATGTAAAGCCATTGCGGATAGTACATTCTAGCTCAACTAATCATAGACGAGCATTAACAGAAGCGCTGTGAAATGACACATTAGCACGGGTTCAATTTGCAGGGAGATATTACCCATGATGCCTCAGGACACAGACGAAAGAAGAGGCTCGGGATGACCTTGTCTGCAAACTTTGCTAGCATACCACAACTTTTCCACTCTGCTTCCATTCAGTCTAATTAGGAGATGTGTAAAATATTCATTATGCTACTTCTGTTGTCTATTAATTAGTAGATAAAAAATCCATTATTCACAAATTAGAGGCAGACTCAAGAGAATGTAGAGAACGCTCTGTTACGGAAAAAGTGTTGAGTTAAAATAAAGAAGTTTAATTAATTGAATATTCACTCACTTTAAGGAGCTCATTTTAGGCTATTTTCTGATCTATGTTATAATGTTTCCTCATCACAAACATACCCGGAGTTGTGTTTTGTTTCATTCACAAACCTGCAGATTTAGGCTGATTTCTCAAACAGAAAACACTCTGTTCCACCTTGTGATGTCATGTGGTAATACAGGAAGTGCCCCCAATGTGTTTTGAAGCTCCATACACCTTCACAAGTGTGGATGATTTCAGCTCTAGAATGGCCAATCTCTACTGGACTTAAGGTAAAAGGTAGGTGTGTAAACAGGCTAATAAATATAACTCAAACATGCGTGAATGAAACAAAACACAACTCCAGGTCTGTTTTTGAGAAAATAAGAACATTGCAGTGATTACGAATCTTTTATTTACACTGTACAGCTTTAACGTACGTCCTGTTTACTATTCTAAAGAGTGAGCTGAAAAACAGTCTACCACATCAGCAATGCAGAGCAGATGACTTTCTCTGACTGTGTAGCTACAGATGGTGCTATCCGTGGTGCAATGTACTTTATGACAACTCCGAGAACCACTTGAAACAAAAAGCCCCAGACAGTAGCCGCTATTACCTTGGTTGAAGTTTACAAGTCATTCCCAGGCTCCTTTGAATGGCTCACATTAAACTGACATTACCCGAAAAGTTTTAGCTCAATTCGCATCTCCACAGGGCTGCAGGGTGTATTCCAGACGATCTCCTCCCTGATTTGAAACACAGTGACTGGGAGAGCATTGACTGCATTCTGCTCTGAGGCTGAGCTATCGACAAGTCTTTCTTAACTTTCCAATATCGCGGGGAACTTTAAAACAACAACTTAGGCAAGGACAAAACTTAACAAGAACAAAGTAAAAAAAAAAAGCAGTGTTTTTAAGTGGAAATCTGAAAATGCTGCTTATCTCCATGGAAATGTTGCCTGGAATGTTCCACAGTTTGGCATTACACTTATTTATCTCTACGGTGACACCACAGGGCCAAGTTACGTGTCAGATCTGTGGAGATGCGAGCCCACACACAGTAAGAACGCTTTTAGGTAAAGTTTTTCGCTAAATAAAAAGACATTTTATTGAGTAAATGCACATTCCAGACGAAGCTGTACATTTTTGTGTTATATTATAGTTTATTGTTTTCTACTTTATTTTATTCTATTTTATTTATTACATTATTTTATTTATTGTCTGCATTTTGCTCTAAGTACCACAGCAGTTTCCTAATGTTGTGAACCTGGTCACTCATATGGCAATAAAATCTTTCTGATTCTGATTCTGAAGCAATAAAATCTCCATGGAGACAAGCAGGTAGCAGACCCTCCACCAGAAAAGTTACACAGTGCACCTTAATAAAGTAGATTTAATGTTTACTTCACTACATTTGAGAGAACGTATCTGTACTTTCTACTCCATTCCATTTTTGAACTGGACCAAAAAGTTCAAGTATTTTTTATTATAATTAAAACAATAATTCCTTCTGTGTACAGGGGTGACTCTCCACAGATCTGAATTGTAGTGTATTTACCTGTTCATCTCCCTCTCTACTGTGAAACATTCCAGACAAAGCAATATCATCTGCACAGAGAAAAGTATTTGACGCTCCCTCCACCAAGTTACACAATGACCTTTGAGGAACAAAATTGCGTTCTTCATCCATCACTAGTTTGGAGTTTCTTGTTTTATGGCAGTAGCTAGTGATGCTAAGTGCCTGGCTGTGCTCTCGTTGCAGTGGGACCAGTTGGAGCTGGGGATGGGCCTCAGCTGGGAGCAGTATCCTGGCAGAGTTTGGGACCCTCCATCTTGAATTTGTCCACCTGTCTGAGCTCTCCTCTAACCCCATCTACACAGAAAAGGTTGGTCTCCCTTCTTTCGTGAGTTGTACTGAGACGATTTTAGAGTAACAAGCCTTGAGCAAGTGGAAGTACAGAATGAACCATAACAATTTAATGGGCTGTTTATGTATTCAATAGGTTATGAATATCAGGAAACTGCTGAACAAGATTGAAAAGCCCCATGGACTCTATCCCAATTTTCTAAGTCCCGTCAGCGGCAACTGGGTCCAACGTAAGTATTAAAACATGTATTATTCATAAACTTGACTCCTTTTTCCCCACAAGAACTGTTAACTTTTTCTGTTTTAAGACATTAACATTTTACCTTTCTTCCTTTTCTCTACAGTATGCATATTTTCATTTTAAAGTATGAAAATGTGTAGCAAACTTTTCTACAAGGTTTTAGCAGGTTTTAGGTCCTATATTACACAAAATTGACACTTGGGAGCTTCACGCCATGTTATAATGCGGTTACCTCCACAAAAACATACCTAGAGTTGTGTTTTTGTTTCATTCACACAAAACACAACTCCAGGTATGTTTGTGGTGAGGAAACAACATTATAACAGATCAGAAAAAAGCGTAATATGGGCCCTTTAATAAAGTTTTTGTAGCAGCGCAGCTCCAAACTCAAATCCGAGCTGGCGCAGAAATGGCTCACTTGCCACTGGGGTTCTGTAGCTCAGTGCCTGGCTCAGATAAACAGTGGAGTTGTCATGTATGCCACAAATGAATCAGAATGCCAAGTTACAAGATTTTTTGCTGTGTCCCTGCAGATTTAGATTAAAATATAAAATCGTATTTGTTTTGCGGTTCAGTTGTTTTGCTTATTCTTCAGTTGATCAGTCAAAAGTTTGGACTTGCTCTCACATTCACTGTTTTTTTTTCTATATCTTTACTATTTTTTACATTATCTATACATACAGAAGACATCAAATATATGAAGTAATGAAAAAAGTAAAAAACATTTTTTTAAAAAAACACAAATTTTTTGACAAAACAATTTTTTTTTTACTAATTTGAGGATTTGGTTATAAAATAATATACATTTAATTTTTAGTACTGTTGTGGATTTCTAAATCTGAGAAAAATAAAAACTGGAGAAAAGTTGTCTTAAATCAAATTGTCTGGATTTACTAAAGCAATTGTGCGCACAATTACAGAGAAAATGAAAATGAAACCTTCTGTCCCTCACGCAAGGTTTCTCTCTCCCTAATCTGAACGGCAAATTCATAGACATGAGTGGACATAGCTAAACCGTTAGCCGCCGCGTGCCAAACAGGAAGTGCTCCAGGAGGCTCTTCCGGCTCCTTCTCTCCCTTTTCCCCACTGACTTACATTTGGATCTTCTCGCTCCTCTCTCTGTACCTGCTGCTTTGGCCTCGTCATTCTGGTCTTATGTTCATATGAATCCGCTCTACATGATCCTGAATTTTTCATTTCGCTATTTTGTTCCTAAATCAAGATATGAACATAAATAACGGACCAATCAGAAGCCTTCATTCCCCGAGGTCGCTGCCGCCTAGTGTTAGCAACAGGTTTGATTGACAGCTAGTGCGTTTCACTGCTAAGTAAGTTCCCTTACAACTTTCCTGCCCACTATTTTTTAAATAAAATGACAAAATATCTCAAACAATTACAATAGCTAAAGTTACTAGAATCTCTTATACAGTTGACAAACGTCATCAAATCAACATGAGGTAAACATACTATATCTAAACAATCTCCAAACAGAGACTACTTGGTTCAGTGGGGCATCGATCAGATTTGCCCCCAAGGATCTCACTATTCTAAATGATGAGAATGAACAAAGCAACAGTTTGTTGTTTTAATAATACTGGATAAAGACAGAGCAGTGACCTGCTTTGAAATACCCCAGGAACAGCAGA
This sequence comes from Odontamblyopus rebecca, assembly GCA_030686955.1. Lineage (NCBI taxonomy): Eukaryota > Metazoa > Chordata > Actinopteri > Gobiiformes > Gobiidae > Odontamblyopus > Odontamblyopus rebecca. Next base: position 14,245,060 of record CM060657.1, read on the forward strand.
TTACCCCATCACATGTGGCAGGAATACAGAAATGCTTTAGCAGTTGTGAGTTAACAGTATCTAAACCCATAAAATACATTCTTTAGCTTAAACAGACCACAACAGAAAACAAAGTAAAAGAGTCCCACCACAGTACAGTTATTCAACTTTTTTCTCTTTGCTGCATAATTACATATATCATATTTCATATATTTGATGTCTTCTATATGTATATCAAATGCAGAAAAAAAAAAAAAAACTTGAGAGGGTGGGTCCATACACACACAAGCATCTGATTAGTCAAAGCTTGGCAATATGTATCAGATATTGTAGTTTCTTAAAACGAATTACTATAACAGTCCATGGGTTTTTAGTGAGTTATAAAACATCAGCAAATTTTGAATTGTGAATGCGTCCTCAAACTGTCCTTCAAAACTGGAATAATTTGTCGTATGACTTTAGCAAATCAATTTTCTCCAAAGTTAGAAAATATGTCAACCTCGTGAATACTTGAAACGTTATCGTGCAAACAGCCCTCTGCGCTTCGTCTGTCATCCGTCCACCCTGAGGCCCATCTTATCTTTCATTTTTATACGAGGCTCATAGCACCGCCTGCATGACTCCCATCGCTCTATTATAAAATGATAATGAATTCAATTACTTCTGAAAATTGGGTCTTTACAATTTACCTGAACAAGGTTGAAAAGCAGCTCAAAGAGAAACACAGCTCTGAAAAGGTGCTAATCTGAGTGATTAGAGGGGCTAATTGTTGTGTGGGAACATGCAGAGAAGCTAAATAGTGTATATTTATCAGCGCTTAGGGAATAGAAGGCCCTCTCGCCGTCTCTCCTTCTCTCCTTCTCTCTCTCTTATGGGTGCCTGTGGAGGACAAACACAAAAGCCTGCTGCTAACCTTGTGGGGGAGTCTGTGTATGTGTATGCCAATGGAAATGCTTAATAAACCTCCGCAATATGGCATTCAATAGAGACACCGAATTCAAGGAGTGTTACAGGAGCTAATTTATTATTGTCGGCAAGGGCACTTTACTTGATAGGCCTCTGATTACTTCAAATTAAGGGTAATAAAAGTATTCGAACTTCTAATTTATATCACACAATAGAATATTATTAAAAGCCCATTTTATGATCTTAATGAAACAAAACAACCCCAGGTACGTTTTTAATGATGTAAAACGTTCTAAAAAGGTCACAAGAGTCTGTTTTGTGTAGTATAGGACCTTCAAGTAAAAATATACAAACCATGCCTGTATTTAAAGGGCCAATCCCATTTCTATATTCTACCCCTTTCCTTACCCCTTGAAACTGAGCAACAAGGGGTAGGGGATGAAAGTCGACCCCTGTGAATTGGGACACCCCTTCAACAATCACATACGTCATCAGAAGTCTCCGCCAGCTTTTACGTAAACTTACGTGAGCACAGGGATAACTGTGAGAACAGTCAGAGCAGAATGACACACAGACCACTGGAAAGAACCCAACCTGAGCGTCTCTAAGGGTTAAACCAGTGATTTTGCTTTCAGTTACTTGGGTTACAGTATCCAGATAACAACTGTGTAGCATGGACGCTCGCAATCCGTTCACAACTTTATTTCCATGCATCAACTGATCACTCTCCATGTAGTACTAGCAATTTTTTTTATGCATTGGAACAACATTAAACTTAAGACAATACAGCAGTTATCACAAAATTTAAACCATAAATAATGGAGAAAATACATTTGTGAACTTCTTTAGTCTCTTTGGTCTCTTTGGTCGTGGCAGCAGTCATCTTGCCGGTGTTTCGCAAGGCATTCTGAGAAATTGCTCATACCCCTCCGTTTGGAGTGTGCCTCTGAAAAATCTTCATTTGGAGGGGGATATAGCCCTACCCCGTTCCCCGACCCCTCTGCCATAACAGTAAATGGGAGACCCATACCCTTGCATGTGAACGCGCAGGCCAGAGGGGTAGGGGTAAGGGGTAGGGCCAAGGGGTGAAATGAGATTCAGCCAAAGTGGAAGGTATTAGGCAAAACCGGCTTTTTTGGAGCTTTCCAAATATAAATAAAAGGTGTATGGAGTTTAAAAACACAGTGGAGCACTTCCTGTATTACTGTATTGAGAGAAGACTTCAGCCTAAATGTGCTAAACACGTGTGAATGAAACAAAACACAACTCCAGGAATGTCTGTGATGACGGAACATTATAACAGATCAGAAAATAACGTAATATGAGCCTCTCTTGCCGCTAATCTACCTGCATCTATATCATTACAGTTCCTGCTTTGTCTTGACTTATTTCCTACTGTTCCTCCTCAGATCACGTCTCCATCGGTGGTCTTGGGGACAGTTTCTACGAGTATCTGATCAAGTCCTATCTGATGTCGGACAAGGCTGACGAGGACGCCAAGAGGATGTACTACAGCGCACTTGATGTACGAATATTTTATCTCCCGACGACTATACGCTGACCACTGTGTTGGAATTCAGTGTCACTTTAAAGGTGTAACTTTTCTGGTGGAGGGTCCGTCACCTGCTTGTTTCTTGTGCCCGGAATGTTCCACAGTATGACATTAAACTGCTCTACCTTACATTAAGTCAATTACAGGTGGTTTTATAGCTCAGAAATACCAAAAAAATGCCAGAAAATACCAGAAAAGTTACACAATGCACCTTTAACATTATTATATATAAAGTTAGATTTCATAGATTAGATTTCGCAAAGCTGGTCACATCCATTTTGAAAGAAAGTGATATTTGATATTTCACTATTGTTTGGGAATAGTGTCAATATGTATACAGCTTTTCATATTAATTTTAACAGCAAAAATGAGAATTCTGACATTTCTAGCAAAACATTTAAAAAATATTATACACATTTCCATTGTGGCCAACATTTACAGAAAGTCCAATCTTTCTGAGGCTAATCCTGAGCTGCTGAACATACTTAAAGTTGGATTGCGTAACTTTTCTGGTAGAGGGTCGGCCGCCTGCTTGATTTCATGTTGATGTTATTGTATTTCCTGGAATCTTCTCTAGTTTGGCCTTTAATTTAACTATCACCATGGAGACAAATTGGCCACATCACCAGACCAAGTTACACATTAGATTTGTGACAAAGTGTATGTTTTTGGGGTAGTTTGGAGAAATACAAACAGCTGTAATTGACTAAAAACAAGACATAGGTTTTTAATGCCATACTGCGGAATATCCGCAGGCAAAGCAATCACCATGGAGACAAGAAGAAGAAAAAGAAAAGTTACACAGTGCACCTTAAAAGTGAAACTAAACTTAATCATCTTTTTTCTACCAAATTGTGTATATGAATAGCACTGTGTACTGTTAATAGTACTTTTTCGTCAATTATTGTGCAAACTAGGTCAATTTCAAGTACTTGGTAACATCGCACATGACTAATCTCACTCTTTTCTTTAGTCCTCCAGGTATTACCCAGTTTAGCAGCTCTATTTGAAATGCGATAGGGGGAAGAGTTTAGGCATAATCCCACTTTAAGCAATATTTATACCCTCTTGTCAACAAAGTAAAAAAACTTTAAAGCTTCAGCTAAGCACTCCAGTTTATTAATAAAGCCTCTTGCTAACTTCTCATTGCAATATAATTAAATTCAAACATTTTTAACAAACAAAAGACACACTGACCATTGTGTTCTGATAAAATAAAACCGTAATTGCAGTTATTTTCATGGGACTTTGATCTCACAAAATATGAAACAACATTATTATATATCAAAAGCATATCGAGGGACGTGTAAGGCTACATGAAAAACATATTTGAAGTGAAACGGCGGTCTACTTTCAAGATTGAGACCCTGGGCTTTTATGCAAACTACTGCATATAGGAACTACTGCAATTCAATTCAATGAGTGCTTCCTGTTAGCGGTAATGGAGAGCTTCTGAAATCCCCCAACAAACTTCGCTATATACACCATTTCAGAGCATTTGTGACAGAGCAGCCCCAGTGGAGATGGCTATGGGGAAGAAGAGACACAAGATCGTATCAAGGCGAGCTTCCCGGTACCGCGTAATGTGATTAGAGCTGCAATTAGATGCTAACTGACTGCTCGCTCGTGTAGGGGTACTTTTTACGACTAACTAAAATGCGCGGCGTAAACGTGAACTCCCATGTCCATAAATTATATAAAAAGATAGCATTTTTAATGGCGTAATGTCTAAAGACTAACAGTGGTTCCCCTAGGCCGCAATTACACTATCACGCACAATAAAGTCAAGACCGCCACAGAGATTTGTGCACTTTTCCCTCACAGGGTCAAGCCCGAGACACAGCGTCTAATTACAGAGCCTATTCTCCCCAGTGTCTTCGTATTAATATGCTAAGGACCCCTGCGTTATCCGATTCTATACTCACTATTTATATAAGGATCTAAGGTGACGGAAAAGCGAATCTCATTAACTTTAGTGTTCAAATAAAAGTACATTACTAATTAAAACGAATGAATGAGAGAACATTTTTCCAATTATGCGTGGCTATGATTAGCACTAACCACCGCTAATTATGGGGAAGTGCGTCAGTCTCAGCCCTCTAGAAACATGTTTTTATACGCTTTCATTGTTTTTCTCTGGCTTTTGTTCTGCTTAGTTGAAATGGTGGTAATTATTTGTGTTATGATATGTGGCCAAGCAGTGTAATTATGTTTATTTCAAGCTAAAGTTGCTGAAAGTTGTTTGGATTGGTGGCAACTGACCTTGGCAAAAACTCTCAGTGGAGGAACATTTCAAAACAGAAACTTCTGATCATTTGTAATTGTTTTTTTTTGTTTTTTTGATGTCCTATTATTAATACGCTAATTAGCCTAGTGTGAAATGAATTATATGCTGGTTCAGTATTTGTCCTTGTTGTGTAGGCTGCTTGTCTCCATGGAGAATAAAAGTTAGATAGTTTGTTCAGCTCTACCTTAAATTTATTCAATTATAGGTGGTTTTATAGCTCAAAAATACCTAGAAAAACAGTTAATTATCCTTGTATGTTTATCCTTCTTTGCCTTTGTGTTGTGTAGGCTATCGAGGCGAACCTGGTGCAGAAGTCCCCAGGAGGCCTCACTTACATGGCTGAGTGGAGGGGGGGTATCCTGGACCACAAGATGGGGCACCTGGCCTGCTTCTCTGGGGGCATGATTGGGATCGGAGCAGATGACGGTCCCCAGGAGAAGAGACAGCACTATCTGGACCTGGCAGCTGAGATCACACACACCTGCCATGAGAGCTACACACGGTCAGGTCAGTAAAAAATCTCACAACATCATTTTTCAATCGATCACTGGATTTTTATAGCGCCGTTCATCCAAACACCCAAAGCGCTCAGTGGATCTCCCTGAAGTTGCCCCCCGTCAAACGCAAACCTACACAAAAACTATGTCAATCGTTTGTGCTGTTTTGTGCTGTAAAAAGTTTTGTTTGTGCAATTCTGATTCTTATGATATTTACAGTTTTATTTTCAGTCGATGACATCATCCAGCCCCTCAAAATGTTAAATAGCCTCAAAACAGGAAGAAAATTATAGAAAACATTTGTATTTCATTTGTGGTGTTTTGTGCTGTGACAATTTTCATTTGTGCGAGTATATTTCTAAAATTATTAATTATTATTTCTGCGGTAATTATAGGACATCATTTCCGCTCAACTGACGGCGGCAAACTCTGCAAAACTAGTGAAGATAAACGATCTCAGGCTGTGGAAAAGTCTGTATTATTGAAAAGCAAAGTTTTCTATAATTGTCTTCCTGTTTTGACCTCTATTTCACATTTTGAGGGGCTGGATGATGTCATCGGCCGAAAATAAAACTGCAAATATCTTAAGAACCAGAATCGCACAAACAAAACTTTTTGCAGCACAAAACAGCACAAACAAAGCACAAACGATTGACTCCATTTTGGATGTTTTAGTGCATTTTGAAGCTTTCTGGGGGCTGGCTGACCCCAGTTTGACCTATAAAAGAATCATTAATTTCTCCAAAGCTAAAGCAGCACAAACAAAACTTTTTGCAGCACAAAACAGCACAAACGATTGACATAGTTTTTGTGTAGGTTTGCGTTTGATGGGGGCTAACTTCACGCAGGTGCTCAGTGGTGGTAAGGTACTGTTATAGCCACAGCTGCCCTGAGGTGAACAAAAGGAAGCGAAGTTGCTAATCTGCGCCGTCGGCCCCTCTGAAAACCACCATCACGCACACACCACTTTCTTACAAGGCAATGTGGGTGAAGCGTCTTGCCTAAGGACACAAGAACAGCTTTTTTTTTTTGCCATGGTCAGGCTGCTACAATTTTCTTGTGTGCTCTTGTGTGGACAATCTTGTGGGTATTTGGTGTTGCGAGATTATGTGCGACGACATATTGTCCCCTTCCCACAAATATCCTATATCTATTAGCTTCTGAGTAACCTTAGCTGGCGGCCATACTTTTGGAGAGTTGACATGAGGACAAACTGAAGCCCATTCCCTCTGCCCAAACTTATTTCTTTCTCTGTACTTTTTGACCCAAACAAGCTGTGAGTCTGTGAAAGTCACTGAAATCCTGCTCAATCTTTTCTTTTTCCAGCACGTCAAGATCAGGGACAAACTGTTCCCTTGTTCCTCATGGACCAGTCGCTCTGACACACTCACCTGTGAATGACGCTTTAACTGTGTGTAGTTGTCATTTTACAGCTCATTAACGTCTCTCCAATACTGCAGATAATTAATAATCCAGCGTTATGCATAGTATATCAGTTCATTGTATAACTTTTCTGGTGGAGGCGCCATCACATGCTTTTCTCCATGGAGATGTTCTGCAAGAAATGTCTCATAGCGTATGTTAAGCATGATATTAAACTTATTTATCATGGAGACCAAACCGGACCAAGTTACAGGTCAGATCTGTGGTATTTTTGAGCTATAAAACCACCTGTAACTGAATAAAAGCTGTTCGTAGTCGTCATTTTCCAGCTCATTAGCACGATAATTAATAATTCTGTATTATGCAGTAGATCAGAAGTTCATTAAAGTATTTAGATGCTTTGCTTGGAGTATTGGGGCTATATCCACGATGCCACTTGAGTTCAAACGGGTCCTGGCAATACACAAAATGAGAAAATTAGCAGTATGGGAGATGGTGGATTCGCAGCGCTCGAGGCCTTCTCATTTAGCGGTGAATCAAAGGGAGAATGGCTCTTGGTGGCTTCATTCTTGCACAGACCACGAGCCTAATAAGAAGCAGCAAGAAATTAAAGCTCTCGATTATTGTCTAACACCTCACAGCTTCAGGCAGGACCAAAGACACAGAGGTGATTAAAATCCATGATCACACAGCGTCGCACTGAAAGAATAGTTGATGATATGTGGTGGGGAAGAATAAACAGTAGGATGGGAAAGGTACGATTTGGAGAGGTTGAGAGGGTGTGCCTTTGGAATTTGGTTAAAGGGACTGTATTATGCTCAACGGACTCTTGTGTGGTTTTAAGTCACGTTATAATGTTGTTACCTCATTAGAAACATACCTGGAGTTGTGTTTTGTTTCATTCACACGTTTCCATAAGCTTTTATTATTAGTCTATATATCTATCTCCAGACTCACAATATTCCACCTTGTGATGTCATCCTTTTGCCTTTAGTTCTACAGAAATGGGAAATTCCAGGACAAAAATTATCCAAATGTTTCGAGTGAAGGCGTATGAAGTTTAAAAACTAAACTAAAAACTGGAAACTATCGGAACGTATTTCCCTGAACGATTTAAATCCAAACTGAGAGCGCTTCCTCAATTTGTACTTGTTTTAATTCATTTATTGTAATTTTTATGTCATTTTATTTTTTATTTTTTATTTATTTGCTTATTAACAGAGAAAAAACAATAGAAAACAATAGAAAACTTGAGGTATTGGGAGGAGGAGTACCACCAGTGCCAAGAAATGTATATGGTGAAAAGCAATTTGAATTTGATGTCATTTTAATTGTGTTTTAAATGTGTTTTTACCGCCTCTTGGCCAGAGCTTCCTTGAAAAAGAGGGTTTTAATCTCAGTGGGACTGGAAAAATAAAGGTTAAATAAATAATAAATACATAAAAACACAATGAAGCACTTCTTATATTACCACAAGGTATAATCATTTAGTTTGAGAGAAGAACTCGGCCTAAATATGCAGAGTTTCTGCGTTAAACGTGTGAATGAAAGAAAACACAACTTCAGGTGTGTTTTTGAAGAGGAAACATTATAACGTAGGTCAGAAAATAGTAATATGAGCCCTTTAAATGACTATTCAAAAAGGATTCTGCTCAGAGATGCGAGAATACAAGAAAACACGTGTAAAACTGCTGCAGAATCCTTCGTTTTCTGGGGCTCTTCTGTGATGTTCTTGGCATATGTCCTGACTCTGAAAATAATCCTTTGCTAATTTTAAGCTTTTCGCCTCATTGATGTTAGGTGGGCTGTGAGAATTTATCCCCCAAATGGAAAAATCTGAGGAAAAAAAAACCTCTTTTCATCTTTTTGGGCATGTTTTCAGTGGGTTTCTTCACCCGCTTTCTCTTCACTTGTTAGAGCTTGCGATTAGGAGGTACTTAACCAATTTTGGATGAGCTGTTTAGTACGTGTGTGAGCAGTGTGTGTTCAAAGTGTGCTTTACTGTTGTTTTAAACACTTTTACAATTTAAAGATTTGCCTCTTTCTTTGGATCACGTTCACAGATTTTCACAGCAGCAGTGGAAACAGGGAAGCAGTTGTTTTGTTCAGATATAGGCAGCGATGGAATGTAATGAAGTAAAAGTAGTAAAAAAAAATGAAAGGGGAACTACAGCACGTTTGAATCTTAAAATCCATTGCTAGAGGTGGTCGAATACTGTCAGAAGCCAAAAAACGCCACAGATCAGTGTTGCCAGGGATCTCGCTGTGGCAGTGAGTCTGTCAAGGCAACAAGCTAGAGTAATAATCAGGGCAAGATCTTAACTTCCACATAAAACGCCAATTTGCACACTGAAGAAGCTTAATACCACTTTCTAACCCATCTTATAACATGTCCGTGAGTCTAACAATCAAAACGTTATGCCTGGCTCACTCATTAGTGTCTGGAAACGTTATAAAACAACTTTATAAGCAGCATTAGCCTTACCTTTGTCGATTTCTCACTGCACATGCGAAAGCCCAAAAGACTCGATCGCCGATGTCGTTTCTAATCCCATTTATTTACGAGTGAATTATATTTTTTGAAAACGCTAAAAACAAATGCATTCCCGAACCAGAGCAGAGAGAAAGCAGGTATCTGTACTTTCTACTCCACTACAGTTTAGAACAGAACAGAAAAGTAAAAAAGTATTTTTTATTATTAATAGGGGAGGTTTGAGGGTTTATTTTTAATATGTTCATAAGTTGAGCAACAAAAATATACAAATAAAAACAGCTACAAAAAGACCACGCATTCAGTTGTTTCTATTAGACAAAATTCAACACAAATCTTTATCAACATCACTACATTTGAAGCTTTATTAGATCTCAAATTCCGAATGAATGAAATACTTTTACTTTTTACTATTTACGTACATTTTTAAACAGGGACTTTAACACTTCTTTAATACTCGTGGGACACTTCTGAAGGGGATAGTGCAGTCCCCCCTCTCTCATCCTCTGGTGGTTCGCAGGTTGACTGAGCAGTTGGCTGAGCAGATGCAATATTCGTTATATCTACTGATGCACTCTTTTCAATAGCTCTTTTTTTCTAATGTTTTCAAATGCAGCTATTGAAATTCAAAACACACCGTGCTTAATGCAAAGTGAAATTGAATTAGCATAATTAGAATATGTCCCAAAGCACTGTGCGTAATACCGGAAAGACGTATAGGCACAGGTCAATATTTTGTTTGGCCCAGCCTGCTGCCTACAACATATAAAAGGTATACCATTTTATTTGAGCTCTTTGGTGTGAAAAGTGCTCTGCATAAAATGTGACCTCTTATACACTTTGTGGGAAAATAAGGTTGTGGAGTTTCTACAAAATTCTAATTAGACTTGGGGAAAGTGTCAGGTTCTTCTACTTTCTTCTCCCTGTACTTTTTCCCCCACAAACTGATATTTAAATATATTTGGTGGAGGGTCCTTTTTTCATGGAGATGTTATTGCTTTGTCTGGAATGTTTCACAGTACGGCATTAAACCTTTCTATTATCATGGCGACCAAACCAGACCAAGTTACAGGTCAGATCTGTGGAGAGGCGGCACCGCTCACACTCAGAATACCTGTTTTTCTAGGTATTTTTGAGCAATAAAACCACCTGCAACTGAATAAATGCAACATAGATTTGTTAAAAGATATATTGTGGAACATTCTAAGCAGAGCAATGGCATTTCCATAGAAACAAGAATGTGACTGACCCCTAACCTAAATGTAAACCTTTAAAGATGCATCTGTTGGAGAGTCCATTGTGTCTGGATGAGTTTTTTTTTTTTTTTTTCTTCACAAAACAAACTTCCAAACGTTCTGAATTATTTTTTGGAATTGTCTTGTGTGAATAGTTTTGCAATGTGCGGAAAAAGATTCAGAAAATGTGGCAAATCAGTTGTGTTTTTTAATAGTTACTTGAAATAATTTTGTGCATCCACTGAACCATTTTTAGAGACTGAAACACTTTTTCTGTTCCAGTGGCGGTTTTGCCTCGTGGAGTTTCGTCTAGCGTAAAATAACCTAAAATCATCCATACTAATCACTCGATATAATTGCAGTAAAGCCCATGTGATTGACTTATTTTGACCAGTTCCCAATGAGACCTTTTAAGTGTATGGATTTAACCACAGCCATTTACATTTGCATGAATTATTTAGTGCCGAAGCAGCAGGGGAGTTCAGCTGAATGCCCTCAAACCCACAGACTAGAATGCTCCTCGAACCCTCTTAGAAGAGCTCAAATGCAGGGGGAAAAAAAAGGCTATTAAATATATTCCACTGATGGGCTGCAATTTGGAGGAGTCATGCAGCGCTTTACATCTGTAATGAAAAGCCAAATTATAGAAGAGTGCAGTGGCAGAGTGGTTAGCATTTCCACCTGTCACTCACTCAAGAAAGACCTGCATGAGTTTGGGGAATTAGTGATTGTGGATTTTAAATATTTTTTTTTTCTGTTCATTTGAATTCATTTGATTAAATCTGTAATCCAGTCATCCTTCTCCCAAATGTAAAAAGACCAGACTACTTCTATTAAAGGCTGTGTGACTTCACTAAAAACATTGTTCACGTATCATTTTTAAAGATTTGACTAAAAATCTTACCTAGTTTTGCCATTTTTTTCTTTTTATTTTGGTCGTCTTTAATGTTATCTCCTGGTCAGAGGTAATTCCATGATTGTTACCTAGCAACCGTGCTGTAAACAAGAGCAATAAGTCAAGCTCCAACTTACCCAATAGTATTTGTTAATTTTTACCGTATTTTTCAGACTGTAAGTCGCACTTTTTTTCAAGGTTTGGGTGGTCCTGCTTATCCTCAGGTGCAATTTATATATAACATTTTTCACACTGACAGCCCATAGACCAAATATATGAATCCTATATATGAAGCAAAAATGAAAAAACAAATCGTTATCTGTTTTTTCATTTTGTTTTTAGATAAATAATAAAGAAAAGACTTTTTTCGTTTTCTTATTTTTGGTTCTATATGGAAAAATAAACAAATGATACATGGATTGTTTTCTATTGGGTTGTTTTTATTACTATAATTTCTATAATTTGCCTTTCAAGATGAAATGTTGGGTCTTGATCTCTGATTTTATAAAATAAATGTCTCCAAAAAAGTGCAGTTTATAATCCAGTGTGATTTATACATCTTTTTTCTTCTTCATTACACATTTTTTGGCTGGTGCGACTTATACTCTGAAGCGAAGCGAAAAATTGTAATTAAATTGTCGGAAAACTGTGTCTTTTCTACATAAATTGTCCCTGCATTTCAGTTGGAATTGTCTGTGTTGACATAAGTAGAGGGATTACGTTTTTGAATTGGCCGCTACTTCCTGTATTTTTGTACCTTTCTTCTCTAATATATGGATTTTTTTCATGGCCGATGCAAAACCGATCTGTCCATATTTTGTGCTTTAGTTTTGTGCTGATATTTTGTGCTGATTTTTATTATTTCCCCCAAAGTATCGCATTAGAATTTTATAGAAACTCATCCACAATCTTGTTTTACTGCAAACTGTATACGAGAGCAGTGTAGTAGCTCAAATAAAACTTATACTTACTGTTTAGGCAGCTGGTCGGGCCAAACTATATATCGGCCATTGCTGGACATTTAAGGCCAGTAACCGAATAACAAAAAAGGGCAAATATCAGCCCCATACCTCTCGACTTTCTTATTAACTTTTTGTCCACAAACTGCCACTTAACTGATGTAAACCTATGATAAATATTTACTATAATTATCATCCCACCGAACCAAATAATTAAAAAAACATACAAACCTCCCATTTGCATTTTGACCTTGTCCGTGGCTGGTCTGATCTGACTCTGTTTCATTGAGCTGTCCCCACTTACCCCTCAGTTCATTTTTGTGTACTTTTACTTTGCTAACTTTTATTATACTTTTTAACCCTAATTAATTACAGCGCATTTCGTTGTCAATTATTTTCCCTCTGCAAAAATAACCAACAAAACCCATCATTTATCTTCATATATGCTTTGAACTAAGAGACCTACAGTATTTGTTTTGTTGCAATACCGACATTTTAATTAAGAAACACACACAGCGGTTCAGCTTCTGCTTGGAATTACACCCTCTTGAGAGCAGATATAAGATTTACACACGGTCCCTAAGTTGTCATTGGTAAATTAAGTCATGAATCGTCCTTTGTTAAAATAAACAATATATCCTGAGTATAAAAACTGCAGCTTATGACAGATGAATTCCTTATTAAATATAACCCTGCTTTGAGAATAGCAAGTAGGTAACTTCATAGAGGACACAGATGGATCATTGTACTGTTTGTGCTTTAATATGCATAATTATTCAAGCTTTTCTTTAATTAGTTGCATTTGGCTTTTGGAAAACATTTTATTCTTATTGTAGAGGTCTTATATTACGCAAAATTGTGAGCTTTTAGTTGTAATATAATGTTTCTTCTCTCTAATTCTTTTTAATTTAATGTCCCATCTCAATTTTAAAATTGTATGATGATTATTTATGTTTTGATTTGTTTGTATTGTGATTTTAATGTCTTTCTTATTCTGTAAAGCACTTTGAATTACTTTGTGTACAAATTGTGCTATACAAATAAACCTATTTATAAAGCGCTTTGCATACAAAAAATGTAACACAAAGTGCTTTACAGTGATTAAAAATAATCCCACATTTCCTTCCACCCACCAACCCTCACAACTGCCCAACCCCACACACGACTAAGGAGCTTACGCGAGGGATCGTAGGGTAAAAGTAATTCTGAAAGATAAGAAGGGCTCAGACCATTAAGACATTTAAAAACGAGTAAAAGAACTGAAACTCGCAAGGAACCGATGCAGTGATTTTATACCTGATTTTTGCCT